>JAVDPK010002573.1:847708-881370 GCA_034780415.1 Cichlasoma orientale
ACACACACACACACACACACACACACACACACACACACACACACACACACACACACACACACACAAACATACACACAAACACAGTGTTGGAATAGAAGTTGCTCTTGTTTGACACCTCTACACAAAGGTCTCTAAAATTCCCCTCTTAACCTTGTGATCTTTGCACCCTGCACTCCGCTTGCTCCTCCGCTCGCCCCGTTTGTTTCCCTCAGGTTTGTTCATGTCACTGACAAGAACACGACTGGAATCTGACAAAGGCATGTCTTCTCCACCTGCCACAACAACCCTGCAAGGCCTCATGGCAGCTATGTAGCAGCCAAAGTGCTCATTAGACTTGTGAGAGCTCGAGGAAGTAATGGGACGGTAAACAGAAGCTTGAGGGAGTACTAGTGCTGACAGGTAAATATTGACGTGTTTAGTAAAATGCATTTTGGCATTTCGACTACAATCAGCATAAAGAGAGGCTTGGAAAATATACATCTGAGCTCACAGCTGATCAGCGCGTGACAGTTTTATGATTTGACTGTGTCAACACATCTGCTGTCTGACTTGTACGAGGGACGACAGAAAAAAATCTTTATGTCTGAAATAGTACAACAAGATATCCAGTACGGGACAGTTCTCTCAATGAGACGTAGGGAGAAAGTTTGTATTTGCGTCTTAGGAATCATGTCTTCTTTGTGTGGTATTTAAGCTACAGCCCAGGTCCTTTAAAGGGATTTTGTCTTCCCTAATTGCTCAACTATAACAATATAAAACATGAGATGCTATTGGAAAACACCCCATTGAATTACTGACAAATTGTCTACTTTAGCTTTGAACTAAACCATTGATTTGGTAGTCTCTGCTGTCAGGCAAGTGACAGATTGAATTATGTCCATATTCAGTTGCCAGTATTGCTACGCACTATGTTATGTAAAGACAGTGGAACTAGAGGAACTATCAGAAACATCACTCAGAGGCAGGCACCATACCTGTTTTTCTGGGCCCCAACTCGACACCCTCACCTTTTCTACAAGTTACCGTTTGTTATTTTTCTAGTTATTCTACCCTGCAGTTTTTTTCCCTTTAAAAAAAAAAAAAAGTTAGACATGTGCCACACACAAGATAAATGTGAGCTGGAGATCGCTGTTGCTGATTACGTTGTCACAAAGGAATTTATTGTGAAACTGCTGCCTGTGTTGGTACCGCGCCAGCACTGGGGAGCCTGGCTGGCAAATCAACAGTCAGTCAGCACCGTTTTCCCAACCCCCAAGGTTGACATGCCTTTCCTCCATGGCCTCAGGTGCTCCGCGACTTTTTTTATTATTAAGAAATTACATCCAGTGTTTTTTTTTTTTTTAAGAGTATTCAAACTGGTTTCCTGGAAATTTCTCATTTCATAAACTGTGCCATCCATTTTTAGCTTTGCTGGGGAACCCCCCCCCCCCCCCTTTTTTTGATTTACAGAACTTCAGCCATTTAATGTCATACCTTACATATATTACATCAGTTATCCATTCATAATCTCCACTGTAAGATCTGAAAAGTAGTAAAAATTGACAGATGCACAATAAGATGCTGTGAGCCAGTGTTTTATTACCACCCTGACAAGCATACGCTACCTGTGCCAGCATCTGATTAAAGAGATGAGGCTTCAGTCAGCAACAGTCTATTAAGACGTCAACATTGACCCTCAATTTCAGCAGCCTGTCTGCGGCAGGTGTGCGTTTCCCAACACCCAAACAAGATGAGGGCGAAGGGAGACGAGCAGGGTAATGACAGAGGGGAGCAATAAACGAGCCTCAGTAGGCACAATTCAGTCAGTAGGCACACCTTCTGCCAAATTCAGCAATCTAGCTTACAGGATGCAGCCATTAATGGTGCATTTTGTAGAAGGCCATCAAAATTAATGCACTATGCACCTTTTCTAATGTCAGAAATATCCATCTGAATTATCTGCTGATTTGTGTATCAAAAAAGGAATAAATAGAAATCAGCGGATGGTTCAAACTGTGGGAAAAGCGCATTCAGATTAGAGAATGGCTCGCGGCCCAGATCTGGGCATTCAGTATACAAGATGTGGGTTTGTGTAGGTCTGTGCTGGGTTGGTTAAAGCCTGAGAAAACCCAACATTCAAGAAAAAGCCAGAAGAACTAAACGATTCTTTGTTATTGTAGAAATTTGTCCACATTAAGAGCAGTTTGTTTGCTCGTATCGACGCATCCGTTCATGCCAGTCATTAAGTGAGTCAAGCAAATTCCTGAGCTGACCTGTAACGCACTGAACAATGCTTACCTTTGTGAGTGTTTGCTTAGACACACGTGTGTGATCTGGATGTATGTGTAGTAGAGTCACGGTACATAAAGATCACGGTACATCCTTGTTTGCTCTCAGATGTTTGCTTTTATGTAAAAATATTAACATCATTAAGTGACTCTCACCGTGGTATCGGGGCGCACTGACATGTCTAGAAGTTCAAAGCACGGAGCCAAAGCTTGCGTTAATGGCCGGCACAGACGGCTCGCAGCCAGACATTTGGCTCGAATTCAGTGCCTTGTTATGTGCGTACACCCATATTTTACTTCGTAATCAAATGCACGTAGGTGCGGCCAGACGTGTGTGTAGTGTTACAGTAAGTGCTTAAGAAAAAAGTCAGGAAAAACACGCGCGCAGGATGTCAGAGTGTGCTACGGTTCAAGGCAGCGTGCACAAGCTTTTATGTTAAAACTGTAGGATCGTGGCAGCAGTGGACTCGGCGTGTATTTTGACATTGAATCATTGCCTGCATGGCAAATAATTTACAGCGAGCGAGCAGATACCCCGACCTGAGGAATGTCTGGATGCTCTACAGCCAAGAGCAGCAGCAGCAGAAGAACTCTTCTCTGTTTTCGCTGAGATGGACGGGATGGGGGTGGGGGGTAATTAGTGAAAGCAGCGATGTGCGTCCAGATGCCGAAGGCTATGGCCATATCCTCTGTGTCTTTGTGTGTGTCTGGGTGTGTATGTGTATCTTTACAAGCCCACACAGTCGCTGTTACAGCTCATTGATAGCAGCAACGCAAAGGCTGGATGGAGAATGAGGAGTCAGTAGGAGTGTGTAAAGGTGAATCCTGCACTGTCACACAGAAAAACAAAACAAATTGACTAGACTATTGCAACAACGCTTAATTATTAGGCCACAGATTGGCTATTAGCATTAAAGCAGATATTCTTATTTTTTGTAAATAAATGGAAGGTGTTATTTGTAATTTGTATTGTAGCCTAGATTCCACTGCAAAAACAAAACCTCCTGTTTGCTTGTTTGCCTCGTTGACTTTGTTTAGAGTTCTCAGGCCGAGCCTAAAGGTCCCCACTGAAGAAAACTGATTACCGAAAGCCCTGTGCAAAACCTTTAGATGGTTGTTCAGCATGCAGCATCATCAGGATGATGCCACCAGACTTTGAGGGCATTTAAAAGTAACGCCAAAACAGCAGAAACCGTGTAGCTTACTGAGAAAATGTGAAACACACAAGCGGGGCACACAGGGTCTTTATTTTACCTATTTCCGCCGCAACAGTATAACTCCAGCAACCAGACAGGCATGCTAAACTCCAAACTTCCTCCGTCCCCCCGTCCCCCCCCTTTCCTTCTCCTTCTGTCTGTAACGCTGCACAGCCTCACTGTATCTATCAAATGCCGTGTGTGCTAAGAGAGGTGCTCTTGTTCTCCTGCCAGTCTTGTTAAGAGCTGTGTGAAAGGATCCTATTGAGGGAGCGGAGTGTTATGGTTAACATGGTAAAGACCGCCAACAGCGTGCCGTTTGGGTTTCTGGGTGCAAATACTCACAGGACTGTGTTATTTAGTGCATGTCAGAAATGCTACATTACTTTCGCACTCCTTTTTTTTTTTTTTTTTTTTTTTGTATAGCTATTCTTGCACATTTGTATCAAGTTAACTGACCACATCTTCCAGATATAACTTAAAGCATCACTCACCCTGTGAAGATGCTTCCCGTTCTTCAGCCGTGCTCCGCTCTTCTTCAGCTCTTCTTCACCTGTAAGTGACACAACAGTTGTAACCACAACCCAGGGATGTTGCAATATGTGTTTGAGTCACTCTATTCTACTTATTTGGAATCCAGCCCCCTGCTATGCACTGGTAAAGGCACATAAGTGAAACAGGAAGTTTTTTTTCCTGTTAATTGGACAGATTCCATCTGTGTGTGCTTTGCATGCTGAGCACTGGCAGCACGCGAAAATGATGGCGCGTGGGAGGAAGAATGCGGGCCGACCACTCTCCGCTCTGTCAGCTCCTCGTCCCGTCGTATCAGTCCATCTGCCGTAGAACGAAATTGTGTGCGTGTGCATGATGCCCGTGTTGAATTGTTTTCATAGCAAAGTATCAGGGGTGATGAGGCCTAAACCATGCGTAAATGATTTGCAGCATATTGTCATTTTCTACAAAACTGAACAGAATTAAGGTTTTCGCTTTAATTTCTTCCTTGTTTTCTGGTTATTTTCCAGCAAAGAAAACATTGTGCTTTTGTTTTTCTTCCCCTGATGTTTTGATCAGGCGTGTGTGTTTGACCCTGTAAGCTTAGGGTCCTCAGTTTTTTGTTTTTTTTTTACAGCCAAGAACAGCTTTTCATTTTATGATATCAGCTGGCAGAAACTGACCGCACTTTTTTCTGGTCTTCATGATTCACAATGCATTAGCCGTAATCGCAGAACAATCAGTGCGTGCGTTCAAGCGCCTGCTGCTTTCTATGACTATTAGATGTTATTTTTGAACGTGATTACAGGACCATAAACATTAGTTGGTTTTGGGAAAACCTAAACACTTTGTGACTGGCTGATAGATGTTTTATTTGTGGGAGGCCTTTGGCCAAAAGCAATTTCAACCTTCTTTTTTCTATTGGCAAGCATTTTTTTTACTTTATATGACGCTGTTCTAAAACTGTTTCTGAGCTAATTACCAAAGAAACACGGCATGCCTTTTTTCCTTCTCACCCTGCTGTACTGTAGAGCACTGCACCTCTATCCACAGAGTGTAAACCGGACCAGAATGTTCCCGCCCAGCAGCCATATTTCATATATCTAAGCTCTGAGTCACAGTCTGTAAATGTGAAAAACAGAATAACTACAAAGCCACGTGCGATACCTGGCTGTGCAACTCCCGAAACCTCGCTTCACTCTGCAAATGCCATATCTCTGAGTAGCCGCAAACTCACCTCCATGTTGAGAGTGTAGTGTTTACATCTGAAAATAACCTGTCACACTGCAGGGCCGGGTTTGGCTCGCTGACCTGCGTTGAGGCCTGTGCTGCGCTCTGCATCCATGTTTGTTTGTCTGTGGGAGTGCTGCATAGAAGCTTTTTTGTGAGTGTATGTGTGTGCTCAGCACCCCCACCCCCCTCAACATTTGCATGCATTTGTACACATTTGTACAGGTAAATGCAACAGGGCATGTTTGCTAATGGCTGAGTGAATGCATCTTGTGTGTGTAGCTGCTAAGTATGGGGACTCCTGTCTGCTGACCCAGCCGCGGATCCGTTTCCCGAGGTCACCGTATCTCCCTCTCAGACAGTCCTTCAACTGAACTGTAAATGTTTTGCTTCCAAAGTGGAACTAGACACTCAAAATAGATACAAATTGTCTTTACCGCTAAACGACTTAAAAGACAAAACTGCTGACAACAATATCCTGGTCTTGGTTTGCCTTAATAGCTTAGACAGCCTCTTCCACGATTGTCTCTGAGACATTCAGGCTTTAGTTATTGCAGACTGCTACCAAAACATGTGTAGCATCTTTTAACCTGCTCCATACCTCTTATTTTCTCCCTTTTCACCATTATTGGCTTACTTTGATATTCAATCTCTCTCTGACTCCCTCTTTCCTTTTTTGGAGCACTGATACGTTTTAGCTTTTCTCTCCACTGTAATTTTCTTCCTTCCTCTGTGTTCATCTGTTCAACATAAATATCACCTCACCCTCGTCTCCTCTGTTTCTCCTTCTTCTCTCCACGTCCCTCTCTCCTTCCCATCTGCTTTAATCTCTCTTAAGGCAGGAGAGCCGGGCAATAATATTAGAACCGCTTTGTTGTGGCGTAATCATGTAAAACTGCCTACAGTTTGTAGCCCAGTGTATATTCAATATGTACCGGATCAGAACAAAAAAGGGTGAATAGTGGTAGAATAAACAGGGAGAGGCTTTAAACTTTGATGGCTGACATTAAATGTGGCACTCTCAGGAGCTTCTTCTGGTGTAAATCTGTACCAGTGACAAGTTGTGACTTGTGCCACTGTCACAACTGCCTTTCTGTTTCAGTGTTGATTGACTGGGGTACAGGCTGATGCACGATCATATTCAGGTATACATACGTGTAGGCATTTGTGTGCATCCATGCACTGTTTTTCTCAGTCAGACTCAGGCTTCTGGCTCTTTATCAGTGTGGACAGCGCCGGATAACAACACTATCCGCGTCTGCCGGGAGCGACGTAAATAGACCTCAAGGAAAAGGCGGACCGGCGAAGTAAAACGCTGTCCGACGCGATGAGAGAGAGCAGCCGTGTGCGTACGTGTCAGCTTGTATGTAACGTGTGCTTACATGAAAGTGTGCGCGAATGTCGCCACTTTCTAGGTGACCCGGTGGTGAACAGACAAGCACTCACCCGAGGGTGCACGCGCTTCTTAGTGAAACATTAACAGTTAACATTCACTTTAATCCTTTGTGTCCTGGTTTTCATTTGTTATTAATGTCCTGACTTTTAATTTGGGGGCAAATAGTTTATCCCGGTCCGTGTGTGTGTATGTTTTTGTGTGTGTGTGTGTGTGTGCACGCTTGCCCTTGCTTTTGCTCTTGCCCAGTAAAATCTGGTTCAAGGCTCATTTCCTAATTACAGTGCTGGCCAGAAGTAATTACAACCTTAGATTAAGAGCCGTTTCTCCTTTTTTTCTTCTTTTTTTTTTTTTTATAGGTCCACTGAAATGCAGCAATTTGTGGTGGCTTTCTGGGACGAGCATCCTCCTCCTCATCCTCTCTCTGTTACTCTCCATCTGTCTCTCTCTCGCTCTGCTTCTCTCCCTCTCTACTCCACTGGAATTTGGGGGATTTTATTTTTTTGCCTCTTTGCAAATTTTCCACCCAAGTGAGAAGGTTAAAAAAGCTAGCAAAGTTAATCACATGAGCAGGCCGTTTCAAACAAGAGATAGGAAAAGCTGTCGAGTATGACTTCCACAGAGCCTGCGTGTCCCTGTGGACATATGGACACGGAGGACAGCAGTTATTTGGGGTTTGCACTCCAAGCGGGGCACTCCAAAGGCCGCAGATCCCTTTGCATGTGTGTGTCTATTTATGCAAGGTTTTGAAGTGGCTCTTCTGAACGCATCATTTGGCTGCATCGGCAAGCTCTTCTTCAATTTAGTTTGGCAGGCGTATGGGCTGGGGTTTGCCTCCACATACCGCTGGTTCAGCATTGATGTTTGAGCCTGAGGCCTTTGAAGCCGGGGGTTTTTATTTAAGACGCCTCTTATACGGAGCAGCTCTGGCTCTTAGTTGTCAACCAGAGAGCGACCCCACCTCCCCCTGCTGAGAAGCACCTGAAGAGGGGCGCACAGAAGGAGGATTTGTACTTGAATCACTCACACAGACTCCTGGCTAATTGTGATGAGACCTCAGCCTCACGTGGTCTCGGGAAAAACACACACACACACATATTTGCACACGTACTCCAACTTTCTGCCCTGTCGACTCTCCTTTCCCTGCCTGCTGCGTAACTGCCCCACTCTTGTCCTCCTTTTGTACCTCCACCTCCCTGTATCACTCCACTCTTCCCTTCCCCAGGCCTCCTCACCTCATGTGCCTGACTTTTAACCCTCTAATCCCTCTGATACAAAGGGTCGGATGATTCAGGCACTGCCAGTAAATGGCATAAAAAAAAGAGAAAGTCAACCCCTCTTAAACAGTTTGGAGAAAGAAAGGAGGAAGTATTCATTATAATAAGTAAATTCATGGGCAGCACAAGCACATGCATTTTTGTCTCATCTCAGAACAGCAAATGAAAGAGCACCAACTGTGAGTCGTTATCTGCGGCAGATTTAGACATCAGTGCTCTTTCCCTCCCGAGCTCTTTTGCACAGATAATGAAATGCCAGCCTTGATTTTCAAAAAAGGAAAAAGAAAAGAAAACAGAAGTAATAAAAATAACAGATAAAGGTACAGCTGACACAATGTTGGTAACCAGATCCTGATGGGTTCTGTGGTTTCAACATCACTGTCACAGTGGCGTGACAGCAGGCCTGTGCTTAATTGTATAAATTAGACTCTACGAGAAAGGGATCGCTTCCCCCGTCCACGGTTCCACACTCAAGGGCAAGAAATGTCCACTAAAGTGGGTAAGGGATAATCAAACTGGCGTGTATGCGCATCTCATGCACAACTGCAAATCTGCGACTTTGATTTTCATCACAGGTGAAGAGCTGCAGCTTCCCTGTGCCTCGTTTTATATGTTGTTCTTGTTTGTCTCCTCCTTCAATCGTCCCTCTTTCAGTACTGAGACCGTTGTGTCAACAAGTGACTTTATAGGCACACTGAAACACGGAGCTTCAAGTCTCTACATGTTTGTTTAACTTAACATATTAAAAAAAAAAAATTATACCAGGGCACTTCTGCATTCTCTAGTATTTCAAGCTGTGCCCAAAAACGGTCTCTCGTGTTGCCATCTCTTCTACACATTACCCTGAAAGTTCTCCACATTAGTGGAGGATAATTGGTCTCCTGTGGCTGCTCTGCAATGTCTGGTAGCCTAATATAAATGGATTACAACTATTTTATACTGTCAGTAACACATAAGCTTCTCCTATAGCGTAATGAGAGTCTGTGAGGAAACACTTGGCAATAATAGTGAGGCTTTTGGGGCAGTTTGCGCTGCTTATTTGTCCCCCCAGGAAAGATCAGGCTATTTTTGCAGCATCTGTTCGTGTGGGCCTTGTGAATGATGCTAATCTGAGGACCGATATCCTTTGATCAGGTGGTTTGTTCAGAATTATTCACACAATAACAAATTTTCTTTTGGTGTTGATGTAGTGCCACTGTGAGATGATGTCTTTAAGGAGAGCTGGTGCGATCAGAATAGAATAGAATAGTCATTATACAGGATGTACAATGAGGTTGGAGATCACTCGCTGGCATGTTTAATTTGGCACATTATTTGGAAAGATGATGTCATATTATCAGGAAAATAGATACTCAATTTCTTCTATCTTTTTTTGCTCTCACCCTGTTGACTCATGTCACTTGATTGTTGCTAGTTTGATGCTAGTTTATTGCTGGACTCAATCACTGTGAGATTTAATCTTTCAGGAATTTGACCCCATCGCTCACTGCTCTGCTGCACACTTGCTGAAGGATGCCGATGCCTGTCTAATTTCTGCGTGTACCTTTCTGCCCATCTGAGCAGCTCGTTCATTTATTTGCCTCTGCAGTGAAACGCTCTCAGCTAAAAGTCGAATCAAGCTGCATGTTTAAAAATAATGAAGTTATTTAGTCACTTTAGGTACAGGAGCTGCACTTGATGGACAGCTCCGTTATTACGCGTAGCCTGTTACAACATGGCATCAGTTAAGCTTTTGAGTTTAATTTGGCTAATAACATTACATAATTTGTCCTGTCACCCATTGGTTGTGTATTAGTCTAATGAAATTCCTCAAGATCTGAGTGAAGTTTAATCAGAGCATCCCTGCTTGGCTCCTGTTTAAACACAGCCTTATTTCCTCGATAGTTTGTGCTTCACAGTGAAAGCAATGATTCCCCCCCCCCCCCCTCTCCAAATACTGCTAAAATAACCAAATGCGCTCACTTTGCATCTTTGAGTCTTTGCAACTTTGAGCGCCGTGCGTGTTGGAGCCGTTTCAGTGCTCGTGTCCTACTGAACTTGGTGTTGTGGGGCGTCCCCTTGTGTGGCTCCAAAAACAGCTGTCCTCTGCGGTGAACACGGCTCGGTGCGGTGTAGACATTCGGCCCGGCTCGTGCATGCTGCACGGCGTCCTGCGGTCCAACACCAGCCAGCCTCATTACCGCCCCGACGGCTCTTTTTGCACCGCGCACACGCTCGCGTTTTACGCGCTTTCCAAATATAAAAGAACTCGCTTTTATTGACAGTATTTTGTTGTCTGAAGAATTAGTGGCGCCCACATCGCCAATAAACCTGTTGCATCCAAAAACTCAGCGGAGCATCCATGCAGATAACCCATTTGCAAAAAAAAAACAAAAAACAAAAAAAACATTTGGCATTTCCACATGTTGTGTTGTGCATTTACAGAAACAAACAAAAACAAGACGGCTTATGTTGTGTAACACACTGTGCATTAAAGGCAATGCGCTATTTTGCACAGCAGAAACGAGTCTGTTGGATTATTTTAGCGAGTTTTTGTTAAGTTGTCACAAAAACTCAATATCGGATTCTGCTTAAAAGAAGAAATAAACCTGACAAACAGTAGGAGATTTGTTATTTAAAACATTCATTTTATTCTTTTAGTTAATCCTTTAACTTGTTATCATTTACTTAACTCGTTTGTCAACATAACCCTATTCACGCGTCTTTACGCTGTACTCGAGGCTGTCCATAGCGTTAGAGCTCAAAAACACTCACACTAGCCTATAAAAAAAAAGGTAAAAACAGAAAACTTTTACCTGTAACTTCGGAAAAGTGAAGTTGGAAGCGCAGTTGCGCTTGTGTCTTTATCCAAGAACGGGCACTTCACCGATATAACTCCAAACCTGGTAGTTTTCCGTGCGTGCGCTCTCGCAGAAAAAGTCTTTCTGTGAACATATTAAACTTATAAGGAACGGTCTTCATGAAATCCTTGGAGAGGTACCCCAGCCTCCACGTCAAGGAATGCGTTCAAGTACCGACTCCCTGGACAAAAAGCGCTTTATTGGTGAGCACAGAGGAGAGTTTAAAGCGAAGGAATGGGAGGGGCGAGGCGCGCTGCAGTTGGGCGCACTCCTGCGCTGACCGGAGAGCAACAAACATCTCACCTTGCAGCTTTGCAGAGTGCTAAAGAGAGAAATTCCAGCCTCTTTTCAGCTCGCTATGTCTTAATTCCTTCCTGCATGACCTGTTTTTAACAAGATACATGACTGGTTTTTATCATTTACTGTTACAAGAATTTAGTTACCTTTCCTTTGAGAGACCATTAACTTTGCTTTAGAGCACAGCTTGCTTCTTTCTCTGTGGCTCTGCTGGAAATAGGCAAACGGATATGTGCTTTGATACATAAAATGGTGAGGTCAGTCACCCTCAATCAAAGCGACAGATTGATTCCCGATCAGGGATAGCTTTCTGTATTAGACAGAGTGCCTGGAATTTTACAAGTAGAGTGGATCTGAACAGGTTTGAGTAGAAAGATTAATAGTTAACTAAAAGTAATGGATAAGCAGCTGAAATAGGCAACACAAATGTATCAGTGTTTCAGATAGATTAGTAATGTTCAAAAGGTGCAGAATATTATGAAGCAAGACTATGTCTAGCAGTTGAAATTGTTGCCTTAAGTATGGATTATGAAAGAAGTATGGATTTTTGCAACCTTTTTCATATGACTTATTCCAAAGCCTCATCACATGAAAAAAGGGCGGGGGAGAAATGATCCATGATGCATTCAACTTCACATTAAATGCCAGTAATATGCCAGTAACTGTTTCTTCTGTTTACACCAGTAGCTATCCATTCACATGCTTCATCTGTTCCTTCACTTATGAGGGACAGCCAATTGCCTCCACAGTGTACGTGCAGTTTACATTAGTGCGTATGGTTGCTTCGTTCGCAGAGATGTCTTCAAGCTGAGAAAGCTATCAAATACTTCCTAACGCCAGTGACAAACTACCCGTTGGCAGCTGTGAGCCTATTTCAATGCCAGCCTTTCCCAACAAGGTGCAGTAAGGCGATAGCTCTCAGGAACTATGCCACCACCGGTGTGTGTGCTTTTGGCCTCACGTCACAGAATTACACAGATCCCTCAAGTGTACAGTGCCCGATTTTATCGGCAGCTGACCAGAAATTGTAAAAGAAAATCATTTGAGCCGCGTCTAATTCCTCGTGGATGAAGGCAGAGGCGCTCCAACAAGAGAATTATTCAAATGTCAGACCTCTCTGTAGCCTTAGACCATCGCACGTGTCTCCTCGCCCCCCCACCCGTATCCTCTGAACATGCTCGCATACTTTTTTTTTAACCGTTTACTATTTGATAGAAGTCTCCGTGCTGCCTGTGGCTCGTGAATTTCTCTCGCTCGTTCTCCCTCGGCTCCTACTGTAGGAGTTATTATCCATGTAACGCACACGCACACGCTCCCATCTGCAAAGCATTACAGTAAATGACAGGAATAGAGAAATGATTTCACACGCGTCCTGCATGGTCCAGATGCGGCTCCAGAGTCGCTGCTGCTGCTGATACATTCAACATGGTAAAAATACATTTTAAAAAAAGGAGCAAATAAGAAGTTTCTATCCTGCTACACTTTATTGCACATGCTTGAGCCTCACAGCGTCAGTGCTTGTGCCCTCTGGCTGCGTTGCTGTTTATCTTTGTCATTCAGCTTGTGTGTGTCGGACTGGCGTCTCCAGATTTCAGGTACTCGTGGACTGCTCTCCACTATGCAGACTGTGATTATCATTATTTTTTTTATGCTTTGTTTAATAAGCAGCAAAAAGCTGTAGCAGCTTATTTAAGATGGATATAATGTATAAAACAGATGTATAAAATATATGCTCATCAGGACCATGCGACGTCTTTCATGGGTTCTGTTTAAACACTTTTGATCCAGACAACTTTTTTTTATTATTAATTCTTTTAGCTGTTATTTTCTTTAAAAGATGTATTGCTCTGCAGGATTACCACAATATATAGTATATAATCCCTGAAATATAATTCTATATAAAAGAGAAATTTAACTTTATAATACTGATTCGTTTTAGAGTATGAATTAAAATTTTCTGGCATATCTGACATACTGATGCTATCCAGTCTCAGCCAACACTGCTTGGATAGTTGTTCCACACCGAATGTGTTTTCAAGTAACAATTTTATTCAAGTATCAGACATTAAAAAAAAGGGGGTTTCATTTGTTTCGTTGCACTCCCCGTGATTTGCTTTTCTGCCCTATTTCAGGTCCTCTCTGCTTTGTTTTCTGGTTAAATGTCCTGAGCAGGAATGTGTTGCTGTAATCTGTTTCACATATTTACACATTACCAGACTGGCATTTGGTCAGGGGTGTAAATCAAAGTGGCGGTAACAGCATTTTGCGTGGCATCAGCACGTTGCACTCCTAATCACCAGGGCTCAGTAAAAGATGGCGAGGCAGCCTATAACACCGCCCAGGGGAACCAATAAAACACTGGTTTGGTGCTGAGCCAATTTTTCCAGCCTGCTAGGGGTTTAAAGCTTGAGGCACTTAGTCATACAGCACCATGCTTGTTTTTTTAAGTGAGTTTTCATAAAAGGTCCGCTCTTTCGTAGCTCTAACAACTCGCTTGTGCTCTTCTCGCATCCTTCTTCCCCCTCTCGTTCTCTCCCGTGAACATCTGGCCGCGCAGACTCATGCTGAAGGATTTCATCAACCAGACTGTCCCCACCCTGTAGTGAAGCAGATGGTGACTCTCACATCTGCTTCATCTTTTTTTGTCTTCATTCATCTTTATTTATTTATTTTGCCTCCATGATACATGGTGACGTTTAAACTCTTTGTCCCCTCTAATCCACGTTTAAGTTTCATCAAGCACTTTTGGGTTTGCGTTCATAGCTGTAGATCTTACCTGACACGTGATTTATTGTTAGCAATAATGATCCTATATACAAAAAAACCCCGATAATTCAAAGTAAAATTAAAATGATTGTAAGGACAGTGGGTGTTGCGTGTAACTCCACACAGAGAGCTGTGTTAGGAACACTTTTGTCTCAAAAGCACAAAATATCACGGTCCCGGAATTTGGTTCCAGGGTTTTTAAGTCATATGGCCAAAGGCTTGATGAGCTTATGCTCTGGCGAGGCTTTTGTTTCACAGTCCAACACGATTCACAGGCAAAAACCTGTGAATTGTGCTGGATTGTGTGCTGGATGACCTACTACAGTACATCACTGATGCTCTGGTCTGCTTTTCTGTTTCGGATTCTTGGTTTGGATTTTTAGGTTACACAGTATACGTGAGTCTTGTTTTATATTTGGTCTACTTTGGTATTCTGGTGTTTGCTGTTTGAACTTTGGATTCCTGTTCAGATTTATTTATCATTCAAGTGGGATGTAAGTTTCATTTTGAATATTATTGTTGTTATTCTATCACTTTTGCTTCTCGAGTACAGGTTCAAGTTCTGTTAGTTCTCCTGCTTATTTTCTGTTTTACTCTGAGGGTTGTTGTGTGTGTGTGTGTGTGTGTGTGTGTGTGTGTGTGTGTGTGTGTGTGTGTGTGTGTGTGTCTTGAATTCGTTTTGCTTTCTATTTGATTGTTTTGATTATTTTCACCTGTGTCGATTATGTACCCCCGTGTCTCAGCACCCTCCTCCTGTCTAATGCCTAATCAGCCGTCTGTGTGCACATATAGACCAGTCTTCCCTGTGCCAGTTGTCTTTTGGTTCCTCTTAGGTTCATCTTATGGT
The DNA here is from genome assembly GCA_034780415.1 of Cichlasoma orientale. Lineage (NCBI taxonomy): Eukaryota > Metazoa > Chordata > Actinopteri > Cichliformes > Cichlidae > Cichlasoma > Cichlasoma orientale. The sequence goes on from JAVDPK010002573.1 coordinate 862,314, forward strand.
AGATTTTCTTCCTCTTTTGGACTCATTTCATCTAATAAAGCTTTATTTTTTGTTATTCTGCCTGATAGTCTTTATCCTTCCTTTTCCTGTTATTGAGCTCAGTTTCCATTTGTTAATTGGGTCTTAATAACATCTGTACCCTCCTATAAATATCAGTGTTTAATGTTAAGTAAACTTTTAAAAGCCAATTCCTTTGATGCTTAAAAATCATTAGAGTTGGATGCTTGTTGGTTTGTTTTGTCCTTTATATGCTGCTTGTGCTTGCTTGACTGTAATTATAGGTTTGTTTTGCATGTGCAGCAACTGTTATTTTTCTTGTGGAAAATTACCCCCTTTCCTTTTTTTCCCCCCCCCCCGCTTGTCTTGCTCGCTTGCACTTTTGTTTAGTGTAGGTTCATTATAATGTACAATATAGTGACAATGTTAATTTTGTTATGCCACATAAAGCAAAAACATGATCATGATCAAACATTTACTCCAAGTACTGTAAGATTGACCCTTTTCACCACATGACTGTTATTCCATGGAGATGTCCAGTAGCTGGGCACACACAGACCCCGATGAGGACACAAGTTTAGTCAAACTACATAATCACTGCATAACTTTTGTCTTTTCTCTTCCACAGTTTGTGTTTTGTCCTTGTCTCTCTATTCTCTCCTGCTTTTTTTCCCCCTTATCTTTTCCCTCTGCCCGAAAAAAGTGGCAGCAGATGGCTGCCTCTCTCTGAGCCTGTTTCTGCTGGAGATCTCTTCCTGTTAAAAGGGAGTTTTTCCTTCCCACTGTTGCCAAGTGCTTGCTCATAGTGGATCGTCTCATGTCAGCTGGTGCTTTATAATAAAATTTAACTGAATTGAAATCACAGAGGCGTGACTTCCAATATCATGTCTGCAGATCTATTCCAACACACAAACGTGTGCCTTGGTTTGAGGTGTTCATGTTTTTTTTGTTCACAGCGTGCCTGTGGGTATTCAGTTTTAGGAGCTTTTTAGGACAAAAACCAAAAAAAGGCGTCCTTGGAGGAGAGACGGGACAAGAATGAGTGCGAATGAGAGCAAGTCAACCACAAAATGACATTTCACTTATTCACTCGCTCCTCATGTTGTCAGCCGGTACAACAGAAGGCTGTATTCTGAAAAATTTAAGCTAGCCGGAGTGCTTTTCTTTCTTTTTTTGCTCCAAAAACAGTGACAATCAAATGTCAGAAAGTAGCGTAACCGGCACATTTTGTAGCCAAACAATGCAACTATGCACATTAAATATTTGTCATCATTTTCTAGTTTTTCCTCTGTGACAAACCTCTGGTCACAAGTACTAGAATAAAACCAAAGTATAAATATTTATTTACTTTTCCTTGAAAGTTAAGGTGTAAAGTTAAGCTTTTATATTTAAGTTGGAAGTATGGTCTCTAGAAAATATATATTTTTTAATTTATAATATGCTGTTCCTTTAATGTTACTTTGTTATACAAATGTTATAGGAATGTGTAACATCTGTTTCTCTTTGAAATTTTTAAAGCATACTATAATTTGCAGGCACAAACACACAGGGAATCTTGCATTGCTTTCCTACTAAGACAGCGTGGGAATGATTAGACATGAACTTTCCATCCTCTCCCTGTCCCTTAGAGTTTGAGGAGATTATGTCCTTTATTAATGTTTAGTATATGCGCATAAGTATTGGCAACTGTGTACATTTGCGTTTTGTGCACATGCACGCTGTCTTCCTCTGTGCACAGCTACTACTCCCGTCACACATAAATGTGCTTTGACAGGAGTGTGTGTGTGGCTGCCTAGAAACATGCCTGGGCCCTCCTCTTGAGGCCTGAGCCGCCTTTCTTCCCACAGCACCCCAGCACCCAGTAAGAAAATGTCCATGGGAAGTATAGTGCCACACAGAGGAGAAGAAACCTGGGAAAGAAGAGGGAGTACCTCGGAACATGCATGGTTAATTAGTGGCTGCCATGGGAACTTGAATGTGACAGAGAAATATGGTCGACAGCGCGAGCTGTAAAGAAGCAGAAGTTGTTACTATTTTGTGTGAGCAAACACATAATGCTAACATTAAATACACCATATCAGATAAACGTGAAGTGTTGCCTGTTTCCACCCATTCTCTTTCCAGCTCTAAACATTATATGTCAGTGTGTTCCTCATAAAGCTGTCTTCCTAAGAGGAACCTTTAGCACATAATGCTGGTAGATTACTATTGTGTGCTGTCAATCATCCTCTGTTAATCAGGCCCAGTATGGCTTAAGGAACAGTGCGTATCCTGAATTTAACTTTGTGTTTGGGGTAAAAAGGGCTTGGGGTGGTTACACAAAATATATTTTTACCCTTTCTCATGTTTTTTTTTTTTTTTTTAAGTCTGAGGAAGGGTTAGCAGGCTGTGCTAACAAATCTTGCCAATCTTGCCACTGGGAACACAGACAGGATGTCATAAAGAAAATTAAAAAATGTCTCCAGTTTGCCCTATATTTATTGTTCTGTTTTTAATACTTTTTATGATTATGATTTTGGGGCTTTTTCTCATTTCCATACGGCCTGGTTATTGCATTTGGGTCTCATTGGAGCTAGTTATGTCAACATAAAAAGCCCTCAACACAAAGACCTCAAGAATCCGTACACTGAACTTTTAGTGATCGCAGGAGCTGTTTGTTTCGCACAGAGGAGGGCGAGACAGCAAATACACTGAGACCTACAGAGGTCAGACCACAGTTCACTTTGAGGTTTGCTTTTCTGTCGACTCTGTGCACGCTAGCTCTTCTCATTAAGGGGCGAGACAGAAGTGGCAGACAGCACAGCTGGTTCATTCCCGTCTTAGAGCTGGACGAGCCATTAGAGCTCATTTTATTGTCGAGGATGAAAACAGTCCTGGTTTTACCAACGTACACTATCGAGCTGATTGAGAACATGCTTCCTTTAGCATCTGTGTGGTTTGTATTTTTATAGGTATTGTTTACCCTTCAAGGTCTTTAGACTCTGTGGTGCTGCGTCAGCTTGTGGTATCTTGCATTTGTAGACGGTGCACTTGTTACTAGTTATCTGTTCCCTTGAGCTAAAAGTGAGGGATTTTTCCATATCGCCGTGGATTTGATTAGAAAGCTGAAGGCTGAGAGCCGAGGTAAAGAGACTGAGTTGAAAGCATAGCCTGTACACAAACGATGGACATCAAGCATTGGTTTGTGAAGTCTCGCTTTGAAACAGACTTAAAACTTTATCTTTTTTTTTCTCTTTTTAATAAAGATTAGAACAGTGCTGACCCGAGCAAATGCATTCATCTACAACTGTGTTTATTTCCTGTACTTCTGGTGACTTCAGTTTTGTAATACTGTGCCTTCGTTTGTCAAATTCTGGAGTGTGCACACTGCAGTTTCCCTCAGCTCTACCAACCACGTTAGAACGTTTCAACTTGATTTGATTCTCTGGTTTGTAACTTTGTTAGGTGAGCGCTTATTGCTCTCATTAGATACTTTATTCATTACAGCTGATGGCTGTTTTCAGTTGGCAGTTAGTGAGTCAGGTCCTTTTCTCCAAAGCGGACGGAGACTTAAAAGAGAGCGAAAGGGACAGTGAATATTTGATCTTTTTGACATTTCACATTAATCGCGACTGTTACCAGTAACTGCTAACATAAAATGTATCTTATATGCAAAGATGCACATAAACTCTTCCCTTAACTCCAACTCTCTGTCCTGTATTCGTCCTGTGCTCGCTTCCTTCTACCTCTCATGCTCTCATGACATATTTTCAGCTTTCACTTTGGTATGTCAGGTACCGAGTAGCAGCAGCAGCAGCAGCAGCAGCATGCCTGTGGTTAAGTGCAAGAATGACTGAAGCTTAGCTGCATTATGTTCACTGTGACGATTGCAGGATTAGCACTACGGTAGAAACTCTTTCAGAAGGAAGAGAGCAGCAAAGGTCAGATTAGGTCATCTTGGTGCTTGCAGATGCACAATTTACATATTAAAAAAAAAAGGTGTACTAGCGTCTGTTGTGTTTCTGTTTACATTATTCCCTTCATTTACTTCTAGTCACTCCAGCTTCTAATTTAAACAGCTTTACTTGCTTTTTTGTGGCCCTTGTTTTTCAAGCCTGCAGATAAAAACCCCCTTTTCAAATATTTACATTACACGTAAAATGTGAATGCTTAATATCTCCGCAGACTGAAAATAACAATTTCCATCCCTCTGACTCATAGTGAGTCAGATCCCATTAAGTTTACCGAGCACAGAGAGAGAGGGGTTTTGTCAGTATTATAGGTACGGTATTCCAGTAATTCTTGCTCTCCTATTTAATGTCTTTCACAGTACCGGATAAATCTTTCAATATTCCAAACTACAGTGTTTTCATCCCACCGTCTCTCCATGCCCAGATGCAAACTGTGTGGTCTTACCTTCATGCAGCGTTTCTAAACTATTGTGGCACCATTGCTAGCCTCTCATTCATTCACTCTGTGTTGTTTTATAATGATACCACGCTGTGTGGCTAAAGCCGTTGTTGTTTTTTTCTTCTTATTCCTCTTTGACCAGGCAGTCATATGAGTAATTTAGTTCAAAAATGACCTGACTAGTTAAATAAGAGAGGTTAAATTAAAAACAAACACGCGCACACCGATAACAGGTGTTCCTTCAGCTGTCACGCGGCACCGATACCATGAAAAGATGGCTGTGAAGGGTGTGACATTGAGAAAAGGTCAAGAGGTTGATTAAATGAAACGAGAGAGCAGGGGAGAGGCTCTCGTCTCTGTTATTGGATTCAGAAACCTCTATTTTGGATTTTCCGTTTCTTTTCACCTCACGGCACTGCGGCCACCTTCGTGTTTGCAGGGCCGAGGCCCATCTGAGTCTGATTCAGTGCAACTAAAGCACCACTTATCTTTATCCTCCAGAGGAATATGCATGTGCTGTGTTAACAAATCGCTCAAAGCTGCTTTGTTATGCAGTGGTGGAAGTGCCTGGGCCGAGCATGAGTGGCCTTCTATATATCTGGGAGTCGGTGGTTGCTTTTAAAAGCTGGTGGCTCATGAACTATACTGGAAGTGCATGCTTCTATGTGAACTTCAGGGATGCATAGTTTTCTACTGTCCCTCTTACCATAAACTGTAATGTTTATACATCCCATTAAATGTTTGTGTGTGTGTGTGTGTGTGTGTGTGTTAGCATTGCATTACTAGAATACTAAACTGGGCATTACTAATCGTTTCAGCGTTTGGGTGGTCAGAAAATGTGGTTTTCTCCCGTGATCAAGGGTCAGACAGAGATGGTGGAAAAAGAGAAGAGAAGTGCGGTTTGATGCGCGCACATGGGGGCAGAAATCAGAGCCGATCCGGTCGTACCGGTCGCAGCTCATCGAGGCTGTCGAGTCGAGGCTATCGCGTCTTCTGTAACGATCTCTTGCGTTCTCTTTTCATCGCTCCGTTCAATAACTCTCCCAGATGTTGCGTTATGAGCTCAAAGCATTCTTACGAGGACATTTGGACACGCATAACTGTTGTGATTTACTACACAAATGTGATAGTGATCTTATCTTTCAATTCTCTCTCTCTCTGACTCTCTCTCTGACTCGTCTCCCCCTCCCTCGGTCTTTCGCCGCGTCTCATAATAAATCTGTTGCTCTGTGAGGGCTTTATTGGTTGTTACTGTACGTATTCCTGCTTCAATCATTAAAGCAAAAGATTTAATGTGGGCCTGTTGGACCTGCTGACAGTAACGTACAGGATTTCGTGCTCAGTTGGTCAATTCAGAACAAAGGGGGGGGAAATGTGAGGCCAAAGCTCGCGCGCCACAGTCGAGCTGAGTTTTGAGGTTGTTAGACCTACACTGTGGTTCGGGGATTTTAAACCAAACCTTGCGTGTCGTTTTTCAAGAAGGATCACATTTGTCGTTCTGACAACAGTCCTCTTTTGTATTCCTGAATGTTTTTCTTTTTTAGAGAGATAAGATTTTTATCCACGAGGGGTGGAATTTCTGCTTTTGAGATATGAGAGAGTTTGGTGGAGGGGATAAAAGAGATAAAGGTGGTGATTTAGATTGTGCAGAAAAAGCAAGTATGGACACTGTCGCATCTAGCAAAGTGTGTGTGTGTGTGTGTGTGTGTGTGTGTGTGTGTGTGTGTGTGTGTGTGTGTGCGCGCATGTGTGTGACAAATGGATGAGTCAGATCCACAACAGTCGTAATGTACCAGACACAGAGACTGTGATAAACTCACGATAACGCGAGAATGGAAGACTCCACAGAGTCAAAACATGTGTGAATGAAGATCATTGGAAGGTGCTCTGCTTTTGCAGCTCTCGTCAAGCAGGAGTGAAAAAAAGGTCTGAAGAAGTTGTTTTAAGGGTTTATGTTTCTCTCTTTATTTTTCTTTTCCCCTCTCTTGAGTTGACCCCTTTAACTCATCTGCACACATGTACTCAGGCTTGTAGGAAAAACAAATATTAAGCAGTCATGTTTGCGTCCATAAATCACTGGGTTTTACGGTTTTAGCATTCCCAATAATTCAGCCTTGGCTGGCCATGAGCGGGTGTCGCACATACGCTCAGTCATATACGCTGAGACGAGTATGTTCTGGAGGTGTGATTCATCAATTGCGAGCTTTGCTCCAAGCTTAAGGACCGCCATCGTCTGAAAGAAAACTGGCGTCTTCCAAATTGTCGGCTGGGCCGTTGCTCTTAAGCACCAGAATGCCCTTCTGAGTTTAACCGCAGTCTGTTTAGCTGGACAGTATTTTAACAGGGCTGTAAGTCCTTCATCAAGGCCGTTATTGGTGGATTGTATTTTTATAGTAGCCTTTGCGGAGCGTTTCAGCGTGTGTAGGGTAAACCAGTTTGGACGTGTGGTTTTTCCACAGTAGGAAATATAGATTAGTGTACCTACATCTCCAGCGTGATTCCTATTAGAAATATACATTTCAGCGATGGCTCTGGTGTGCAGAATTATTGCGGTGCAGTGCATATATGTGATTAACCCAGGACTAACCCTGGTTTATATGCAAGGGGGCGGGGAGGTTCATGCAAAAAGAGGGCGGCCTTTGGAGCCTCTGTATTGCTGTGATGCTAAAGCAAGCCTCCACACCTCCCTGTTTCACTGTACGTTTAGCATGCTGATTGAATAATGGTTTTAAATACTAATATTGCCTAATAATCCATCAACTTCAAGCCGACAGTGCAAAACAGTTCACCATTTTCTCACTTCCTCTCTAACATGTGTACGCCTGTCTGTGCTTAGCGTGTAAAATGCAACCATGACAAGAGCAGGACTTTCCTCAGGTGACCTAAACAGCAGAGAGGGTCGCAGCGGCCGTGACCCCTCACCCCTTCGCTGTCTGTCTTCTGTGCCACGTCATCTTCTCTCCGCTCTGCTCTGATGCAGTCACAGCTACCAAGTGGTTCCCAGGCCCCCGAGCGGCAGGTCACGTAATGGTCGTCTAGCCTGGGCCCTTGATGCTGAACCCCGAGGTTAACGCGGAACGCATCTTTTCCGGGGCACCGCGGCCATCAGCTGGCAGCACCCACCAGCACGTCAGATATACAGAGGCTCAACACACAAACGTAACCATGTCCTGATAATGAAAGTAGCTCTTTATTTCCTTTAAAGCCGTCTTATTGTAAGTGTGTTTAACGGTTATGTGCGTTTTATGTATTTGTGTTTCCAATTAGTGCTTTTACATCCTTATTTCCCCTCAATCTGTGTACCTATGCTCCCTCATGCCCACCCACGTTCTACAACAAACCCACCCCCACTGAGCACTGAAAGTCAAGAGGCCGAGCTCTCCCACCAGTTTATGACCTGACTCTTTTATAACTAAGCCAGTCTGGACCAGTTTACCAGACTTTTAAAGGTCTGTGTAAGTTTTTTGTGTTGACATTAGCGTCTGTCATTTTTCAGATAGGTTTCAATTTTTTTGTTATTTGTCTCAGAAAAGCATCTGTACGTGTTTAATCGATTTAGTGTAAATATCTGTTCAAGCCCTGGGTGTCAGTCAAAATAAAGATTCGGCTTTTCGTCCTTCATGTCAGCGTTATGTAAAGCAGATGTAATGTCGATCATGTGGTCATGCAGCATTCTGTCATGTTGCCTGGAGATGTGTTTAAGTTGCAATTGTTTTTCTACTCATACTCGGTATTTTGCAGATACGTTCTGTGGCTGCAGCATTTTTAGTAGTGGTGTTGCGGGCTCGCCGGTTCCGCCTGTGGAAATGGATTAACTGAGCGATGTGCAGCACTGATTTGGGCAGCTCGTGTCAGTATGAAGGCAATTTGGAATGCTAATGAAGCGTTATTCTGTTTCTTGAGGACACGAGGGAACGCTGCTGCATTCCCCCCCCCCCCCCCCCCATTTGGCAACTTTGCATGTGGTTGTATGTGGAATTGTATGGTGGGTGTCACAAGGGTCACTCCAGACCTGTTGACATCAGATTCAGTGAGTTTAATTAAATCCTGAGCACGAATGTATGCATGTGTACGAGTGTGTGCACTTATGCGTGGGTGTGTTGGTGCAGAGGATGGGGCCCGATGAAGCGAGGAGAAAGCAGAGAGCAGGCGCTTGGCAGCCCATCTGAGGGCCTCATCTCTGGGGCTCAGACCTGGCCACAGCTGGCCTCTCCACTGACAATCCTGGCTTTTCTCCCCCTCTCAGGAACGCACTGCGTCAACTCTAATTCCCTTCTAATGAACTAGCTACTGAAGGTAGCTAGGCAGGCAGGCGCAGCACACTTATTAAAAGCACATAGTGGAAACAAAACACACACTCGGTGGAAAAAAATATGTCACACTTTTGTACGTTTCGGTTTTCAGCAGGGTGTCTACGCGGCTTGGCTCAAACACCCGCTGAGGAACCTTGAACTCATGATGTCTTTGAACCTGCAGCCACTTCAAGCAGAGCTGTATCTTTAGCTTTTAAGACCATCTAAGAACCTGCAGGTTCACCCTTAGTGTGAAGTTTCTTTATTATTGCATACAGTTGAGTCACAAAGTCTCTTTTGTATCTGTCGGGTGTGCACTGATTCACTGGTTCAGCTCAATTTTCTAATTCAAATAAAGGTAATAGCTGCATATGCCATGCCTTGTTCAACAAGCAGCGACACACATCTGTCTTCTCCGACCATAAACATTTGGAAATTGAGTCACATCTGAAGAAAGAGGTAAAATAAAATCAATAAGTAAAATTCCTGGTCACTATGTTTTATCCGGACAGAAAGAAAAGCATTTGAGGATTCTGGAAATACTTCTGGGGTTTAAAAAACACACACACACACACTTTACAAGGTGTTGGATCTCTTTTCTTTTTTAAAGATGTTGACGGCTGGATGCTTGTGTGTCGTTTTCATGGGGGAAGAAAGAAGGCATGTCGGCCGTCTACACCCTGTCAGGGCAGTTTCCTTGATGTCAGTGGCGTTATTCAGTAGCCAGACTGCAACACTGGAGTATGGAAAACAGTCCATGCCTTGACGGGTCAGATCAGTTTTGATGGGCCGGGGGGGGACCTGTACAGTATTCAGGTGGTTTTAATGTTGTGGCTCATCAGTGCAGTGCTTTATTTAGTAGCAGAAGGTTGGAGCTGAAACTTTGGTTTCCTCTCATGGGAATGAAATGAATTTGGACGGTGTTACATGAGGACAGTCGAATGCATTTCAGTTAAAGGCTAGTATAACTGTGACATGGTGAGTAGAGTGCCCTCACTGTGACCCTCTGGTTTTACTTCTGTGGTGCAGGCTGTGGATCCTCTGATGCTGCTAATAGAAACAGTTAAGCACATTTGGACAGCTTAAGTGCATAGGTTCGATTGCTGTGTCAGTTTACAAAGGTGACAGAGTTCATCAGCTTTGATATATTGTTTATTTGCCTGCGTCTGGCACGCTTGATGGATTGTGGTGCTAGAGTTTGAAAGCATTATTCTGTGCCAAACCTTTTTTGTTGACTTTTTAGGTGATCTTTTTCCGTGATTATCCCTTTTGACTCGCATTATCTCCTATGAAAAGTATTTCCTTTTCTTTAATTTCGCACACTTAAAAACATTAGAAACCAACCCAAGTTTTTTCCATCCTGGAGACAGATTTACTGGTTCTATGAATCCCATTTAATATCACTGGATTATTCCACTCCAGTCCCTTCATTGTCGAGGTAATGTTAACACCCATGGGCCCGCAGTGCAAGTGTGTATAAAACCATTAGCTGTGTCCAGCTCCTTTCCAGAAGAGTAATAACACTAGAACAGAACACTTGTGCTCTTCTAGAAAGCAACAAAGAGAGGACGAGGGCAAGGTCATCAGGAGAACAAATAGATATTCTGCCACTCATATGAACTGCCTTCATCAGATAGTGATTATGAATATAACTAAAAAGCATGCGCTTATATGGTCACACTTTTAATTGTTAAATTGTTAGCATGCTAGCATGCTCAACATAAACGTGCTAGTAGAACAGAAGATAAGCTATACGGCACTGTGCAAAAGTCTTGAGCCACCCCTCATTTCTTCCAAATGCATCTCTCAGGCCTTGTGACAGGTTTGCTGGGGTGACCGTGCACTTTTTCTTTGTGACCAAACAGTCCGATAGATAGCCGGCCAACAGGACAGAAGCAAAGCAGTCCGATTCGGATGGACAAGCCCGAAGCCTTCAGTCTGTGGCAGCAGGTGATAAAGCTCGCTGACTGAGATCTCAGGTCAGCTGACCCTTCACCCTCAGAGATAGAGCTGCACCACTCACTCACCCCCCCTGACTGGGATGACATAACCAGGACACTGATAAAGAAGACAGGAGGGGGGGGGGGGTGATGTGAGTAAAAAGATAGGTCACATTACATATAAACAAGCGGAGACTCTCCACTGCTGTGATATAATGTGAAGTCAAAAGTTGTTTCTGCTGGAATTTTGGTGAAAGCTGAGTGTTTTCAAACAGAAATTCAGAAAGTCTTCTACTGTTTGTCCATCCAGTCTGAATAAGACTAGAAAAACTGAGCTGGTTTCATATTCCTCAAAGGCCTCCTCTTTCTGGCTAGCTCTTACCTGTCATCTGGAGCTTATTGAGCTGTCTGTTGTGTGCATATGTGTGTTTTTAGCGGTAAGGCTGGCCAAGCTTTAAGGTCGTGATCTCACACGACAGTGAATGGTCCCTTTGATTGATACAGATCTGTTCATAGCTCAGCCCACAACCGTATAACCCCACAGGCTGCTTCCATTAGATCCATCTATACTCTATATACTATTACACTACTGTGTGCGTGTTTGATACAATCGGGGTGACTGGATGTGCCTGTATGCGTTCTCACAAGCACGCTGTGCGCGCGCATTTTCATTTTTTGTGAGAACAGTACGTGTGTGCGCACCTCAGCGTCTTACTGAAAGGACTTTTTGTGTGTATGTGCGATTCGATTGCTGGGCCCATTCTTATTGTTCAGTGACTGGACATTTTTGCTCATTTGAACTCCGTCACCCCTAGAGTTTCTTTCCAACTTTAGCTCCAGGTGCCCAATTATATGCACTTCCCAATTCTTGTGCACGCAAAAACACACAAACGCACACACCATTTCTGCACTTGTCTTTCATCTACATGTCTATTTGTCTGGCCCTCCATCAGTCAGTTATTCCAGTGAATTACACTATCGCATACATTATCAAATGACAGCACATTCTCATAATCATAATATACTTGCGTTGATTCCGACTTGCGCGCACACACACACACACAGATGCACGCTGGGGTAATATAGCCATCGTATCTGCTGGTGCTGAAGGCTGCTGTCATGGGTAGAAGGTCATTTTATGATGGTTCGTTTGGGCCTGCGTGAGGCAGCAGTGTGAGGCGATGGCAGACGGGACAGCAGGCGTGCTCTCTCTGCTCTGTTTTGTGTAAACTCTGACAGGAGCGGAGTTCCAGTGACAGACTGAAGCCAGGGGGATTTGGGAGCACCGGGCGGCTCGTTGCAAATCGTTGGAAGAGTATGAGAGGTGTTGAGGCGTTTTTTCCTTTGTCCTTCTTTTCTGCGGTATTATTTGATGGCTAATTAGCATGTGCATGCTGTTTAACTTGTAAGCACACACCCAACACTGGAAAGGTCTTATTTCCGGATTAGTATGTCTGGCTGCATTCAGTACTACACTCACGCCTCTCCTGAATGAGCAGTGTAATTGTTTTCCTTTCATTCATGATCAGCCCATGTGATCAAGATCTGTATAACAAGCTCAGTCTCACACTTAACCCTGTGTGAGTCTAACTGCATGCTGTCATTAATAGTGCATGTATACAGACATCATTAAGCTGCGTAAATAGCCCGTGTGTGCTTGTAAATCTGCGCGCGTAAATATGCACGTGCGTGCTTGTATGAGTTTTCCTGTGTGGGAAAATGGGCCGGTGGTGAAGTGGAGCATGAAAATGACAGTAAACACGGGCCGCTATCAGCGATAAAGCTCCGCTCCTGTTACGTGGATGTTTGACTTGCGCTTTTACTGTGAGAAAATCAGAGATAAGGCCTCGGAGAAACTGAATGCAATTTGGAGAAATAATTGGGTATTGGAGGACAAAGCGAGCTCACGGTGTATGCAAGGTTGTGTTTTTGAATAAGGAAGGGTTGAATGAGTGGGGGGGACAGGAGGACGGGCAGCGAGAGGGGTGTGGGAATGGAGGTGTTTAGGGGCTCCCTGCGGAGCAGCTCGGATATGGGAACACAGAGACGGCCTAATGAGGCGTGGCTGCCCCTCGCTGATTTAACAGGGCTGAGATAGAGGCAGGGATGTTGGGGAAAGAGAAGTCACAGGTCTGATACATGAGGAGAGCAGGCTTTTACGTACTTTAAGTCAGCTTTAAACACTCCAGGAAACAAAATATTAAAATGACATTGATGTTGCTGTGGAGAGAGATGCCTGACCTAAAAGGTTTTTAATAAATCATGCTCCTCGATGTGTTCTCAGATATGGCGCGTCTTTTCCACCGGTGCCCAGTGCTTGTCCCCACGCGGGGTCATTTCTGCCTTTTGTGGCTTTTGAGAAGCAGCTGATATGTCAACAGGTTTGAGAAGTGAATACTTTGTGTGGGACGAAAATCATAGTGGACTCTTAGCCATTGACGTCAAGGGGTTCAACCTTGGGGCCAGCAATTTTGTGGTGCCATGCCGGTGCCAGCTTGTTGGCACTAAAATCAGTCTTTCTTTTTGTTTGTTGTTTGTTTTTTTTAAATATTATTCCATGAAACGGGTTATAGATTAGACACTGACAGTACATCGGTGTGGAAAAAAAGCACCGCAAAACTGCAAGAGCAAAAGTTACTTTCAAAAATGTAAGAAATGATACAAAGATGCAAAGTGATGCTGTTAAAATGAAAGTCGTGGTGCTCAGTTTTTGTTTACTGATTGATCCTTTGTTGGCCGATCTGTGAAAATCTGTGGCTGTCAAGCTCCTTTTTTTTCAAACTCGTAAAAAAACACACTGTTTCCTTCTAGCGCTCACACATTGTATACACCATAAACCCTCGCGTGACTCCATGCCCTGTCACTTAAGATGCTCAAACTAAGTCTGTCATTATATTGTCATAGTTGAAGCATTACATCACCAGTTTGTCAGTCTCAGTTGATGTTTAGGCAGCCAAGTGGCGTTCCCCTAGAATAGTACCATTACACAAGGTCTTCATCATAAACCAATCATTCGGACTGCCTCTCCACTTCAATGGGCCTATCTGTGGCCTGTGATGTGAAGTGGTTAGATCAGCCAGCACTCTGTCCTCTTGCCCCGTCTGTGACCGGCACTGGAAACTAAGCTGGAAGTGGAGATTTTAGACCAGACTTCAATACACAGAGGAAGAGAATAGGAGAGGTTTGCCAGCATTGCCAGTGTTTGCGCAAGCGTTTCCTGTTTGGTCACCGCATCCAATTGTACTTTTCCCCGCTCATTAAATAGCTCGTTCAGCTTCCGCAGCCCTCAATCTTCTTAACTCAAATCATGCGAGGAGGCAGGTGACTGTGGCCTTGTTTCAGCTCGCACGGGTGAAAGTTCAAATAAATAAATGCTGTATTTGCAGATTTAAAAAAAAAAAAAAAAAATCAATGAAAGAAACCTGATCCTGGTTCCAGTTCTACTCCCTGCTCACTTTCAGTCATATTTTCCATTTTTAAATAACGTTTGGCATGTTCAGCACATCCTTCACGGTGTTAATGAGATATCGTCACAAGCTCGTTGGCTTCAATGCTGTAAAAAGTCACATGGCCTGGTTCTGAGTGAATGTGGGTGAGTCTAACTCTGTAGCTGCAGGACTCTACTGGCTCCTTTACTCTAGAAATGAGCATACTGCGCCATCTAGTGGTAATTTAGTAAAAACTTCAGCCCAAAGAAGATTTGAATGTATATTGCAATACTGCAATGCCACTATTGTATATCATTTTGAATATCAGTTTCTAATGTCTCCTCTTCGTCTCCTGTCTCTGCTTTCAGGACACTGATCCCACTGTTTGATGAGGACACTGGTCTGCTTCTGCTGGCTGGCATGGTAAAGATAGAGATTAATCCCCTGTAACTGTGAGGAATTGCTTCAGTATTGAATTATCAGTTATCATTGGTTATGTATTTAACTATCAGCTGGAAGGAGCACACCACTATCACCACCTCTCTGATTCTCCGCTAAGACAGTCTTGCAGGATGGATGAATTCACTGATGTTCTGTCTTGTGCAGGGAACCACTGGGATCGATTGCTTTGAAGTCTCTTCCTCTGAGCCTTTCCTCTCTCAAGGTGAAGCGTTGCTTGTTATCTGTCTGTACAGATGTCAACGCCGACCTCCTTCCTTGTGTCCTAATGCATCTCCTCTTCTAATTTTCACATCCGTAGTCAGCCACTGTCTGACGGATACCTCAACGAGAGGGGTTGCCTTGGTGCCGAAGCTTGCCTTGGATGTAATGTCCTGTGAAGTCGTGCGTGTGCTTCAGCTGACAGACAGCTGCATCGTGCCAATCAGCTATCAGGTCCCTCGTAAGGTGCGTACGTACGCAGCAATACTCGCATAAATGTACTACTTTATATTGAGTTTAATTCGTCTGTGTTTGTGTGTCTGTGCTTTATTTTCCAGAATTCAGGTCAGGAGTTTCACGAAGACCTTTACCCAGACACGGTGGGCACGACACCGGCCATGTCTGCTGAGGAGTGGTGGAAGGGAGGGAACAAGCAGGTGAGAGAGCTCCACTCTCAACGAGTTTATCCAGTCTTCACGTGGCACAGGCAGCTCAAACTGTTTTGTTTTATCATAGGTGGAGAAAGTCAGCCTGCACCCAGACAAACGGCCCAAACAAAAGGCTTCACCAGCAAAACAGACGCCTGCAAAGAAGGAACTGGCCAGTGGAGGCAGCAAGGAGGTGAGGCGCACATTTGATAAAAAATATATTTAATCTCCCAATATAGGTTAGATTTTTATTTTAAAGATACCAGTGGATTCTTAAACCCACAAACTGAAGATGGTAATACCTTCTCTCTCTCTCTGTTGACAGGATCAAGCTCGTGGCTCTACCTCCAGCAGTCCTCTGAGCACTCCCAGCAGCAGCGCTGCACCATCCCGCTCTCCCTCCTCCACCTCCGGCCTCTCCTCGGGTTTCGTGCCCAGCCCCAGTCCCAGCCAGAGCGGGAAGGCTTTCCAAAACCTTCTGGGTAAAAAAAACAATCCATAAATTCCTCCTTATTTATTTTGGTGTTTTTCATGTTTGATCTTCATTAACATACTAAGCTGTTAATTTTGAATACTTTTTTTTTCTTTCAGGGCCAACTTCCAAGTTCCGTCATATCCAGGGCACAGTGATGCACCGGGACACACACATCACAAACATTCGCAACCTCAACCTGACTACACCTGGCGAGTGCGATGGCTTCTGTGCCAACCGCCAGCGTGTGGCAGTGCCCCTCGCCATCTCCGGAGGCCAGATTGCTGTATTTGAGGTACAGCAGCAGCTGCAAAATGCAGGGATGTTGTTTTTCAGATAGTCTTCATGCCTATTTACTGTATTTTCTCTTTATTCTTTTGAGAAGTGAGACTTTTGTATACTGTATGCATGCTTGTGAGCATTTTTTATTCCTTTCCTCAGCGCTCTCAGCCTGGCAAACTTCCAGACACATCCCTGCCCACCATCCAAAACTCTGTTAATGTGGCTGACTTTGCTTGGGATCCCTTTGACCCACACAAACTTGCTGTCGGTGAGTGCACATGCACACCGGGGTTTATGGAAGTGTCTCATTGTGTGTTTAACCTGCTTGTCTCCCTCTCTGTGCATGCTAGCTGGTGATGATGCTAAGATCCGGGTTTGGCAAGTACCAGAAGGCGGGTTGAAAGAGACCCTAACTGAGCCTGAGATTATCATGCAAGGTAGGAAGGACGCTAAAATCAAATCAGTCTCTAAGTTTTATTTATTGCAGGGTAGAAGGTATGCAGAAATTTGTACTGTTTCTTTGCATTATGCTTATAATGCACTGCCAGCTGACAGAAAGAAGAGATGATGTGACCGTTTACATGGTGCATTGCTCTTCTGAAAAAGCTGAGCTTCGACAAAACAGCTGTGAGCACAGCTGCTCTGCCTCACATTGGATATGATTATTTCTCAGGCTCCTGCTGCATTTGTGGTTGAATGCATATGTCAGGCTGTACTAATAGCTTCAGGCCTTCGTAGCAGTCAGGTAGAGAGCCTGGCAAAGAAGCGCCTCCGACTATCTTTCCAAATTCAGTGATACCAACTTGTGTCGAGGTGCCTCAGTTAAGTTGTGCTTTGGTTACATCGTGATCTTATCATGTGAAAGAATCCAAGTTATTGAAATTGAATGCAAAAGCATTTCAAGGGAACTCAGTGACCATCTTAAAGGAGTTTAAAAACATTCCAAAAACACATTCCCACCATGACCTTCAAGGAAGGTTACAGACAATAATGACTTCTGCTGTGACACCCTGCAGGCCACACAGAGAAGATCTACTCCATCAAGTTCCACCCTCTGGCCAGTGGACTCCTGGTTTCTTCCTCATATGATCTCACAGTCAGACTGTGGAACCTAGAGACCGGAGATCAAGTCAAACTTCTCACTGGACACCAGGACCAGGTGGGTGACCAAGAAGCATGCGAGATTAAATGCAGAAACATTTCCAGAGAAAGGATGCTGTACATTTTAAAATCTCCTTCATCTTCTCTCTCGCTCCTTTTTTGTGGTTCACGATCAGGTGTTTGGCATGGCATGGAGCCCCGATGGGAAGCTCTTGGCTACAGTTTGCAAGGATGGGAAAGTTCGTATCTACGACCCTCGCAAATCCACTGCACCTGTGCAGGTATGCGCAACAAAATGGGCCACATTGCAGAATGTTACCGCTTTATAGAAATGATTTGTCTTTTGTGAAAATGGGGCAAGAAGAATATAATACGGATCCACGCAAAATAATAGATGAACTTGCAGAAGATTAATTGAATTCTGGGGCACTCGTGCTCATTTCCAGCTCCATTCTTTATATTCTTGGACTCTCCCAGGGTGACGCACAGTTCAGAGAAATCCTGGACCTTTGTGCATCCTCTTTTTGAAACAGATTTTCTTCCTTCCTTTTTTCAGGAGGGCCCAGGTCCCGAGGGCCACAGGGGAGCTCGTGTGGTGTGGGTGCGTGATGGCAAGTACCTGCTGGTGTCTGGGTTTGACAGGTACTGGAAATGAGAAAGAATTTGTTTATTGGTTCAAGCAGGCAGGTTGCTGGAGCAGAAATGGGCCGGCGGTCACAGGAGAACTTGACTACTCTCCCCTTTTCCTCCTCTTCCAGTCGCAGCGAGAGAGGACTCTACCTGTACTCTGCTGACTCCCTCTCCTCCGGGGCCATAACCAGCGCTGCTGTCAACGTCTCCCCGTCCACGCTGATCCCGTTCTACGACCCCGACACCAGTGTCGTCATCCTTACTGGAAAGGTGAGCACACGAACTACAAAATATTTTAAAGGTGTGAGATACTCTGCGTGAAATAAGATTTAACCCGACTGTGTTTATTTCTGTTTCAGGGTGACACCAGAGTCTACATTTATGAGCTCCTTCCCGAAGATCCGTATTTTATTGAGTGCAGCAGTTTTAATTCTCCTGAGCCTCATAAGGTGCCAGGCTCACTCCCTTTTACGTCTATTCATTGTTTTCATCTTATTATCGAGTTAATTAGACACAGTCGAACTAAATCTGTTTCCTGTTTGCAGGGGTTGGCCTTTCTGCCTAAGACTGAGTGCAATGTGCGCGATGTGGAGATAGCTGTAGGACTGATGCTCACCAAGACGACCATCGAGCCAGTGGCCTTCAAAGTGCCGCGGGTCAAGGTGAGCCAACTCCCCCACCTTGTGGACACCTGCGAGCATCGCATGCTTTCCCTGCTGATGCTCATTTCTAATAAATGGCTATAGCATTTACTACACGCTGTGTATCTGCGTATGCCCGCTTTGTGTCTCCAGAAAGAGTTTTTCCAGGATGACGTGTACTCAGACACAGCAGTGTGGTGGGAACCAGCACTTACGGCCTCTGCCTGGCTCTCCGGCTCCAACGGCCAACACAAAAAGATCAGCCTGAAGCCTAAAGACATGACGCCAGGTGCAGACGACGACACAGCACGTACTCACGTGCCCTTATCTAGCATACCTGTCACTCCAAATCGAGACGCTTACATCTACAGTGTGCACGTCAGTACTAGACATGTCCTGGTATGTTTCTTTGATCCCCAGTGAGTGAGGCCCCCAAAGAGGCTCCAGTGAGGAAATACCTGCCGTCATCTGTTTACCTGGAGGAAAAGACTGATGAACAGAAGAAGGAGGAGGTGAGAAGAAGCTCAGTTACTGAGTACTTTTATTTCTACTAGATCTCCAAAGTCTATCTGCATATGAGCCAAGTTTAAGTACTTAATACCATACAGCACTTACTGAATGTGTGTGTGTGTGTGATTCAGCTTCTGAGTGCCATGGTGGCTAAGCTGGGGAATATGGATAACCCACTACCACAAGAGTCCTTCCAGGGAGTTGATGAAGATGAGTGGGTAAGTGAATGTGATGAAAATATGACCGTCTAACCGGCATGTAGTGGGCGGGGGGGGGGGGGGGGGGCG
>JAVDPK010002573.1:890371-902315 GCA_034780415.1 Cichlasoma orientale
CAGTTTATTACAGGCTGAGCTCAAAGGGTTAATGGATCATTCAGCTTATTTAATATTAAATGTGTGGACCCTGGTAGGATCCGTGTCATATTGTTCAGATTTCTGCAGCTACGCCGAGTCTCTGTCCCTGGCTTCGACCGGCAGAGGAGAGACAGGCAGGCGGGAGGAAGAGGAGCGCCGCCGCATCTGTGGGTTTCGCTGTTGCCATGGAAACCCTGTCTAGCCTACTTAACACCTGTTTTGATGACATCACATGCCAGGATTGTCCACTCAGAGAAATTCTTCTCAATTCAATACCCAACCTGACTCCAGAGACAGGCCAGTGGTGGGTGTGGGTGTGTGTGTGTGGCGATGTGAAGTGGAGTTTGGGGGGTGGGGGGTCCTCTGAGATAACAGTGACTAAGAATTACTGAGGCAGAAACACAGGTAGGCTGTGAGTCCTCACGGACCTGTGGGCAGCTCAAACTCAGACGCCGAGGTTTATATTTGCTTTTGTTTGCTGTGAAAGTGGCCATCGCCATTTTTCACAATCTCTATTTTAAATAATAATAATAAAAAACAAACAAACTTTGTGGCCGGGAGGTGGGGGAGTTGAGCCTTGGGGCTTAATCTATAAAAAAGGAAAGAAAACCCAGAGGGCAGACAGAGTTCAGTGGCCTAGTTTTCTGCAGGCTGGTATGCCTCTGAGTGGCTGCCACATTGGGCACGGCACAGCCAGCGACTTCAGAGCTGAGAGGGCTTTTTGCTGGGGTAGGTGGCCAGATGGAGAGTGGCTGCGCGGCACAGCCATCCTCTGCTGGCATACAGCCTCTGCTCTCATCTCTCCCCGTCCCTTGTCCATTCATTTATTCATTCAGCCAAGCCTTTCTCTTTGCTCTCACGCTCTCTCAGTGCTGCCCAACATTTCAGTCAGAGGGGTTGTTTTTTTTTTGGTTTTTTTTGAAGGGGGGGGGGGGTGTATTTGCTCAATAAAGACATTTTATGCTCGCACTCCTCCTGCATTACACACCAATGTGTTTGTCATGGAGGAATGCGATGTCATTTGGTCCTCCAAATACTCCGATTAAGCCACATATCCCTCCTAAAGCAGTGGTTCCAACCCTTTGGCTTAAGACTGTGATCTGTGCTCATGACCTCTAAATCAGGGTTGCCAGGTTCCTGTACAATCTGTAAACTTTTGGAAGTGCTGCCTTTTTGTGTGTTTTGCATGAAAATTTCACGCATCTATAAATAAAAATCCGCATTTAAAAAAAAAAACAATTATTTGCACCTAAAGCCTACCAGACTCCAGATCAGTGTGTTGTAATTCTGTCTGCCACCTGCCTACTCATCTGAAATTCCCTTTTATCGCAGTGTACCAGTGTCAACATACCATCAGCAGATCAACCCAACACTGTTATCTCGCCACATTGTTTCATTTTAAGGAGTTTGTGGCACTGGATAGGCGACCATATTTAGGCCTTTTCTGTGTGGAGTTTGCATGTCCTCCCTGTGCTTGCGTGGGTTCTCTCCGATGACATGCACGGGTTAGATTAATTGGCCATAAGTGTGAATGTGAGTGTGAATGGCTGTGTGTGTGTGTGTGTCGCTCTCTCTGCGTTAGCTCTGTGATAGCTGGTGACCTGTCCTTTCGCCCAGCAGAAACTGGGAACTGCATAAGCAGAAGAGGATGGACGGATGACGGCACTATTTGAATTAAAATTCATCCACAGAATGAATCCAGATTTTCACTGGATTCATTCTGTGGGTATCACAAGTGATTAGAAAGATTACAGGACATTCACGTATAGGTGTAATGGCAAAACGATGTCATCGTCTGATCTACGGCAGCATAACTAAAAGTAAAAAAAAAAAAAATACACCATAGAAAAGTTTTAAAAATTATCAAGTGACTCTTAAGATTTCTATGAATACTCATTTTGTGTCCCAAACCTCAGATTGAGAACCACTGCCCTTGGAAAACCAACCAAATCTCTCCCTCTCTTCTACTCTTCAACCCCTTGAAAGACCCCTCCTCGACAGCAGGAAGCTGATTGCAGAGCAGCCATCGCGGAACACAAGAAGCAACTTCAACATTAGAAAAAATGTCTCGTCTGAACAGCGACAAAAGAAAAATATGAAACAGCAATGATTGAATGTATCGCCTCCTAGGATAAAGTGATTGGGGGGGGGGCAACAAAGTGGGAGGAGAGGGGAGAGATGGAGGAGTGAAGGGAGTGTTGGTGTTTGTGTCAGTCTCTTGAGGGAATGTTCCTCGTGTTGCGATCCTCCTCTCCTGCTCCTCCACCTCTCTTCCGTGCACGCAGCAGTCAAAGTCATCGTTATACATGCACGGCTACTGAGCAACACACGCCTGGAAGGACCCCACAGGAGGAGCATGGAATAAGAGCAAAACAAGTTTTCAAAGAACCATGTAACATTTCATAAAACACATAAGGAATATAGTTTGAGATAAGTGCATGTCGACAGCTTTATCGAACCATGAGAAGAAGTTTCCCAGAAGTTAAATGAGTCTTTTTTTTTTTTTTTTTGTCCATTTTTGCCCCTTTGGACAGAGTGAAATGAGGCAGTTTGTAATAGTGTGGCTTCCCAGTCAGTCCAGCTGTATGTGGCACTGAGTGCACAACCCCACCCACACCCCCACCCACCCCCTCCTCTGTGGCACAATGTGAACATCCTGCTTGCAGTTTTCCAGGTACTTTTGGCACAGCGTGGAAACTTGTTGAACTTGGGGGCAAAACTTCAACTGACCGCTCCGAGTTGGACTTAGTCTGGACCACCACCTGTTTTTCACAGCTGGTTTTGGGTCAGGTTACTCAAAAATAAAAAATAAAAAATACAAGACAGTAGTGTTTATCGCCACAGTGGCCCTTTCACACACAAACTGGCCGTGTTGATTCAATTACGGGAAAGCAGCTGGACAATCCAGGAGCAAAACAGTGCTAGTTCTGTAAAAGGCAAGCAGGATGTTGTTATGTCCTACCAGAGGGGGGAGTCAGGCACACCAGTGCCTTAAATCTCACTTCAAAAAAAAAAAAGATTGGTGATTGCCAGGTGATGTAACACCATTTGTCTGTTATGTCCTCAGTTCGCTCTGTGCCTTAAAAGCCCCTAGTCTGCACACCTGGTACACATTCTGGTGGACTAGGCTGGTCTACGTTGGTCACCCTCCCCAAGCTGGGGACAGATTGTCAATAGTTAGCAGCAGTTTTGAGGTTTCAATACTATAGCCAGTTGACGCTATGCTGTGTTTAATTGACTTGTCTCGGAGCTGAAGAAGCCTCCCGCACAAATGCATTTGAGTTCACTTGCTTTGGTTTGGCAAGCTTGTCTGGATCATATTAATCACAGCACCCTGTGAAAAATAGGTCATAACTTTAAAATGATCTGAGAATCTTCCTATTTGTGTGTGTGTGTATCTCACTGCTAAGCTGGAGGCACACTGTCAAAGTACAGTCTTATAAATACTCGTCAATGAATGAGGACTTTTGTAAGAACACAGAGCACTAAGACTGTCGTGTTCATG
The DNA here is from genome assembly GCA_034780415.1 of Cichlasoma orientale. Taxonomy (NCBI): domain Eukaryota; kingdom Metazoa; phylum Chordata; class Actinopteri; order Cichliformes; family Cichlidae; genus Cichlasoma; species Cichlasoma orientale. Next base: position 893,898 of record JAVDPK010002573.1, read on the forward strand.
GTCCTTGTCCATAGAAACAGCAAACAGGAATGAATAGAGTATAAAATAAGAGAGGAAAGAGGAGCCTTAAAAATACATACCCATACAAGTTTCCTGAACAGAGCATTTGGGCCCCAAGTTTAGTTTTTGCCAACAATGCAACAGGCTTCCATTGTACACTTATTCTTGTGAGGTGTTGTGTTTTGAATTGTTTTGCCGATTTGATACGTTTCTCTGTCCTTTTTCTTTGTTTTTATTCTTTAAGTTCCTCCTTTTTTTTTTCTCGTTCCCAAATGCATTGCCTGGATTTGATTGTGCAAGCCAATCCCTATCACCTTTGACCGCCCATACCCTCACTATGGCATTGACCCTCCCTTCCCGACCCCTGAGCTCTTCTGGAATGTGTGTTAGTAAAATGTGTATGTGTATCAGTTGACCACAGCTGGCTTGAGCACCACAGTGCCTGGGGGGATGACCACCCAGGACAAAGGATCATGAGACCCTCCTGTGGAGAGGTTCAAGGCCCCCCCAGTCACCTCATTCTCTACCTCCTCTCCTTTTCCCTTCTTTGCCTGGTGGTTCTGGGCCCCGTGCTCAGACGTGGCCCCCAGAACCGGCACCATCGGCAGGCCCAGGGCCGAGGAGGGGAACGCGGGGGAGAGTAGATGGGACTTTGTCAGACCCAGTGGAGAGCCGTTGAAGGAGAGGATAGACGTGCCTCCCAAGGTGCCAGGAGGGGAGTTGGCGCAACCCAGCGTGCTGAGGTCCAGGGGCCGAGAACTGAGAGGGGACAGGGGCAGGCTCCCACCGAGGCCCTGCAGAGCATGGCCTCCCAGGAGAGCAGCCGCTGCCCCTGGGATTATAATGTGGGCTCCGCTCACATAGGACAACTCTGAATCTTTCCCACCACCACTAGCAAGCCCCCCGCTCTGACTTCCCTTCAGCAGGGAGCCCACCCCACCTGAGGAGCCCTGCTCCTGAGTCACAAAGTGGCCGTGGGCTTTGATGTGCTTGCGGAGAGAGCTGGGGTCTGTGTAGCGCTTCAAGCAGCCCACCATCTTGCAGTAGTAGGGCTTGTCCACGTAGTGTGTGCGTGTGTGTTTGAAGCGGTCGCTGGAGTTGGAGTAGCGCTTGTTGCAACCCTCATACGGACAAATGTAGGGCTTTTCACCTGTAGGGGAGAGATGATGCATATGTTTAGACTGCTTCACAAATAAAAATCTACCCCACAAAACTAGACAAAAGCGTCTCAATGCAAGCCCATGAAGGTCTTAACTACAGACTGTATACGAAAGTGGCACAGCCTCAGGATGGGTGTTTTTGCAGTCATCATCTTAGTTTTTTTGGAACAGGACGTCACACGTGTGAGGCAGGTCTGACTGTGAAACCGAGGGACACTTGTTATCTAATGAGTCCCCCAATCACAAGTCAGCTAACGAGCATAGCTTGGTTTAGCCTGCTTTCTGACTCTAATGGGTGCCATCATTTACCAAATGAATGTCGTGTTGTATCCAGCATGACTGGAAAGAAGCGATCAAGCCCATAAAGTAACATGTTTACTGAGCTCACAGAGCACATGTTCCCCCTAAACTTCTATATAACCCAAAGTCCCTTTGCAGCGACAGGAGTCACACCCCGCCAGCCACTATAAAGAAATTTACTTATTATACTTATTATAAAGAAATAGCAAACACTGCCTCAAACAGCCGTCATTGCTCACTGGGTCCTGACCACTGACCTGTGTGTGAGCGATTGTGTATCTTGAGGTTCTCCAGGCGTGAGAAGCTCTTGTTGCAGGTGGGACAGCGATGGGGCTTCTCATTAGTGTGAGTGCGAATGTGAATGAGCATTTTGTACCTGCAACCACGGAAAGAACAAAAAAAGATTTAATTCTACTGATGGAACCCCCCCCCCCCCGCCTCCTACATACAAAAGAAGAGTTTTGACTCACCTAGCATTGAACCCTCTGCCTTTGCGCGCACAGCCCTCCCAGTGGCAGCAGTACCCAGAGTCCTTCTCAGGTTTGACATGGAAGTCATTAACATGGTCCACCAGGTCTTGCAGGGAGTCAAAGAGCAGATGGCACTGAAAGCGGGGGAAGCATTGGAAATAAACGTGTGATGGTGCGGCTATTTTGACGTGACCCAAGTTTCCCTCGGAGGGGATCATAAAAACGCTTTACCTTCTTCCAGCGACAGGCTAGTTGTTCATCTGCTGAAAGGTCAGGAGAGGCTCTCTTGTCACTTGTCTGGCCAATGAACATGGACGATGGCAGGTGAAGTCCTGTCCCGTGTCCGATTGGCACAAAGAACTGGAAGGCCTGCGAGATATGAGAATTCTGGTAAAAACAAACAAAAAAAAGAGGGAAACAGCAACTGGGTTATTAAACTGCTGCACAGTCACAAACTGTACTTTAATGTTCTCTAAAAAAAACTTAAAGCCCATCCCAGGATAATAGTATAAAATCCCCAAAACTGTATGATACATGTAAACAGAACCCCACTGCTACCGTGCTACTGTGCATATTCACGATCGTATCAGGGTAGAACTTTCTGAGTAGTACTAGCTGTACCAGTTACAGCTATAAAGCTGTGGAGTGTACTGCACTTGAAAATAGACCATCCACTGGATGACAGGTACAGATGGACTGACTGACAAATAAAAGTATTTCTTTCTTTTTTTTATCAATGGAGTACTGAACTGCAGCTTCATGTCCTTTCCTTCAAAAATCCATTCCACTTTTCCTCTAGTAGTTTCCCACTGTGCACTACAAAACCTCCCTACCTCCCTGAGCTCAGCATGAGAGATGTAAGATTCGCTGAATCTCAGCTGGGGCTCAAAGAGCTAATGCACCAGCTCACTCACTCACACACACACACACACACACATACACAGAGTGTAACTTAGCTCGAGGAGAGAACAGGGAGGATGAAATGTTGAGTTTACAAAGAGCCGCACAGGTACAAGGAGATTTCAAGGGGAGAGCTGACAGAGAAAAGGGGGTACAGACAGATCACAGTCCCGTTGCTGTCTCATCATCTTCAGCCGTGTTAGAATGCGCTGGTGACAAATTTCATAAAATGACACCATTTCCCTGCACCAAGCTGCACCTCAGTGTGCAAAAGTATGTGCGCTGCTTTGTGAGATGTCTTCTTTTTTGTGTGGGAAAGTAAGATGGAGAAATAGTCTTCCATCTGTGTCCACAGGGGATAAGTAAAGTGTGCAGCGGTGGGCTCTGGGTGGAGGGGTGTGTAAGACTCAATAAGGGGCGACTGAATGGCCCCAGCCAGCATCTCTCAATTCAATTGCATGGGAATTGAATTAGGCGGCGTGAGGTCTGCATGTCTCAAATCCGATTATAAATGTACACACCAACATCCATACACACACAGACACACACACACACATGTTATGCCAGCAAGGCCGCTGAGTCCAAGTTGGGCAGACAAAGGTATTTGTTGGGGACACAAGAGGTGTTTGATAAGACCTACCCCCTCACTCTGTCATTCTCTCACACACAGAGGCCTCCCACCCTCGCCATAGCCTGATTCTCTTATGTGAGTGTGACACAAGCCGATGCTGTTCCTGATTTGCTGACCCTAGCAGGCTGACTCACTCCTAGCTGTAGACGGGAAAGTGTGTTCACTCACTGCTGCAGCGAAAGACAGCGTTTATTATTCCAACAACTCGGAGGTGAACGAAGAAAAGAGTACAAGAAATACTGCAGAACTGTTGGAGGGTAATTAAAAGCTGGTCAAAGCAAAGGTTGAGCACTTGTATTGCGTGCGTGTGTGTGTGTGTGTGTGCAGCTCTATCACACTCACACTTGAGGGGATGTAGTTTCCATTGGTCATTTCTGGAGAACTGGGGGTGTGGCGGGAGGATGGAGACATGCTCAGGTCCACTGCAGGGGGTGTGGGGGTGTCTGTTCGATCATGAGGGACCACCTGCACACCTACGAAAACACAACACAGTCTCACCGTGTCCCCTTTTCTCAAACATAGACACAAGTGTGGCTTGTCTTAGTTTTGTTGTTACCCACCTGTGTGTGGAGACGCTGGCGAGGCAGGCTCTATGACTGCTGTTCCATCATCTGCCATGTGGAGCTGGCGAGCACGTTTGGGGTGCAGAGGTGAGCGCGGAGGAGAGCGCGCCCCTCTGTCCTTCCCATTGGCCCTCCGAGGGAGCTTCAGGTCCAGAGGCTCGTCCAGGGACAGCATGATCGCAGACCTTTGTGCAGACCTCCCTCCTGCACAAACAGAAGTTAGGTTGATGTTAATACACACCTGCAATACTTCTGTAAATGATGTTGAAAATATCGAATTTTCCACAATCTCACCGGGTAAGAAACACAGCATTAGCAAACGGACCACAATCATAAACTGACACACTGAGTAAGCCAAAGAAAAATAAACACGCACATGCACACTGAGGGCTCAGTGACCCCACTTCTTTTTTCTATCCTGACCTTTACTCACGCTCATCCTGAGGAATGTCTACAATCCGATCCAGATGGTCGCCCCCACCGCTAGTCTCGCTTCACCCCACCCCTTAGCCACTCTTTCAGCCTGTCACATCACCCCTATCCTTGAGACTGTGCACCTTCAGACACCGTAGACCTTTGAGACCAAACCCTGAAGGTCTTTAGGTTCAGCTGTAGTCTTTATCTCCTCCCTCCTCTAAACACACTGACCTCTGGACCCAGACTGGAGGCTGTGGGCATGACTCTTCTTCTAACTCTCACTCTTAGACACTTAGGTGACACTTAGGTGAAGCCCATTGTTAATTTATTTAAGGTCAAATCCTAAAACTTCCTAAACAAAAAGACCGACATGAGGAATTTCACATAAGCCACATTCTTTTAACCAAATGAATTAATCATTATGGAGCTGAAAAATAAAGCTAGTATGGAAGCGCCAAAAACTGCAGTTCCTCAAATAGCCTCTGGAGGCTGGCTCCAAAAACGAGCTAATCACAACTGAGGTTTTGAAGCCAGGTGACCACTAACCACTTGGAGTTAACCTATCTGCCAATTTGGACGTGTGACAATCATGCTGACTATGTAGGATCAAGAGAGGCTGGTCCACGACCTTCTGCCAACCACCAGCCGGGAGGGGAAAATCAGTATTCCCCGAGCAGTTGGCAAAAAACTCTTTGTAATTGCTTTGGTTGCTCATATTGCTGTGGTCATAGTTTGAATATAAGTGGCCAGCTACAGAATAAAGAGATTTAAATGCCAGAGACTATCATTTATATGCAGTCTATGTCATGTAGCCCAAGCTCTCCACTGAACACTGAACTGCTTCTCCACACAAACATCTACTCCAGCTATACAGCTGCATGGAGTGTTTCACATTCTTATTCTATTGTTCTATTATGAAACGCGCACCATATGCACACAGATTCTTACACAAATACAAGCTTGCTCAAACACGCACACAAGCAATTGCTCAAACTGTAATTTCAAAAATAATCCAACTGTTCCCTCTCTCCTTCACACACATACCGAGACACACTCATGGAGGGCATGGTTGGTCGTGAATGGTGGGCTTTCAGAGCGACTGGCTAGCGGCCACATGAGAAGCCCTTGTTTCTGGGAGGCATGGAGCAGGGAGGTCACCAGGTTCGCCATCCCAAAGAGGGATGGCCACCAGCTCACTCTCTCACACACACACACGCACACACGCACGCACACACAGCCAGGGGGTTGGGAGGGGTGTAGAGACTCAATCAACCATAGATAAGAGGATGATAATTCACACACGTACTGATGCAAACAGAAGAAGGCACTGTAGAGCAGCATCATCAGTGAGATGAGCTGTGATGCATAAAGAGACACTCGTCTTCCTCACATGCACATAAAGATGCATCTTTGGGGGGGGAGAAAAAAATCCCACAGGCTGGCACTAGTAGGAAACGTAGCATGCTTTAACATTAAAATATCAGCCTATAACCTCAAGCACAATAAACAAAAGCTGCTTTAAAATGAGCTCGTCGTGCCCAGTGTCTAGAATAGGTACAAGTATAGTGACCTCCAAACAATGAATACATGAAAAATGTGAAGCTGTTAAATGATTTTGACATGTAATAGCTTCTCGGGTTAAAGTCTGCAAAGTGTTTTGTTTTTTTTTGTTTTTTTTGGCACTGCAATAAAGACCTGACATTTTGTGAGTTAGTCTTTAATTGGCTACAAGCGTCTAGCTTCACCAGTGCAGACCTCCAAACAAGGAGGTTCAGTTGTTTTTAATCACGTGGTCAGTGTAAATTACATGCTGACACATAATGACTGTTGCTAATAATAAAGGCGGGATTTTTGCTGGTAATTGCTGTCAAGTGGAGTTTGATGTCATTAGCTGCGATAATAAACTTTAAAAATGTAAAATCTCTCAGAGTGAACATGAGCATCTGCTGCAGTCAATACTGCTCCCTTTCTCCTCTGTACTGTGTGGCTGTGACTAACGTACTGTAACTCCTACCACACATGCTGCCAAAGATTTTTTTTTTTTTTTGTCTTTATTGTTTGGCCAAAGTAGCAGAAAATCGCCTGTCATCCACTTTAAACGAGTAAAAGCCCTCACCCCGAGGCGCAGACCAGGAAGCAGCTTAACCTTTCTATAAATCCTGCTCTCATCCACTGCAGGGATCTATCAGCATTATGATCCATGCTATAAAATGCAGTGAGAAACGGATATGGAACTTCTGGATCCATAAAACTCTGGCATAGAAATCTATTTGGCACCTGATATCATGTGATTGCATGTCTCACTGTGAAACAGGCAGAGAGCCACAACAGGGGTCTCCATACACTAAAGAGCTTCTCAGGCAGCAAACCATTACACAAAACAGAATGCAATGATTTTGCAAATCTCATAAAGCCATTCACAGATAATATAAAACATATCAAATGTTTGAACTGGGAAAATGTATGCTAAAAATGCTATGCGCAGGGTTTAGAGCAACATATGGTCCCATCCAGACGCCTTTTTTAGGGAGGGGCTTGTATATTTCAGCAAGAGAATGCTAAACTGCATCTATTACAACAGCATGGCTTTGCAGCTGAAGAGTCTGCATGCTGAACCGATGTGCCTGCAGTCCAGACCTTTCACCAACTGAAAACATTAGAAATTAAAAATATGACAAAGCAGACCCAGGACTGTTGGGCAGCTAGAATCCTACATCAGGGACAACATTCCTCTCCCAAATGTCCAGCAGCTGGTCTCCTCAGTTCCCGGGTGTTTATGGACTGATGTTAGAAGAAGAGGGGACGCTGCACAGTGGCAAACATGGCCCTGTCCCAGCCTTTTCTTACAATGGTCCATTTTCTCGGTTTAAACATTTGACGTTTTCTGTGTTGTATTGTGAACAAAATGTGGGCTCGGGAGATTTGCAAATCATTGCATTCCGTTTTTATTGATATTTTAGACAACGTTCCAACTGTTTCAGAGCACACACACACACGCACACAAAATGGACTGTGCAGTTCATCTTTTCCAATTTCTTAAGCACACCTCGGCATCAGCCCCCGGCCCACTCAGGCATCAGCCAGCCAAGTAAAGTGTTGTTTCCATGCATAACAAAGAGCATTGTTTGTATCATTCGTCCTGCTGCATGTTGAGAAAATGCCAGTTTGGATTCTCCCAAAAGAGCCTCCGAGATTTAGTTTAGTGACAAATCTTTTTGCCCTTTTAAATTCCACATAAATAAAGCGCTTCAAGTTTAAAACCTCAAGCTGTATGCATTTTATTTTATTCTTATTCGCTACATGTTTCCACTGACCCGCAGCTTTGATTTCTTCAAGCTGAATGCGGGGGAAAAGGATAATTCAATCAGCAGCAAGCTGCTAACAAAGAATAACTGACCAGTGTGTGCAGGTGTGTCATTTGGTTACTCACAGCTCCAATGGCTTTTATTCACTATTCTGCATGTAGAATCAGGGGTGGAGCTGAATGTCACTCCCTGCTGCTCACTTTGTTTATTGCTGTGAGTGAATGGTGATTTTTATCAACTGTTCTCCTCTCTTATCAGAACTACAGTGGCTAAACAATAGGGGGAAATATTAAGAAAATCACTTATTAGGGGATAGTTATGGAATTTAGAATGTTGAAAGGGGCAGTTCCCCCCTGCCCTCATGGTCAGTTTTTGTAAAGCAAAATGTTTAAAACAAGATTCACTTTAAAATTTCTTGGATTTCCTAATTGCAGAAGGCGGTACAATAATTACGATGCTTTGATTGGTCCATACCTCAATGATGTGATCCCAGATGTGCTGCAGTTGGCTTTTTTAAAAACACAGCACAGTTGAGACAGACAGGAAATGTGGGGACATGTAGCAAAAGTCCAGCCAGCAGAGAGTCAAATCACCCACCCAAACACACACACACACACACACACACACACACACACACACACACACACACACACACACACACACACACACACA
>JAVDPK010002573.1:902415-915889 GCA_034780415.1 Cichlasoma orientale
CACACACACACACACACACACACACACACACACACACACACACACACACACACACACACACACACACACACAATTTACTACTCATTCATCAATTTACCTCAGTATCCCTGGAGCTGACGAGTACAACTCCTGATGAATGTGCTGGATTTCACCTCAGCTTACACTCATGATTCTTTCTTAATGGAGAAATAGTAACGCCTGGCTGGGAAGTGGCTCGCAGTGTGTGGATCTTGGAGAGGATTTACGGGATCTTGACTCTACGCTCAGTCACTGAGACCGGGGGCTCGTGGGAGAAATGAGACAGAAAAAGGGTACCTAACAGAGAGAATGATACGGAGGTGGAAAGAGTACGGTGCTCTGTGTGTGCATGTCTCTGTGATATGCGGGCGTTTGTATAAACCCTAGTGGCGGATGGCTGTGAAGTTTGGGGAAGGGGTGTTGGCTGGCCCCCATGCAGACTTCCTCGCTCAGCCGTGGGGTCAACAGTGTCTCTGAAAGGAGGCATTGTCCCTCTCTGGGCCTTCTCCTCTCGCTCTAACAGAGTAAACACTGACTACAGCAGCTGAGCGGGAGAGAGAGCGGAGCAGAGGGATGACCGAGGGGGCCGCAGCGAGGATATACGAGGGTGAGGAGGAAGTGGAGGAGGAAGAGTCCTCAAAGGGAGGTTTGTGCATGTCCTCTTTAACAACCCTCGTCACCTATTCCCGAGTATAACCCTTCCCCACCTGAGTCTTACACTGCTGACCTTCCTTTGATAAAGTATGTGTGTGTTCAAGGGTGAACCCGGGTCGGGATTGGAGGGTGTGAGAAAGGAGGCACTTAAAGGGTGAAATAGTGCAAGGGGGCTTCAGGTCAGAGGAGGGCTATGTGTTTCAACACCTCGGTGCTCTGAAGCTAGGCTCGCATGGATGATTGCTGACCCAGCTCTGACTGACTGATCTTTACCCTAATCTGATCTGGGGGGGGGATTGTCTTTCAGCCCAGTCTGCTTGGTTTTGATGGTGCAGATATGAGAGCCAATAAAAAGCATCAGAAAACATCATAATTGTGCAGTATAAGATGATTATGTTACAGTTTAAAAAATTGCATTGTGTAATAATTTGTTTTCACAGTGTGGGTTTCAGAGAGTGAGGGAATGTGTGTGTGTACACATTTTGTGCAACCCACTCCGAGCTTGGCTGTAACTTAATCTCCCTCCTGCTGTGACCCTGGGAGGTGGTCTGTAGGAGGCAAGCCAATTCTCCCCGGGGCTCTTTGCTCTCTTTTTTCTCCCCGCTCTCTCTCACACACACACACACACACACACACACAAACACACACACACACACACACAAGGAAAACAAAGAGAGCAAAAAAGCATGATGGGAACGATAGTGTCTAATGGCTGATGGTATTAATGTAAGGAATACCATTTAAGCCAGTATTAAATTTTAAATAAATACGTAAATAATAACTTTAATTAACTGAATAAATTAATTTATAAAGACATAAATTACTGAAATTTAAAAATGAGACAATAGCTGTACAAATTAATGTAGTTGTAAATATATTTAAGTCAATAAAGCTATCTAAAGAAAAAAATTTACTTTTTAAATAAAAAAAAAGAAAGAAATTACTACGTATGCAGTACTGTGCAAAAATCTTGAGCCACCCCTCATTTCTTTATATTTTCTTCCAAAGAGCCAGACTTCTCATTTTTAAAGTGATCACGAGCAGCAGTCTTTGAAACTTAGAAACGATTTCAAATTCTAACTTTATGCACTTTGTTCCTAGCAGCCTGTCACAAAAACACGTCATTTGTTAACATACCTGGATTAAAAAAAAAAAAACATACACAATGGCCTCCCCAGAGCCCTGACCACAACATTATTGAAGCAGTGTGGGATCATCGTGACAGAGAATGCAACAAAAGGCAGCCAACAACCAAAGAAGAGCTTTGAATGTCCCTCAAGAAGCCTGGAGAACTAACAGAGCTCAGGCTGTGCTGAAGAATAAAGGTGGTCACACCAAATATTGACCCTCAAGCTCATTAGAACTGCACAAACTCTGTTTCAAAAAAGTATATTTCACAGTCTATCGGTTATTTATTTTCAGAGGACCTTTCTTTCATATTACAACATCTAGATGGGCATATTATGTAGGTAATGATTTATTTAATATTTTATGAATCTGTTTAAGTCTGAAAAGTTAGTGAAAAACTGGAATTTGCACACAGGGTGTAAAAACTCCTCACTGTCGTGCTCTGATAAACATTTAATAGGAACCTCAAATTTAGGCAGTGGAGATTCCAAGTCATGATTCCAGAGCAGCTCAGCTGAGATCACAGCATTTAAAATAAACAACAAAAAACAAATAACACATCTCACTCTAAGTTTTATTTTCTCATGGTCCGGAAAGAAGCCCTGAGCATGCAGCAAAACAATACGATCATTTGAAAATGCATACGGAAGAGAGAAACTAACAGCGTTCAGATCAGCTCAGTGCGCAAGTGATGAACTCTTGTTCATGGTCCTCACAATCAGGACAGACCACATGTATTAATGGCTTTATTATTATTATCAGCCTACAAGTACACAAAATGTTCCCATCTGAGAATACTTGTAAGTTTTTCACCTCTAACGAGTCGTCTTATGTGCATGTATGTGTACACATGGGCCAATATAATGTCATCAGATTCACTTTGACTTTGAGCCAGTGTTGTCTAGTCGGCAATCCAGAATCTTGTCATAGCACTGTATGGTTAAATCAGATTTTAAACTGAATAATTATGGGGTTACTAAAGTTCCTAAGTGTGGACTTTCTGCCATCAGAAAGCAAACACACTGGCTGCCTGACACATTTAATGAACTAAAGGTCAATAACTCTCTTTAGTAAATGTGTTTCTAGGTTTTCAGTGCTTTGGCACTGATGCGATGTGTAGAGACCCACAGCTGCAGCATCAGTCGTGTTTAGACCTGCGGGATTTTATATCCAACAGGTGGGAAGGAGAGGGTCAAAGGTAACTGAATGAGGTGAGGGTGTGGTGTGACCTCTGATCCCTGATAGCTGGGTTCAACATCTGTGACTCAGGCCTAGAGGAAATAAACAATACCTGCACTTTTTCAGCACTCTAAACGACGTCTCCCATCTGCAGTTTTCCTTAAGAAACAGATGAATGTGGATTCGTATCAAACGAGAGATCAATCCGAGAAGGATGCAATGCAGGTGGTTCAGGTGAGCTGCCTTAACGAGCAATGATTCCGCTCTTTAGAGTCACGAGAAAACAGACCCAAAAATGGTCACTCTTTCCCTCACGCTTGTGTCATTGCTGACGTTTCTCAAAGTAATAATCACGAGTGACCCCACCTCTGCTGACACATACACACCCAAGCCACAGCCCCCACATACACCCCCCTCACCCCTCCTCCTTTAACCCCCCCGATGGATCACTCAACACACAAACGCACACACGGCTGAGAGATTTTTATTTTCCTGCTTCTGTCGTCCTCAGCCAGCCACCTCCTCAAACAGGAAACCTCAGTTTCCACTCCTCCTCCTCTGGGCCTCTCGTTCCCTCTTTCTCTTTGTATTTATTCTTTCATTATTTTTGCCCCCCCCCCCCCTTTACATTTGTTGCTTTGTTATCTCTTTACGTTCATTTTTCATCTTCTCTCGTCTCGTTCTTCTCTGATCGAATACTGCACCCCAATCCTGGTTTTAATGGTACAAAGGTTGCAGAGTTCTTTCCTGTATTTACACATTACTTTAAAAAAAATGTGTATAATAAAGATTTCAAAAAGTTTTACTGGTTTCACCAGTTTTTCACGCTTTTACTTAAAACCTCTACCCCTTGTCTTTGACCTTACTGCAAAAAAGGCCCACAGGATCTTACACAAGATTATGTAATAGCAGCATGCATGGAGCCACAGGGGAAGGGCTATTGAGGAAAAACTGTTTTTGCTGGAGTCACAGCGGCTGGAATAAAGAGAAAAAAAGCACACATGTGTTAACATGCTTCAGGGAGAAATAAGCACAAAATTGCCACTTACTCTTTGGGGGTTTTAAAAAGATATTAGACATATATCATCCACAAATACAAGACAGAGAAGAGATAGAAGATGCCAAGAAAGAGAGGGAGAAAGAGGCCCCGAGACGAAACAGAGCAGAGGTGAAAAGAGCAAGGGAACGAAAGAGAAAAGGAAGGGATAGATGGAGTGAAGGAGGGAGAGAGTGCAACAGGAAGCTTCTCAGTGAGCTACTGATGGCCTCCAGCCAGAGCTTTCAGACACTCAGGAATTCCAGGCAGAAGGCAGGGAGGGAGGGAAGGTGCCAGGAGGGAGGGAGGCACTGAACGAGGAGGGCGGGTCGCACTTGTGGTTTGTTGTCAAAGGGGGGGACTGCTACAAGAGAAGGGACGCGCGCAGGCTTAAAGCAGCATCGCTGCGTAGTTGACTTTGTTGTGATGCAAAATGTTTGGTTAATAAACCCGATTTATAATTTCACTCTGCAGCAGTGGGGCATGTTTTTTGTTTTGTTTTGCCCCACTGTGGCGACCCCTTGCGAATAAGGGAGCAGCTGAAAGTAGCTATTTAGAAAATATCTTTCAGAATATATAATAATGAAAAATATCATTGGGAAAGGGTCGTGCGGTGGTTAGCACCGTCACCTCGCAGGAAGAAAAGGTCTTGGTCCGCATCCGAGGAGGAGCTGCTCTGTGTGGAGTTTGGAGGTTATCCCCATCTCTGTGCGGGTTCTCTCCCGGCACTCCGGCTTCCTCCCACAGTCCAAATACATACACGGGGTTAGGTTAATTGGTGATTCTGGTGAAGCACCAGCATATGTAATATTTTCAGGTATTTATGGTAGCATCACATTATGGACTAAGATGCAAAAGAAAAAAAAAGAAGCTTTATTCCCACTAGGAAGATTTCTGCATATGCACATATATAGGATCTGTAGGATCACAGAAGTCTGATTAGTGCTGGTCAAATACATTTCAGCTGGCTTATTCAGGCTAAAAGTCCAGCACAGAGGGAAAAAGGAGCACATTAGAGGGATCATTGTCGCACAACAACACTTTCATTTTTTTCTTACTAGGTTATATTTGGGCATGGAAAGTGCAAGGTCTTGCCCCAGATATCAGTTATCTGTTACCAGAAGCTCTGAGTTGAGGCGCTGAGCATTTTTAATTTGAATCAACACACCCCACTAGGCTGTGCATCCAACAGTAACCGCATCGAGACACAGACCTGACAACAGAGCAGCAATTCCACTTAGTCTGCCATATAGTGAGATTAGGCCTCGAATGATCTATAAAAAGCCGCCTGACTGAGATTTCACATTGTGTCGGTAAGCCTTATGGCCTGGCAAACCAGGGATTATGGCGGTCTTGGTTAGGTGAGGAGTGGTGGGAGTGGACGAATGGATGGAAAGAGGATAGAGGAAGGTTAAAAAAATATATAGAAATGTTGTAATTGTCCAGTTAGACCTGTATCGATGTCGGGTGGGTTTTGTAATAACGCGTGTGATGTCATTTGAAGCATTTAGATGGAAAAAATAAAGAGAAGAAGCAGGTAAAGCAGGAGACAGTGGCTGCGTACGGGCCCAGCCTTAGTCGATTTATGAGCTGCTGTATGACATGAACTGTACGTGACTGAGAGCCCACGTGTAGCAACATGTGTTTTGAGTCGCTGGATTGTTTTTCTCCCACCTACTCCCATTCACAATCGGACGGGCCACACAAGGTTTTAATTAACAGTTTTAATCCATATTGTAGTGTCAGGACAGCAATCAGTGGTAAAGAGCTACCCCCCCCCCACCCCCCGAGGACAATGACTCTGTTTGATGAATGTTTAAGCGGTGAACCCATCCAACACTAACGCTTAAGGCACTTCACACAGCGGTACTGTAGGCTTTGAACAGCGGTGAGTAATCTTACAATAATGCGGGGCATTTCACAACATTCAGCATCTGGTGGTGCACCAATGGGGCAGCACAAACCAGTGAACTCAGCATGAGGCCCTACTGCCATCCACGAGAAGAGAAGAGAAGAGAAGAGAAGAGAAGAGAAGAGAAGAGAAGAGAAGAGAAGAGAAGAGAAGAGAAGAGAAGAGAAGTTTGTCTCAGGATATCTGATTGACATCCCCACCCAGGCTTACTTTGACCTCCCACTAACTCTGCTGAGCTTCTCTCCCTTCTGCAGTCTACTGAATGCATTCCCTCCAACCCTCACTCCAGATCTCTCATCTTTGCTCTTTCATACTTCCACATAAACAAAATGTGTCTCATCTCCATTCGCTCTTGACTTCCTCTTCACTTTCTACAGCTATATACTCAGTGTCTGCCATCGCTTTCTCCTCTTCTTTTCCCTCTCATTTGTTGACTTCTCTCACGACTCTTTATCTCACTCTTTTCTGCTGCGCGCACCCCCCCCCCCCCAGTCCATTCCTGTGGCCGCTCCCCACAGGCAGTGATGCAATCCTCTGACTCCTGCGCGCAATCACAGGGTCTGGAGTTGGAGCACCAGCCAAGCAGGGGCGTCACCACACCACACTCAGTAGGAAAGCAACAGGAGAGGAAAGAAGGGAGGTGGGGAGACGAAAGAAAGGGAGGAATGAAGCCAATGAGGGAGAGTAAAACAGTCTGAGACTGTGTGAGAGCTGGGTGATAGAACAAAAAGAACAGTTATGGTCTGCAAAGCAAAAGTTTGGGTAATTTTTTTGCTTTGCATGATTGCATGAGGTCAGCTGTGTCGGGGGGGGGGGGTATCTTCTTTTAATTACACTAAAAGTCTTCCTACAACCACTGGAGGAACTTAATTAATTTAACTGATCAAACAACAAGAACCCACCACCACCTCCACCACCTACCCCTCCGCTCCTATCCTCACATCAGCCCACTGACCAGCTGTGCCTGTTTTGCTGGGATTTACTGGATAGGGTCTGTATTTCGGAAGTGATGGTTCTTTGCTACTCCCACACTAGATGCTGTCATTCCAGCTGATTCACACAAACACTAGCATTATTCTAACAGCTAGACGTGCAATATGAAATTAAATGAAGGAGGGAATGTCGCCTGCATCTTTCTAAAGTAAACCTCCTTCCCTCCGTGTTTCCTTGGTGGGGCAGTGCGGATGACACATGTTAGTACTATGTGTATACAGCGGATGTGCAGTGGTGTCCACTAAAAGACTGAAACTTATCAGGCAAAATGCACAAAGTCAGATTGTAGCACTTCAAAGTGCTAAAAAGATTTAAACTCATCAATGGGCACGTGCGTCCAGCCCTGCTTTAGCAGTTGTGCAGAGGCAGACCGTCCCTTAAGGGAGCAGATACAAGCACAAGGTCAGGATAGGAATGCAAAGCACTGGCACCTGCCTAAATCTTTAAATTGCCAGCTTCTCTCAGCAAACACACACACTACTGGTGACCACTCCCTAAAACCCAGCTCAGGATTTAAGCCTAAAGAGAAATGACTTCAGCTCAAAACCAACAGGTGTGTACACCAAAATTTGAGGACGTATAAAAGTATATACTTGAATTACAACCATGGCTTTAAACTCCTTTCAAAACATCTCTGCGTGCATAAATTGTCTTCAGCTGAACTCAACAGGACAAGCTATTTTCTCACTGGTAACATCCCAGAATCAGTTTTAAGCTACTGGGTAGGAAGGCATGGGAAAGTCAGAGAAACCCCTCTTTTGTTGTCCTCCCCCCCCCCCCTCCTCCTCTCCTACAAAGTTCAAAAGAGGCCGAGGGCAGTTTATTCGGGTTGATGCTTATGGAAACTGTGGCACAATAAGAAGCAAAACTGAAACTGCTTTCATCACCAGTCGCTCTGTCCCTGTGGTCTATTGATCTGGTGACAACTTCAAGGGTCAGGGTGCGAAGCACAGCATCAGTCAACGCAGTGCAGGCACACACACACACACACAAACACTGACTGTCCAGCTCTTGTGTAAGGACATATGCACGAGTGAGCTGCACGCTAGCTGTGTGTTCTGGAGTTCAGACCAGTTCAGAGCACTGTGGTACCGCTCCAGCTTTTGGGAGGGGTGCGCCTGTCTCACAGTCATTTCCTGGACGGGAATATTATAGCACCACATGCATAAGAAACAAACCCCTTTCTCATTTACACACTGACTCCAGCCACTTTCATTTGCTTGCAACTCAACAGTGAAATCCCTGAGAAGTAGGTCTTCTCATTCAATAGCCGTGGTAACATGATTCCAGCAACAACTTTATGCAACACGGCCTCCCGGAGGCTCGGGGGCAAGGCATGGGTTGGTGGGTGCTTGCTTTTTCTTTTCTTTTTTTCTTTTTTTTTGCAGTGTGGTATTGCTGAGGCTTATGTCTGCTGTGCTGTTAACTTTTCAACTGTTGCCCCCCCCCCCCCCCCCCCGTCCCTTTCTCTCCTAGCGGGCTCGGTGACACCTGTGCACCAACTGTAGCGAATGGCAACAACAAAGAAGGTGAGCCACGGGGCCAGATGTGCTCTGGGAGTGTCTCCATTAATATGCTTTTGTTAGCCAGTGAGTCTATATGTATGCATGAGTGTGTTTATGTACAAGGAGGAGGGAGAGAACAGGGGCTTAGCTTCCCAAGCCAAAGTATAATGAAAGAGGAGGAAAACAGGAAGAGGGAGAAATGCACAACAGCAGAGAGCAATTAGTAGACTAAGTGACGTGATGCGTGTTTTTGTGTTATGGGCAGCAGCAGCAGGACTGTCATGGAGCTGCTGCTTCTTTAAATCGAGTTGTACCCCCCCCCCCCCCATACAGTCTGCTACACCTCCATTTTAGCCCTTCTTCCTCCCTCTCCAGTGATCACACATATACATGTAAGCACAAAGCTTGTGTTGTCTTTTCCTTGTGAGGCTCTGCCAACTTAATGGCAGCCCTGTGTTCTCCCTCCTCACATGGAGCGCCTGTTTTCTCTGAGTAACCCTCCGCCCCACGTCTCCTCCCACCATGGCTGGCAATATGACAAGGTCAATATGACAGTCTTTTCTCTCCCCTCTCTTTTTCTACCTTTGTCTCCCACCCCTCTCTTTTCTCTCTCTCTCTCTCTCTCTCTGTATTTCTGTGTCCTAGCTCAACTGGTGACAGGCTCCACCCTGCAGCTTTCATCTTTTTTTTCTTTTTTTTTTTTGCAGCTCCATCCAAGAGAGGGAAGCAGAAAAAGAGAGCAGAGAGAGACAGATGCAAAGGGACAGATGGAGGGTGACTGAGATGGCGACAGACAGAGTTGAGCATAATGCTGTAAAATGGAACAGCACTAAACTCTTGATTTAAATTTGTTGACACGTCCAAGTCGTGCGATCGGTTTGGAGCCCAACGTCAGAAAGATCTGGAGCTGATTCCTTCTCTCGTTTGGCGAAACAAGCTGAACAGCGAGAACTAATAAATGTGCCGTGGACGAACGCAGTCAAACTGCTCATCGGCAGCCTTGGAAGGAACGAGCCTGAGAGGGAATCTCAGTTAGTGGTGAAGGTCGGGGCGATATCCATGCTCTTATACAATCAGAATCAATACCGACAATTTAGAATCAGATAAGGACCGGCTAAGCCAACTGTGACTGGCAGCACCAATTTTTTTTTTTTTGGAGACACAAGCAAACAAAGAGCAAGGACGCAGCTTTCAGATAGCAACTGTCAATAATTAAGATGGCCACTGAAACCGATTCACTTTTAGCAACCAAATAAAAACAGTGAGGCTATTTCACAGAAGCATCTGAGGTCAGAGCAAGTCTCGAAAAAGCAGCCTCAAAACTTAAAACATTCCCAAATGACATAAGGCTCCCTGGTAAGAAGAAAAAAAAAAAAACACAACCACGGTACATGTGAATTAAATTAGTGCTGGCAACATCTCCACAACACCACAGAGAAGGTACAAACTCTTAGAGGCCAGCCATCCCCCCCCCCCTTTTACTGCATGTATAAGATGAAGAATGTCTTATATAATGTACATGAAGCAGGGGGCTCATGGAAAGTGGGAGACAAAAACGTGAGGGAAGGACGAAGGGAGAGAGGGAACAGAAGCAGAGTTGAAAACGAGGAGGAGATGGAGTCCCGGGGAATTAGGGATGGAGAGGAAGAGGGTGGTAGGAGGGAGGGTGAAGGGGGCAAAGTCTGGAAGCTAGCTGACAGGATTGGATATGCCCAGACAGAGAGCCAGGCCCAGGCCCAGACTTGAGAGCCTTATGTGAATCTCAGAAATGCCTCACCCGTCTCTCTCCCTCACCCCCTTCTCTTAAAAACAAAACAAAAAAAAAAAAAACTCACCATTTCTCCCTCCCCAGTTTGATACTCCTCAGCCATGCTCGCAGGCAGAGCTGCTTTTATGCAGCTCCTCCCTTTCTTTTCTCTTAAACAAGCAAACGCACGCATACATACCTCAGTCATACTGAACTGCTGCCGCTCAGCGTATACGAGGGAATCCAGGGTGTTGACCGAGCGAGTAAATAATAATATAAACCAGCTGTGTCTCTGCACTCAAACCACAATGCTTTGGGTATATTTTTGGGTGTACAACTCACGGCTCCCTGATACCTTAAAGGGTCAAACTAGATATATTTTTACTTTCATTTACAAGTTAATAAGTAACTATGCTGGATACTAATCAAAAATGTAAAAAAGAAAAAAGAAAAAAGATACTTCCTTTAAATTCTCTCCGTTTTAGCTTTCTTTCTCCATCTTTCCTCACCGAGGCTGCCCTGCCCCAGACATGGTCTGCGTGTCGTCTGAAAGGCTTTGCAAACTGAAATACTCTCATGATAGAAATACTGAGCAGGGAGTACAGAAGGCGCATTAAAGAGAATGGGAAGAGGTAGGGCGGGGTGGTTGGAGTGAAGCACTGAGTTGTCTGTGTTTATTTTGGAAATGCAGGCCTGCAGACTTGCAGCAGAGGAACTGACCCTAAACTTCACAATGGCAGATCGTCACAGAAAGAGCCAAATCCCAGCACTCATTTGGGATGTCCCACACAGGTGATTTTAAAAAGGGTAGACCATATATCCCCTTGGGGGGGAGGGGGGGGAGGGGGGGGGGTTAACCCACCCTGGGGACCCAGGAATGGTCTGCTCCAGGAGGAAGCAGTGAGGCCGTGAGGTGATTAGTGGTTACAGTTTAACTGAAGAAAAATGCACGGTGCGTGAGCCCCAGCCAGCCTGGGAGCAAAGCGGTATGCACCGGTCTTTTTCAGTTTGCAAACTAGCACGAGTCAAGCGCCGTATCCGCTTTGTCTACTATTAATGTACGGGTCCAAGTATCTGACCATCACCCCATACGGACACATCACTCTGCAGCACTCCAAAATATGACTGTGTCATTCAACGGGCACATGGCAGTGATTACGAATAACAGATCTGAGTGTCTGGGAGTCATTTACTGTTATCTTCAAGTTTAAACTGAGTTCAGATATTGAATCAACTCTGATTCAGAGATTTTTTTTTGGTTGAATGGCACCACAGACTGCATATAATACGTGAAAGTAGCCTCCGGGTCAAAATGTTCAGCTTGAGGCTGCAAGAGAGGACTCTATTAACCAGTGGGTGATGCCACAGTGGTTATGTCCACCCTTTATGTACAGTCAGTGGTAAGCCATGGAATGATTACATTGTCTTGGTATTATCATATGGGACTAATTTGATTAATTGACAACAGGAAAATCATTCATTGCAACTTCTCTTGAAATAGGCACAGCTTTCCTGGGTATTTATCCCAAAAAAAAAAAAAAAAGGAGCATCATCTCTCCACCTAGCTCCAGTAAAGGGCCGACACTCGCATCTCCTCAATCACTCGTAACAAGCTTGAATGTGCAACCCCACTGAGCACGTTCAAGACGTGACATTTCCATTACAGCGTTTGCATCCTAATGCACGAAACACAAGGCTGTTCATCTGATTAGCGTTAACTCTCTACAAATGCAACCCCGGAAAGGATGGCTCTGTCATGGGAAATCTCAAGTACTGCAGCTCTTATCCCTGGGAAGATAAACGCGAGTGTGTATCAGGTGCCTTGTTTTCACTGCATGCTGCCTCATTCACTGACCACTGTAATCCTCCCTCCCCTGCTGCTGAGTTGCCTTTCAGCTCGCCTGTAATCCCGAGCAGCTACGGAGCCCCACTGTGATATTAATTCGAACGCTCAACTTGGCTTTACCAGGCAGGTTTGTGCAACTCACATCCCACCCACTTACTGGTAGCAATCCTTGCCCTCCACAGTGGTTTTTTTTTTTCCCCCCTCGAGTGGCAAACATTTTGTTGTGGTTTTGCACTAAACTGTGAAAAACAAAACTTGCTTTTGCAGATGAGAATTTCTTTTGAGGAAACAGAGCACAATGTAACAATCAATTCAATGCGGTACACTTTTATTGGCCCTCATTTAAGGTCTTAAGTACAAGTGCACCCTGGGTTCCCACCATTCCTCTACCGCAAACCTTGTGGTAACGCTGACGCAGGAATATCCCTTTAAGTTCCACCTTTTCCACCATAAAACAGCTGCTGTTCCCTCACAGTTTGGACCAAAACTGAATGATGTCACAGTTGCGGTGCAATCTCAAGACACATGGAAAATTGGGGGGGGGGGGGGGGGTGAAAACCACACCCCTGATCTTATTTTACAGACTGGCATGGTGGACAGCTTTAATAGTATGTTACCTCTGAGGAACTAACTACAGCAGCCAGAGGGTGTCAAACCTATAACTCTGGCCAACACTCTGTGCAAGCTGTTGCTCCCAGCAGCAGCAGTCCAGTTCCCCACATTTGGCCAAGCATGTATTAAGGGAAAAATAAGGAAATGCACGGCAAGAAAATCTAAAGCAGCCAGCACACACACATCCCGTGAGCGTGGAATGCCACCACTAAGATGCACAGCTGGAGCTTAGTGGACATCTGGCTTTATGGTGGAGATGAGAGACTTTTCTCTGCAGTGACTAAATGCTGTGTGAGAGAGGCGTCGCCTGAAGAACGATGGTGATAAATGCCTTTCCGTCTGACCACAGATTTCTCCCGGATAGATGTTATGGTTGACCGCCGGCTGAACTGATCATCAGCTGATTGGATAAACAATGCAGCCAGCGGGCTGTGGATGTGAGGAGCACCTGTGCTCACAGTTCGGGGAAGGTTTATGGATTAAATATCAGGGGCCTCGGAGAGGGAGGGAGCAAAGGGAGTCAAAGTTCTCCCTGTGCAGAAAGCCTCCACGGCCTCTTTTGCTCCTTCTACACATTCTTTGAGAGAGGTCCAGTGGGCCCATGGCCAGACCTCCTCTCTCCACATGCTGCCTGTGTGACAGTTTTTCTCATGCACCAACACATTATATTGTTCATAGAATACCTCACAGTCACCTTGGAAATATATAGTCACTCCACTCTGACCCCGGCCCCTGAGTGTGCCTCCTCCTGCTTGTGGCCTAATGCGCTTTAACACTAGAACTACCAGCATTTTCAGACTACTCCTTTTTCTACCAAGCGCTGCCAAATGGCAGTTGTGAATCC
>JAVDPK010002573.1:919079-953280 GCA_034780415.1 Cichlasoma orientale
ACCCCCCCCCCCCCCCCCCCCCACGCCGGCCCTCAAAAAGAATACAAGTTTAAAGCACTTTTTTATATCTGGAGGCTATGTTCATCTTTTATATGTTGTCTATTTGCTGAATAAACCAGATCAAGGTGTTCACTACTGACTGCGGATTCTTTTCTGCCAAACAAGGCACTGAGTGAGGCTGCTGTGTCCCGTCTTTAATCAATAAAGAATTAACACTGACTGAAAATCAGAAAAAGCTCATCAAAAGCAAAGATGTTCACAAAATAATCATTGCCCCTCAACCACTGCCTAGTGAACTATCTCAGGATTAATGCTGTTTTCCGCTCTAAAATGAACATGCTGTAATGTTTGGACATGCTTTCCAACTCATTTGGGAAGGGCATGCTTGGGTAAGAAACTCCTGCCATATTTGGGGATTAATTTACAGTGGAGATGTTGATTCCTGAGGAATTGTGAGATTATGTTCGCCACACTACATCTGCCCGAGTGTGATAAAGCAGTAATCCGCCCAGCCTTTAGCTGTGTTAGGGATTCTAGTCTGACTCAGGGGTCTTTATGCTTCCGACACACCCTCTCTGCAGCTCTTCCGTTCCCCCCTCGCTCTCACACTCGCACTCTCTTGTGGTGATTACTTTAACCAACACGGCAGCCAATAAGTCTTTCTTACCAGCGTAAGAATCTGACAGTTCCCTTCAGTTCTTTAAGCCTACAACAAACCACAAATTCATGGAGATGGAGTAATAAATCTGTTACAGTCCTTTAACCATCGTTTTCTTTTAGATTTGGTAATGCTCTAGTTTTTCGTCATTAGTTTAGAGGAAGACAGGGTGCATTTTCAGTCTTTAATTAAATTTTTTTTTAGATTTACTGTCAGTGAGGAGTTGAGTGAGGATAGAGCAACCTCTTGCACTGATGACGAGGCCCGAGCTGCAGCCTCTCTGAAAAAAAAAGAAAAGAGTCAGCTGCTTGCACATGTAGAGTCGCTGTGGCATGATAGACTCCTGTAACACCTCGAGCGCGCACAGATCTCAGCCCCTCCACCAGCTGGCCATCTCTGTATCCCACCTCTTCTCTCTCTGTGTGCACTTTAACCTTCCTGCCTTGGTATATATAGTCTGTGTGACTATCAGAGTTCTCCTGGCAGCCATCATGAAGGGCGCAGTCTCGATCTGTTTCCTCTCTCTGCTGCTTTTGCAGGCCACAGCAGGTAAGATTCAGAGGCAATTTGGTAAAACATGCTGTTATAGGTGAGGCGGTGCACTGTGGGCATGATTAATGTTTGTGTACAAGTACTGCTGATGACTGAAACGGTGATGTTGCCCAAGTTTAGAAGCAGGTTTAATGAATGCTTAATAAATCCTGCCATACTCGACTGATCCGTCAGCTTGACCCTTCAGTGGTTCCTCAGATTCAGAGGATGGCCAGGAACGGCCTGCCATATGACTGAAAGCAGGCTGTCCTGTAGGTTTTTGTGTCGATTGTGGGGTCAGTTTGGCCACAAATGGCACTGGCTTTTAGAGGCAGAGTATACCACCAGCCAAGGATAAGGATAGATGGACAGAAATGTTATCCCAGCCTTTCTTTGCCACCGAGCTAAGCTATTTAAATCTGTCCCAGTTTATAGTTAAAAAGCTGGCACACGTTACAGAATTGTGGCTATACCTGTCTCTTTCTAATACTCTTCATTATTAAATCAAATACTTAATGCCGCTCTGGAACAGCTGTCACTTCTCATGTATGAACAAATCGCATTTGGGTGAGTTTCTGAATTTCAGGATTATTCAAAGCTGTTCGGCCTCTGCTGCGGACTGACAGCGTGTCAGCTGTCCTAACGCGTGGCACCAGCTGATGGAAAGTCTTAGTCTAACCAAGGAGAGGGGAAACAGCCACGTGGGAGCTTGAATGGACACTGAGCTTTTTCTGCACGCGCTAATTTGGTCTGTTTGCTTCATTCTTCAGTTTCGCCTGCTACGGTTAGAAGAGTGACATCCATAACGTCATGATCAACATAGATCATAACTATATCAGATGGCACCCACGGAGCTGGATGTCATAGTGAGCTGATCACCCATAACTACACCCAAATTACCCATTCTAAAAATGCGGACTGGTCTCTGGGGCTGGACTGGCGCGGGTATTGTTACCCTTGTCTGTCACCCCTGTCCGTCCTTGGGGTGGCGTTCAGCTCCACAGCCGGGACCCAGGCCTCCCTATTCCAAGCCGCTGTCAGGTGTCTCAGATTGGCTCGCCGCCTGAAACCCAACCCCACCCCCCCCCCCCCCCCCCACTACAGCTTCTCCCTCCCTTCCTCACTTAGACCTTCTACCCTCCCCATCCCTCCTGACTCGTCACCCCTCCCAGCTCCATGCTTCCCTTTAGATACACTGCACAGCTGCTGCACTGTCACAATCACAATTTATTCCCAGCAGTTGGCCTTTTAGGGACATGCATTCTCCAGGCTGGAGGGGCCGGGCCGTGGCTGCAGCTCAAGCTTTCAAAGACCCCTTTTGCAGGCTCGTGCAGGTGTCTTGTTGTGGCCTCTTTCTGTGAATTCCACAGGCATACCGCGTATTGATTTTTGCTGCTGAGTAAAAAGGACTTTGTGCTGAAATACCTGTAGGATATGGAGGACACTGAGACATGAATTTGTCACTCAGAGAGTAATCATTTGTGTTAGTGTTTGGTTCAGTTGTTGTCAGGAATTCCACATGAAGGACATGAAAGTGTAATCTCCCTCTAAAACAGTGTGAAGTCAGTTTGCTATCATTTCATCACAGGTTGCCTAACATCCAGATTTATTCATGGAAAAGCAGTGCCATCAGAGTGCTTCATGTAATTGTTTTGTTTTTGTGGGGAGAAACACACCTGAAGGTTGCATCGTTACACAATGACACGGAAACTTTGAGAACGTGACATTTTATGTTAAAATCTAAAGTCTGCCAACAGTCATTGCATTAGCTGAGTGATTAGAGCGTCTACTGTAGACATGATGTAAGTCATCTTTTGGGTTTAGGCATGTAGCAGTGAAAACACAGTCTTTATACTGTGATCTGATAAACTAATAGTGTTTTTCAGATAGCTCATCTGACTGTGCCATAAGGGTTTCTTTACAGGCATCAACATGCAGTTGTTAAATGGCTTAAATTTTTAATGAAAAAGCGAGATGTGTGTTTTGTTTGGGTTTTTTTTGGTGTATATGAGCCCAACAACTTCTGGACGATGCTGCCCGGTTTCAGGGTTTTATGTGGATGTGACGCTGCTCAGTGTTGGCATGCAATGAAAAACATAGGCTGCTATAGTTAGAGAAGAGTTGGCATAGACTCTTGTGTTTGAATGGCTGTGATTGACCGTGCAGGGACTCCAACTGTTTATTGTTTAAACTGTGAAGGGGCTTAAAATGTCACCTTACAATCTGAAGTACCTTAAAATGACTATTTTTGTGAATTAGTGCTATGCAGGTAAAAATTGTAGTGAACTGATCCTCGAAAGATCACTTTCCTAAAAGTCAGCGCTCGTAACTTGAACGCCAGCAAAAAGGACCATGTGTAGAATATTTCTGCCCCACATTAAAGAAGCACAGCTTGCCTCTTTGGGTCTTCAGATTATTTCTTCACACCGCTGTGTTTATAGTTGGTGGCAATACTATCCTTCCTCGGTCGGTAAAAATATCTTTGGCCTCTTCACTTTGCAGAGGGGAGACACTGAAAGTTAAAGGAGCACGGTGTCCATGTGATCCCCCTCTAATGGCACGCAGGACATCCCTGCGCTGGACGTAGTGGAAGGGACAGGCCTGTCATACTCGGTGACACTCTTCCTTAAGACGAGCCCCACAGTCCCAAGGGCGCCTGACATCCTTTGCTGGCTCTAAAACAGGAGAGCAGGGATTGAGGCGTCAGATCAACACTTCAGCGTAAAGTGCCTTTGCCCTCGCGCCTTTCCTTGAGCCTGTCCCTGCACTTGATGTGACCCCGGTTAGTGTGTGGCTGTGGCTCATATTAGTAAGAGTCACATATGGGTTGTGTAGTGAGTAGAGAGTACTCTGCCTTTTCATTTTTGTGCTTTTCTTTTCTGAAAAAGTAACGAAACTGAGTTATACCTGTGACTGAGTTCCATTTCTTGTTACAAAATACTTTTCAGCAATCTAATTGCTAGATACAAGGAAAGCCATAATTCGCACTGTATTTAAACTTACATACATGGTACCTTTCGCTTGGCTAGCCTGTATACTACACAGTCAGCTCTCTGGGATGAGGATATCGCTAAAGTCTCCGAACTGACTAACAGTCGAAACCTTAAAATAGGCGGCAGTCATTTTGCCCCCCTCCTCCGTCCATCTTCTGACCCATTGTAGGGCTATTTTTGACTGTGTGGGAGTACTAGCAGCACAAGCTGTGCCACCTGTTGCCATCTGTGGTATCTTCTCACCACACCCTGCGCAGCTCTGCTCTCACACGTCTGACCCTTACCAGAGGAGGAAACAGGCATTCTCATAGGCTGGTAGTAGGTTTATTTTAACATCCATCTGCTTTGGTTTAAGTGTAGTATGCAAGCAGTGTGTTTACTGCGTTTCTAAGATGGGCATGAGTGAGAAAACAATTTTGTTTGCGTACGTTCATAAATTTTAAATGAGAACTGAGGCATTTTACAAACCACTGGTCATGTAAAGTTGCATTCTCTTTAAATTTGAATGGAAACGTGCTTCTCCGTGGAGCTGTCTAGTGGGAACCCTCAGCCTTCAGATGAGGTTGCTTGAATCCCCCTCGCCGTGCACAGGATAAATCCTTTATCTGGGGGGGGGGGGGGGGGGTTCCAGGGCTGCTACCCTCATCATGTTCACTATAATTCAATTTACCTCGACTGTGCTGTAAGCAGAACATGATCCCGGGGTTCCACAGATATACAGATGGTCATTATATACAGTGTGATTACAGATTCATAGCAGCACTCACATGCATGAGAACATAACACACATTAGGATATTCAATGGATAAATTAAATGCTTCTTTTGGCATCAGCATATAACGTGCAGCTTCCTCGTCTACACTGGTTGAGGCTTGTTTTTTGCACCCTTCCATTCATCAGTCCTTATGGGTCAATTCAATTAAATGTTAAAGTGAAACATATTTCTGAGCAGAGGGGATCTTCATATTTTCAGACTTTTTTCTAATGACTGATGGGTCACAGGAAATCTTCGTATGGTTTAGGGATGACTGGCTCTGCTCCTGATGCAGCGGTAGGCATAGATCTTCAACAGGATGTCCCAATGCCACCAGAATGTTTCTCCAAACTCTGGCACGGTCGTGTGGCAACGAGCTCAGAGAGGACAGGGTTCAGCTCCCCTGTCGCCTTCAGGGTTAATTTTGAGCGCTGATGCAAGGCCCGCTGTCCGCAGGCAACATTACCTCTCTGATCTTTGCGGAGCTCTGTCGCGGGGCCCCAATTAGGGATCGACTGGATTGGAAGGTGTTAACAAGTTCACAGCCGTTAAGGCCCACTCAAGGAGCCAGCGTTAAAAGACACGACTCTTCTGAATGACGAGTCAAGTTACAGAAGCTTGAGTAATCCCTGCGTGCTGCGTTGATGTCGTGATGCAATGTGGAAGAGATGGGATCTGGTCATCAAAAACCACTTTAGTCCTCAAGTAGAATCATGCTCTTTGCCCTCTAATGGGTTTCATCAGAGGGCACATCGCCTCTATTTTGCAATATAATCGCATTCTGTCCAAAACTTGTAACCGGTTCTGATTACTTGAGCAATGCGGCTCAGTTTCAAATGCAACCAAGCTGCCATGGAGCAGAAATAGATGACATCACTTAGTGGTGTTTCTAAAGGTCACATGAACGAAAGCAGCTTTGCACAGGCTGTAGTTATTGTCAGAGCTAAATCTGAATCATTATAAAGTTGTACCGTGTCTCTGCTTTGTTTTTGTTTGTTTTTACATGGATTAATACAAACTAACAAACAACAACAGAAAGACCAACATATCCAGCTTCCAATCCCGCTCTCAGCTATCCACATCCCAGCAAGCAAAACACACAAACAGTGCTCCTTTAGCCTCTGTGTACCTAATGCACATGTGCACTATATATATTATGAAACCGCATCTGCAAATATGCAGCCACACACACTATATGAATTCGCTTCTTTCAGGGACCGCAGTGTTGCTCATACCCTCCTTTTATTCTGGCTACTAACCTTTTGGTTTCTCTTGTTCGTGCATCGTGCCGCCAGAAACATTACACAGGCTTATTTTTAGCAGGTTGACTCGGTGAGAATCAGCAGTGTGTCACTGCCGCCACACACCAAAGGAGAAACCTCTGGGGTTTGAGTTAAAGCCTTAGACGTGTGTAATTTTGGGGCTCTTCTGTGATCCTTTATTGTTTTTGTAAGTGCACATACCGAAATGCTCCAATTGGATTTCTGTGATCAGAAAATGAAGGCTGCATTTTTTTTTTTATGAATGAGAAACACTTATATTGAACTCAGGTCAGTTTACTGAATGCGAGTCCATTTAAAAGACTCGAGGCTCATAAATCTAAACATAAGTTTGCTCGAGGCTTGTAAACAAACAGGCCTTCAGATGATTTGACTTGTCATTTGATGCAGCATTGGTTTCGGCCAAGGCGACGTGCCATTCTGACGCTTGGCCAGAAACACTAGCAGTCATTCACCACATGGCTGGTGGCGTTACTCCAGGCTGTGGGTCAGGATGCTGCTGCCCTTCGATCGGGTGGAGTTTATTAGATGTTTAAAAGAACGTCATCATGTAAGTCTGCTCTGTCGTGACGAACATTTTTTAGAATCTGAAATCAAAAAAAGAAGGCATTTGTTAATATGACTTACGAATGAATGAATGAATGAATGTAGCCTGTGGTGATGCTAGAGATTTTCAAAGAATATTTAAGGCACCTTCTGATTTCGTCTCGCTCCAGCCACAACTTACTGCCAATCTAGACATCAGCTTTCTCATAAAGAATGGCAATATCTATGAAAAACAAAACAGCACAACACACAGCACACAGTGTATTGGGCCTGTTTCAGACAATAATAGGCCGAGAGGATCTTACATTTTTCATCCCTGGACATAAAATGATCAGTGTTGTCCCTTTGTCTGCAGTTCTAATCTGGAAAAATTCTGTTACCTTCCCATTCAGTTACCTCTGCTCTGTTCAATACAATTCAATTCAATTTTATTTATATAGCATCAAATCACAACAGTCGACTCAAGGCCCTTTTTATTGTAAGGGAAAGACCCTACAATAATTAGAGAGAAAACCCAACAATCAAAACAACCCCCTATGAGCAACATAGGGCGACAGTGGGAAGGAAGAACCCCCTTTTAGGAGCAAGAAGCATCCAGCAGAACCAGGCTCAGTGAGGGGCAGTCATCTGCCGCGACTGGCTGAGAGTGAGGGGACACACTGTGGAAGCCAGTGGGAGGGTGTCTGTCTCCTGAATCGCCTGTCACTTTTTGATAAGCGTTGCATAAATGCCAGGACATGATTATTCCTTTACAGACACATGCTGAGATCAGAGTGACTGTTCCAACTTTTCACGCTTTTTCTGATCCTCCGTGCAGGTAGTGTTAGTGTTACAGGACTGCAATGAAAATGTGTTTATTTATTGATAAAATCAGGTAATGTGCAGGAGGTTATACGAGGTTATTTTGAACTGTATTAATGTGTTTCCAATGAATTTAACTGGGCTCTGCTGACAGAAGGTGTGCACATAATGTGTTTAAGAATAACATCAATATTCTGTGCTTTCCACAGTCTTATTTACAACTAAATGACTGCAGTTAATAATTCAACAGCTGCTATATATCAGCGTCAATCTTCCACGCTGTAAATACCCTTTAAAGTTGCTTAACAGTTCTGTTAAGGGAGTGTCTGCTAGCCTGGACGCTCAGACCCAAAACCTCCCAGGGCATGGAAGTGCGAACCAGGAAGACTTCCCAATTGCTGCTATATATATCTCATAGCAGGCTGGTGTGTGGGAGGCGTTATGGGGGGTCTCTTCTGAGGCCTGGGCACACAAGGACAGGCCTCACAGCCTGATGAGTCTGTGATTGGTGGGTAAATATAGCTGACAAAAGAAAGAGGATTGCACACCATTGTCTCATGTATATTATTGTTGGGAACACTCAGTCCGGCTTTGAGCTCTCCTCCTCGCCTGTTATGAAACTGGGGAAGTCCCTCTCTCTGTCACTCTGCCTTATCTTTGCTGTTGTTATAAAGCCCATGGCGATGCCAAACACATGTCTTTGTTTATTTTCAGCATTTGCTTTCTAAATTAAGACCTGATTGTACTAACAGCTGTGATCTAAGTAATACGACATGTTCAAAAGTGGACGTGACTGGTGAGCAAATATTTTCACTTGCTCATTCTTTCTCTGTCTCACACACACTCAGACACACACACACCTGAAATAAGTTCACAGCTCAGTCAAAAGGTGTATATTGATGTGCACAGTGTTGGTTTACATCTGAATGTAAATGCTAACTTAAAAACTGTATCTCATTTAAAGAGGGGCTGGTCAAAATATTGATAAATAGCAGAGGAATTACTGATAGCATTAAGATGGGACACCTTAGATGGGCTGCTATTCAGTCCACTTAACCAACAGATGGTGAGTCAGTTCAGATCTTCGTCTGTTTATGTGTCATATGTCACATATTTGCCCTCACTGTATCGCGGGGCAAAAATGTAATCTAAAAAGCCAAAAGGCTGCTACTGTTTCGTGAAGTAATTTTTAGACGCTAATAACTACAAATTAAAATGTTTAGCTGGTGCATTGTTCAGGGGGAGGTTTGCTGCTTGTCTTGTTAAATCAGTGAAATTAACTTCTCAGACTGGAGCAAAAATGATTGATTATTTTCTGTTTTTTTATTTCCCTTCTCTCCTCTGGTTTTGTTCTGCATAGTGTCATACAGCAAAGTGCTGCCGATAACAAGGCTCATATTAAAACCTTTGATTTGTTTGCCTCCAGTACAAAACTGCCATCAAGTCTTTGTTTTCATTGGTCTTTGTCCAGAAATAACGTCATGTAGTAGCGAAGCTTTATTAAACATGCATGGCAGCTGTCAACAAACCCAGTGTGGGCTTCATTGTTAAACTGTCACTGGGTCGCCTGACCTCCTGCATTTACAAGCTGAATTTATTGTTATTGCTTTAGATGTTTCTACAGAAGAAGAAGAAGAAGATGTTACCTCCGTCCTTAGAGACAGATCTCACATCGATGAGACGCTGCGGCTCGCAACAGAGGAAAAAGCACGAGACTATGCAGGTGAGGATCAAAGCTGAACTTCACTCTTATGATTTTCTTAGTTTTTTTTTTTCCTCCTGATTTCTCTTTAACATAACAGGAGTAAACAAAATATGGGAGATCAATAGATTTTTACGGTGTTTTGAAAAGCAGTGGACCCCAAGGCAACATTTCTCATCTTATCCACCTTACTGACATCTTTTGATTATTCCTGGTCCGTCTGCTTTTTCTTCAGCGGCTCTGGAGAGGTTACGGAAGATCTACCACACGTCCATCAAGCCGATGGAGCAGGCCTACAAGTACAACGAACTGAGACAGCACGAGATCTCAGGTATCACCGAAGCTCCGGCCTCACCTGCACTTTGCTTCACTTTCTTCGGTTGTGTGGATTTTTTTCTGTTTGAGTTGCTTTAGTGACTGATTTGTTGACTTGTTTGTACAAATGCAGCATCTTTACACCACCAACTGATACATAAGATTATTATTTTATTATTATTATTGATTGTTTATAAAGTGTCTTTTTTTTTCCTCTAGTACACACTGCACTGTGCCCTGTTTCTTTACAGTGGACTTAACACTCCAAGCTGCACACTGAACTGCCCAGAAAACCCCACTTTCCCCACAATGAACTAAAGTTCGCCCTCTTGTGGCTTTTCAGGCTTAGCTTAAAAAAATAAACCTGTATGATAGACGAACATGTACGTTTTAGATACGGGAGTCAATTCAGCTTATCACCTGACTACACAGGCACATCCTCCATCTGTTGACAGACATGTTTGACACTCTGCAGGTCAAATATGGGACTAGTTTCCAGCCTGGATCTCCCACCCATTTATGCACATTGTTACTTTATCCCTCCCTGTTGCTTGTAGAAACGTCACTCCCTCACTGAGCTTTCCTCCACCTCCTGTTCCCTTCACTTCTCTATGCTCCACCCTCTCCTGTCTTCCACTTATCCCCATCCCCTCCACTGCCCCCCCCCCCCCTCATCTAACAGCCTACCCGGGAAGAACCCTGGGGGACTCAGCCACAGGTGGGTGTGGCCAGAGCTTACCTGTGCATGGCAGTGCCTGCGGTGCTCGGCCCTTTCCTTTCACCTTTTCATTTGTCTTCATACATTTGCTCTCTGTGGGTCACAAATTTCAAGCATGTTTCACTTTGGATGACACTCGATATGCCATCACAGTTCAGGGTGTGGTCAAAGTGATCCATGGGTGATTCATTTTCTGGAGAGCAGACATATTTGTTTTACCTTGTGTGAATCAAAAGAGAAATAAAAGTGCTCTTTGTGGCAAAACCTTAATATACTTTAAGCATATTAGTGTTTAAACAGCACATTAATTTTTTTTTTTTACAAAGACATGGATGGTGAAAATTGTAAAAAAAAAATATAGAAGGGGTCGCATGTGCAGCTTTGGTTTTAACAAAGGATGCACAGTTTTGAGGAGCGGACACTGGTGGGAAAGGGTGGTCAGTGTTCAGCTAGGAGTGAACCGCTTTACTTTGTCACTTTATTTTTATTTTTTTAAAGCATTTTAAATTCCACCAGCATCAGGAATAATACTCAATGCATTTTTTTTCAATGCCCGCCCCCCTTTTTAATGCTCTTTTCTATCTATCAGAAGCATAGAAGTACATAGCACCCTACCACCCAAACACCAGGTCCACTCACAACAGCTATGAGACACACAGCTTGCTTTAGAAGCCCTCCCTCTCTCAGCGTGTAATACTTTATCGTGTGTCATGAGATATGGCTGCTGCATTTTAATGAATTTCCTTGATGCTATTAAACACCCCTAACAGCTTTACAACATGTTTCTGTCTTTCCTTCTTAAGTCTTGTAAAATATACCCCGTGCTCTGGATTGGGCGTGGTAGTGCTGTTCAGATGTGCTCTTCAGTGTCTCTCGAACTCAAAGTGTAGTTCATCTAAAATAAATAAATAAATAAATAAAAAATCCAGAGAGACCTTTTGAATTGATGGTTGATTAAACTACTGACCAGGTGACCATTCCATTACCCTGCTGAGACTTTGATCAGTGTTGCTTCTCCTCGCACAACAGATGGGGAGATTACCTCCAAGCCCATGGTGCTATTCCTGGGACCCTGGAGTGTAGGAAAGTCCTCCATGATCAATTACCTCCTGGGCTTGCATGACAGCCCCTACCAGCTCTACACAGGTAAGAAACAGTAAATAACGTTAAGTTCTGAAATCCAACGATGATGACGTAACCTTGAAATGTTAATCTCCTCTTCTCTTTCTCCATGATATTGTTCTGCAGGAGCTGAGCCTACTACCTCTGAATTTACCGTCATTATGCACGGGGAAAAGATCCGCTCTGTTGAGGGTATTGTTATGGCTGCCGACAGCTCTCGCTCCTTCTCTCCCCTGGAGAAGTTTGGCCAAAACTTTCTGGAAAAGCTGATCGGTATTGAGATGCCCCACAAGCTCCTGGAACGTGTGACGTTTGTAGACACACCAGGAATTATCGAGAACCGCAAGCAGCAGGAAAGAGGTAAAAGAAAGAAGCCCGCCCTCGGTTTTCACCTTTCAGATGCCGCAATCCAGCTGCGTGCAGCTCGTTAGTCATTTGTAACAGTTGCTTATTTTCTTCTCTCATCTAGGCTACCCTTTCAATGATGTCTGCCAGTGGTTCATTGACCGTGCGGATCTGATCTTTGTCGTGTTTGACCCCACCAAACTGGATGTTGGTCTGGAGCTAGAGATGCTCTTCAGGCAGTTGAAGGGTCGCGAGTCGCAGATTCGCATCATCCTAAACAAGGCTGACAACCTGGCCACCCAGGACTTAATGAGAGTTTATGGAGCGCTCTTTTGGAGCTTAGCTCCCCTCATCAATGTGACCGAGCCTCCCCGTGTTTATGTCAGCTCCTTCTGGCCCTACGATTATGCACCTGACACCAGCCGTGACCTCTTCAAGCGAGAGGAGATCTCTCTTCTGGAAGATCTCAACCAGGTGATCGAAAACCGCATGGAGAACAAGATTGCCTTCATCCGCCAGCACGGTATCCGTGTACGCATCCATGGCCTGCTGGTCGACCGCTACGTCCAGACCTTTAAAGAGAAGATGAGCTTCTTCAGTGATCCTGAGTTAGTCTTCCAGGAGATTGTAGATGAGCCAGACAAGTTCTATATTTTCAAGTCCATCCTCGCCAAGACCAACGTCAGCAAATTCGACCTGCCCAACCGCGATGCTTACCGTGACTTCTTTGGCATCAACCCTATCACCAACTTCAAGCCCCTGTCAGCTCAGTGCTCCTACATCGGAGGCTGTCTGCTGGATAAGATTGAGAGGGCAATCACCAATGAGTTGCCTGCCCTTCTAAGCAGCATTAACTCTGGCAAGCAGCCTGGCCTGTCCTCCTGCGAGGCTACCGGCTGCGGTGAGAAGCCAAAGAATCGATACCGAAAGAACTGAGGAGCAAAAAAAATACTTTGGAGGTAGAAAGGAGAAGGAGGAGGTGAAGAGAAAGGGTCTGGTGGAAGCCAACCCTGCTTTTGTCAGAACGCTTGTATCATTAACGGAGACAGAGGCGAGAAGATGCATTTTTGTTTTTGTTTTTGTTTGTTTTTTTCCTCAGGAGAATAAGGGGAGATACATTTAAGATAGTGGGAGGGAGGGGTCATCGATAAAGGCAGCTTAACGATACAAGTGCTGAAGAAACGAGAACACGCCTCTCTCCCTCGCACAACCACACTGAACTGTCTGGGACTTTGGGGTTGGGAAATCAATGATGTGAATAAAAGACGAAATGGAAAAGGAAAAAGTAACCTCAAATAAAAAAGTTGAAATCCCGAGACTAAAAAAAAAAGAGTCAAATACCAGACCCCTTGTATGTGAATAAAGGAAAAAGGTTGAAACAGAAATGTGTGTTGGACAACTGAGAATTGCACTGCAGCAGGTTGATTCCACACGCTTCAGAAGCTCTTTATGATGTGGCCCCTTTCTGCAGGTGCTACACAAAGCCAGACATCCAGACCTGAATGAGATTAACACTGCATGTCCGATATCACGACAGATGCATGGATTTTTCCTCTGACATGAGCAAGAAATATTCCCTCGTGTTACTCACACCTGCGACAAATGCGGCATTTATTTCCCTCGCAGCTTCGTGTGCTCGTCAGTCTTGGTTGTTGACAACCTCTGTAATGAGCAGGGGTCAGGGATCAAGGGTCAGAGTCTTCGGTGCAGAGTAGGTGTGTTCACTCTGCTTCACTTCGTAACTGTTTTTACTGTTTCTTGTCTGAGTCTATACATTTGCCAGACATGCAGAAATCACGTGTTAACATTTATTTTTCCTTCAAGTGTACGCTTTCTTTTTTCATTTTTTTCTTTTTTTAAGCTAAGAGACCATAAAATTAACACATAAATGAAGCTTTTAAATGATTTATTCTGCCATTTCTTCTGCAGGTTAGAAAGATATTTATTATTTTTTCTGTACAACCATCCTAATGAACATTTGAGTAGGCTATTTATAAAAAAAAATATGCATCCTTCTACACAATTTAAAACATTGCTGCCAAATTGTGATGGTGGAACTCTGTGACAGCAGATTTCTTAGCTTGCGAAAAAGTGGGATGGAGTTAAATATGAAGTGGAGGACTCATGAGTTGACCCCTGACCTCTACAGAAAGAAGTAAATCCCAACTACTAATCAGCAACAAAAGGTAAAAGCTAGAAACTGCAGGTTCGGGACAGTTTGGGAGAAAACGTCAGACGCTGGAAATTTTGCTCGCCGCCTACGGCTTTGCGGAGACTCTGCACACCTGTCACATAACCGCTGCACACCTTTGCATGCTGTTTCTTTCTCTTTCATTTTTGAAGGGATAAAACAGAAAAGATCAAATGGGTTAGAGTTAGCAGCTGCTGAGCGAGCCAGGCTCGTTGTCCCCAGTATTCGTGCTAAGCTGAATCAATGCATTTTCCAAAATGTCCAAGAGCGCTTCATTCACAGATCCCTAAATCCCAAAGAACAGGTAGATGGTTCAAACTTTACTCCACAAAAAAAGTTGACTCACGGCCAAGTGCACTTCTGGTTTCCTTCATATCTTGTCTCACTAACCCAACCCTCTGCTTTTCCCAACTAAACTCTGTAGCATGATGCAAATGAATTTAGGAAAAAAAACCTCCAAATGAGCTCAATTCTTTTTGTTTGTTTGAGTGTGAGTGCTGCACAGGGTGTTTAGTATGTTTACACTGCAAAATTCAGAACATGCCCACTAGAGAGAGCTGTGTAAAAGAGGAAAGAAAATGCAGCCCACTGGCAAAAGTTTATAGCGGAGCGATAGCTCAGGCTTCGTGGTTGTGTTTTTGGTGTATTTCAGTGTAATTTATCTTCATTTACCTGTGAATTACATATTGAATGGATGTGCTTCCCCTTAAAGTAGTTGTTGCTTCACTTTTCTTTTCTTTTTTCTTTTCTTTTTGGTATAAAATTTAAGTTAATCTTGGCCCAATTTTTGCAAGCTTGACCATCAAGAATAAAGATTTCTGATGGACCAAGTAGTGAAACTTTGTGGTTATTTAAATAAAAATGATCAATCAAGAAAAGATCCAGAGATCACATCCTGTACTTACTTATTTCCTGTTACCTCATCTGCTCTCCATACATTTCTCTCTATCGCGTTTCTCACTCTGTTCCTTTTTTCTCTCTTACACTTTGTTTGCCAGCATATGAACAGGTCTGATCGCTCACTTTTGGATTTGAAAGCATGGGTTTGTATTCCACAGCTGCAATGCACCAGCAGTTTGTCGTGACTGGGGGAGGTGGGGAGGGGGTATGTATGCGAGCATTTCTCTGGATGTACGTGTGTGTGTGTGTGTGTGTGTGTGTGTGTGTGTGTGTGTGTGTGTGTGTGTGTGTGTGTGTGATGTACATTGCCTTAAGTTTTGGTAGTTGTGCCCCACGACTCACCGAGAAACATGAGCGTCTCCGTTAGTGAACTCCAAATTTTCTGGGCCATTAGTTTACATGTTCTCAGAAAATTAAAAATGATAAAGTCTTTTATGTATAAATCAAGGGAAACTCAACTCATCACTTTAAAATGAAAGTGTATCTTCTTATTCTTCTAATTAAGGACGGAGTTTTGTTGCAAGAAGGTAGCACCGTTCTCTCTAGGGATGCTTTCAAAATACAACGAAGCGCCTTACTGACTACAGAGGCTGGCTGCTTAATATTTCTGTCAGGCTGCTGAATAAATAAATAATAGAACATTAAACCTGGAGGCTCTTCATTCAGTTATGCTGCACATACGCCAGCCTTCCTTTTTGTAGTCTGCCTTAAATTAAGAATTCAAAATGAGATTTTCGTAGTCCTATTTACCATATTTTTTATATACCCCGTCCAGTGTCTTCTAATGAAGACTTCTTCTACTCTCATCTCAGGGCAAATTTTTGTATCCTTATGCGATAAAGGAGGGTTTATCATGGCTTTTAAGGGTACAGCAGCAGAATAGAGAGGGGGGGGGGCTTTGTTGATGAAGAACACATGGGGTTTTGCTCAGTGCCATTATAAACATACATCTCCACCCTTCCCTAAAATACGTGCTCGCTACCTTTCAGTCTATTGCTTTTTATCAAGTGCGTGCACGTACCTGTACTGTAGCCCCCCCAGTCAGCCCTTCTGTTCATCCACTCTGCTCGCCTGGCAGCGTCAAGCTGACGGTGACCAGCAAAACGGAAGCACAGAAAGAGAATTTCAAAATAGGCAATCATTAAAAGGAGATTATTTTAGAGTGAAGCTCCAATTTTTTTTTGACATCAACAGCGTTTAGGGACCCCGAAACGCTTGAATAATATGGACCAAAAAAGAAATAAATAAATTATAACATAAAATGTTGGGTTATTATCTCAAAGTTTTGTGTCATTATCTCAAAATTTCGACTTCATAACTCAAACTTGTGAGAAAATAACTCGAAATTGAGAAAATAACTTGAAATTTCGAGTTATGAAGTCGACATTTTTAGATAATAACCTGAAATGTTGACTCCTCCATACGTATAGGTGTTGCACTGTGTTTTACTGGCCCTAATCTTTGTCTTGCTGTCCCAAAAACTTTGTTAATTTAAATTTTTTGGCACCTTTGCCATGCAGGTTGGTGTCACAGAAACGGCGCAATAGTTGTTGAAGTAGGTAGGATCATTTTTTTTCTTTAAGATATCTAGGATGATCTGGGTCATTCTATTAGAAAGAAAGAAAGAAAGAAAGAAAGAAAGAAAGAAAGAAAGAAAGAAAGAAAGAAAGAAAGAGGTCTGAATGTATGAACGATGATTGGTTTACTTAAGAACCATAAATTGATTTTCTGGAGCTTTCTTTTGTAGTTTCATGTTAACCGCGTATTTTGAGGGCCCTTTTAGAAAGTATGTGTTATATAGGCATTGTAATAGGCAAATATATGGATTATTATGGACTATGCCTTTTTGTAAAGGCCTAATAAACTATTAAGGGCACATGGCTTTTATTCTTAAAGGAAAGAGCGGATGCGATGTGTTATTTATTCTGGCGTCACTCTCTCTCGCAGACACACACAGACACACGCGCGCGCGCATACTCGCACACACACAGACACACACTCACACACTTCTCCCGGCTGGACGGCTGGAAGCGCACAGAAACAGAAGATGGTGGCGGCTGCTGCCACCGTGTTGCCCACCGCGCCTGGATTGCGCGCACAGCATTTTCGCGCACGTGTAGACGCCGCTGCAGCGCACAAATTATGATCGGATAGTCCGGTAATAGGACGATCCTATCTCACTGTGGACGGCGCAAGGGATGGAAAGGCAGGACGGTGCGGCAGCCCCAATCTAGCCTATTATGTGAATCTTGAATTCAAGAGGAATTACCTGGAGGTATGACGATATTCTCTGTATCCTATCCAATTAATCAAAGTGGCCGTATGAAGGCAGCGCTGTGCTTTAACCTGTGGGACTGTGCTGTGGGGGGTGTGGAGCGGAGGTGGAGACCTTTTAATTAAGCCTGACTTTCTCCGGGATTTCGTCGTCTGGCGTGTACAGGGGGACCAAACTGTCGTGGGCAAACTTTACTTCATATATCAGGAAGGACTGGACTTCACGCAGCCTGCTCAAGGACCTGTTTGTCTTCGCAGGTTTCCGCTTAACACACTATACAGCCAGGGATGGTCAGGATATTTAGACAATCTGGATATTTTCTCGGGGCGCACTGGCGATGAAGTGGCGTCATTTGGCTGTGAATACCAAAGCAGTGCTAATAGAACACTGAAGTAAGTCTGGTTGATATAGCTTTGGAAGCGTTTCCGTGGAGTAGTCATTGCCAGCTGAGCTCTTGCAATAAACCCGAATACTTTATTCGCACCGCATCTCTCTCTCCCGCAGAACTCCGTGCACAACATCTCGTCTGGGTTCGGAGACTCAGCGGCGGTGGAGACTCCGGAGTGGAAAGCCAGGCAAGGACGGGGCGCCGTCCGTGAGTGTGTTGGCGATTAGGCCCTGCGGCAAGGAGCGTGGGGGTATAAAAATAAAAACTCTGGTGGCATGTTCCCTGTATCCGGTGTTGACCCACGCCTTAAATTTAACCGCTGACCTTTTCGATCAGCACAGCAAGCAGCAGATCTCGAGCCACTGCATCTAACTTGCTCTGGATGAAGTAAACTTAACGTGGTTTAGTTCACTTAACATCCATGTATATGGAAGTAGAAGCGCGGGTGGCTGAATGGATAAGCGGAATTGGACACGCACCAACGGTGAGAGCACACTGACCGCAGCGGGCTGACCAATAACATTAAGCAAAACAACTTCACGGGATTCAGTCTTAATTTTTTTGGGGGGCACATTTGGGAATTTTTTTTTTTTTTTTTTTTTTGTTATTTTCCAACCTTTCATGTGCGCACAATATTTTGTAATTCTGTCTGTCTGACCAAGTATTTTTCCAATGAGTGAAGCAGAGAGCTGGCTGCCGCACCAGAGCAGGCAGCGAGTGAACCTTGCAGTTCCATGTGCGTCGAGTCCAAACAGTCGGGAATGTAGAGGAATGCAGGGATTGACGTCAAGAGTGGCAAAAAAGAACTACTCAAAAACTTTGGATGGCCTGCTGGTGTTTCTGCAGCAGGAGCACAGAGTGTAATTTGTCTCTCAAACTTTTTTTTCTCCTCTCTTTTTCCAGTTTTTTAATGACTGAACAATCATACTGTGGCCACATCCTCTGCCTTACTTCATTTGAGTTTCCCGAGGAGTAACTGTGCCTTCTGCCTAGTTTTTGATTTATTTATTTATTTTTGATAGATTAGAAGAAAACATGGCATCCCCCCAGCATCAGCAACTGTTGCCTCACAACACAGAAGTGAGCTGTGACTCAAGTGGAGATGGAGGCGTCTCGGTGCGAATTGGCAGTAGTGTCAAACACAAGCACGGAGGCGGGCCGCTGGGTTCAATCGGGGGAGGCTTCATTGGCGGAGCCAAGCACTGCAAGTACAGCATTTCCTCTAGCTGTAGCTCTGGGGAGTCCGGAGTGAGGAGGCCGGTGGTCAAGAGTTTTCGTGCTCACAGAAAGATGCCTCAGCTTTTTGAGAGATCTGCAGGCCATTTCTGGGACCCAAAGTTTGACTCCTCTATCCTGGAGGAGGCCTGCAGAGAACGGTGTTTCCCTCAGACCCAGAGGCGCTTCCGCTATGTGCTTTTTTACCTCCTAGCAGCTGGTTTACTCTGGGGATTTTACTTTGCTGCCAACCCATCTCGCTGTGATAGGGCTGCTTTTCTCCTACCCACCGCTTCCTTCCTTCTTTTCTGCATTGTCCTCTTCCTATTAACGTTTACCAAACTGTACTCTCGCTGCTACAACCAAGCATCTCTCCTGCTCATCCTCGTAACCTTCATACTGACCCTGGCCCCCCAGATCCAGACATCTGGATTCAAGGATCCTGAAACTCCCGCACCAGCGCTTGATGTGGAAGAATTCAGTGGAATAGGGCCCACCTACAACATGTCATATGAAACACTTGTGGGAGATAGCAACTGGTCTCCCTGTCTTTCTCCTGTAGGCACCTTCTCCCTTTGTATTGAGGTTCTTCTGTTGCTATACAGCGTTCTCCATGTTCGCCTCTATGCCTCTGTCCTCCTCGGGTTTCTCTACTCTATCTTTTTTGAGAGTCTTGGCTGGCTGCACCTGACTCAGGTAGGCGAAAAGTGGAGCTTAGCTGCCCCATCAGATTGGGATACACTAAGGTGGTTGGGTCCGGCGAAAGCCTTGCTTCATCTCTGCGCTCATGCCATCGGTATCCACCTGTTCATCATGTCTGAGGTGCGGTCACGGAGCACCTTCCTTAAGGTTGGACAAGCGATCATGCATGGCAAAGACCTGGAGGTGGAAAAAGCCTTGAAGGAACGAATGATCCACTCTGTTATGCCCAGAATCGTGGCTGATGAGCTAATGAAGCAGGGCGATGAGGACATAGGCGATCATTCCGTTAAGCGGTACTCCACCAGTGGTGCAGCTGCTGCCATCTCCAGCCCTAAAAACAATAAGCGCAAGAAAACCTCCATCCCCCGAGGCCAGATCATCTTCAGACCCTTCAACATGAAACGGATGGAGCCTGTCAGCATCCTCTTTGCAGATATCGTGGGCTTCACCAAAATGTCTGCCAACAAGTCTGCTCATGCCCTTGTTGGACTTCTAAACGACCTGTTCGGACGATTTGATAGACTCTGTGAGCTCACTGGTTGCGAAAAGATCAGCACTCTAGGAGACTGTTATTATTGTGTGGCCGGTTGTCCTGAGCCCAGGCCAGATCATGCCTATTGCTGCGTAGAGATGGGCCTGGGCATGATTCAGGCTATTGAACAGTTCTGCCAGGAGAAGAGGGAGATGGTGAACATGAGGGTGGGTGTCCACACTGGCACCGTACTGTGCGGCATCCTGGGCATGAAACGCTTTAAGTTCGATGTTTGGTCAAACGACGTCAACCTGGCCAACCTAATGGAGCAACTTGGTGTTGCTGGGAAGGTCCACCTATCAGAGGCCACTGCCAACTTCCTGGATGATCGCTACCAGCATGAGGACGGACAGGTCATGGAGCGAATAGGACAGAGTGTGGTGGCTGACCAGCTGAAAGGTAAGTGCCCTGTGAGAATAAATGCCAAGTAGAGATGTAGAGAAAAAACAGTTGTTGCTTTTTCCAGTCTGTTTCATTGTAGGTCGGTTACAAATGACACTTCCTCCCCGTTTAGGTCGCAGACTTTGACATGCATTAAAGTTTATGTCCTCTAATATACTTCCACTACCCACAGAGGAAATGCGTGCTTATGCCAGCATATTAGTACTTCACCCTCCAGGTGAATCAAAGCACTAGCAGGGGAGCATTTGCGTCGGTCAAGGTCAAAAAAAGAGTTTAAGCATCACACATTGTACCTGACGGGCTGGGAGGGGTCTGAGTGTGTTATCGGTGCCCTCTGTGGCATTGGCACTATGTGACTGTATCACAGACGCCATCTTCTATCCCATCCTTCCCTCCACCCTGTCTCTGCCTGCTCTTTGTTCTCTTCTTCAATTACCTTGC
Source organism: Cichlasoma orientale (assembly GCA_034780415.1). Classification (NCBI taxonomy): domain Eukaryota; kingdom Metazoa; phylum Chordata; class Actinopteri; order Cichliformes; family Cichlidae; genus Cichlasoma; species Cichlasoma orientale. The sequence continues at coordinate 939,891 of JAVDPK010002573.1, forward strand.
CTTCCAGACGTCCTCGGTGCGCTGCGTTCCCGTTACCTTGCTCTGAACCTCTGGGATTGCTTTACAACTTAATGCAACTGTCACCTTTTCTAAAAGAGATTTGCCTGCAGCTTTATCCTCACCTCTCTATCTTGTCTTTTATTTGGTCGCCTCTTAACTGCCTCTTTTATATGATGCATTTATGCAAAACACCTCAGTGTGACTAAATGTTGGCTTTAAGGCTCTTCTCATCATTTAAGGCTTGCTGATCCATTATCAGCCATTGTAAGTGAAGTGACAGCGTCTGACTAAGGTATTGCAGATGGTGTTCATCTGCCCTTTTGAATTAGCATTTTGAGGTTATTTTTGCTTCACTGTGCTGCCTTGAAGGCTGCATGTCAGATTTTGTCCAGCGCATTTTAGGCAGGAATTAGTGTGAGCACAAATTAGCAATTCAAATGTACCCATTAATAATTTGGGTGCATAAATTATCAGCATATTTATATACACATGAATTCGCCCCAAAGATCAGCGCTGGGATCAGTCAAGGAAAAAGAGCGACTGAAAGTGCCTTTTGTTTACCAGCCAGCAGGGCTGATTTATGGGCCTGCATTTTCCTCTCATCTCTTAGATTAATGAGTGACTACCACTCTTGCTCTTATACCTCTTTTTTTTTTATTTTGAAGATAAATGTTTTACCCAGAGTGTGATCGACCCCTTCACCTCTTTTTTTCCCTCCTTATTCACGACTCCTTTCTTGCCTCCATCATGTATTCACTTCCCCTCATAAGATTTATCCTCCTCCTGTAGGTTTGCTATGCCAGTGACAGAGCTGGCTGTCAGGAGAGAGTTGTTCTCCGGTGCTGCAAAATTCCCTCCACTGTCTGTCTCAGTCTGTGTAAATCTCTGGGGTAGCACTGCAGCCAGGCATGGATCCTGGCAGGGTCTGGTCCCCTGTTGCTTGCCTCAGAAGTAAATTGCTCCAACCTGGACAGTGATCGCTGTGGGGCTATCTTTAATATATTTTTGAGTTAGGGTAATATTTTAGTTTCTCGACAAATACTTTTTAGCTCCTGACTGTTTTACAGTTGCACTATAACTTCAAGGTGGGTTCAGAGTAAATTTTCCGAACCAAAGGTGCCCATTTCCAAGTTTATTCCCTCTTATTTATATCTAGCTGCTGTTAATATAAGCTATTTATGGTTCATTGTAAAAGAAAAAAAAAAAAAAAGGTTCACATGGAGGGCAGCCACATGCAGTCAGTTGAGTTTTACAGCTGCATCCTGTTGCCTCCTCAGCTCCGAACCTTGGAGGTGAGGAGTTTTAGGAAGACACTCGGCCTGCATTTGCGTCCTGTTGTGTAATGCGGTGTGATGATATTACCGTTTAATATCAGCCTCCAAGTTATTCACGCTACTGTGTTCCTAAGGTGAAGTCTAGATGCCTGCTTTGTCTCGCATATAGTCAAAGACTTGAAGGTATATTATTTCCAAGCAATTCAATGATTAATTACTCTGTAGAAATACTGAAAAATGGCATGAAATTCATTTGTTCAGGGCTAAAATGATGGCCTGGAACATCAGTCACCACTGTCATGAAGCAAAGAACAGCAGCAATTAATTTCTCATCAGTTTATGGCATTTAAAAAATAATAATAATAATAATGATGACAGTCATTGGTAGTTGGAGCCGTACCATAAATGGTAATATGTTTTGCAGTACAAGATATGTATGTGTATGATCCTTTTATAAAGCAGCATGCAGGGTTTTTATCACAGGGCTATCCATGAAGCCAGACCTCGTTGTTTGTTACTTTTCTCTGACTGGAAATGTGAGCTATATTTGGCTCTGCTTCCCCGTACGTCTTCCTTTTGTCCTTAATGCAGAATGATGGCACCTGCAGACGATTATCCCTTTGGAGAAGACTGTTAGTGCGGCATTATTATTTTTCTGCAGATGACAGAATCGCCCGCACAAATCCAAACATTGTGCTTCTCTTTTTCAAGAAGCCGTTGTTTCCAGGGAAAATTACATTGTTTGTTGGCTGATACTGACTGAGGATTGTGTGCGCCACAGTAAGAATTTAATTATTGCAGTCGTTGCCTTAATCTCTAACATTGCAATAGTATTACATGCTAGCAACTGCTAGTCACAGCTGTCGCAATTATTACCCATAGTGCTTTGGATAGTTAGTGAACTCAGTTCTAACAGATATTTTTATAATGACAACGATGAGAAATTGATGATGACAAGAAAAGTGACTGTTAGTGACAAAAATGCAGGGATTTATCATCTTAATTTGCAGGTTCCCTCATCCTTTTTGAGCTTCTGAGTACGTTTCGGAGCCGTCACGGCTTTCTCAGAAGACAGGAGGAATTTTTCAGCGACAGCAGGCAGGTGTTTTCAGCCCAAAAGGTCTGAAAACCCACTGCACAGTGCCTGCTCAGCACCAGAGAGCAGCCAGACACAGCAGAGACAGGTCTAATGACCCACATTCACGGGCTCATTTATACTGGTCAAACCCATGTTGTCGCCATTCCCAGAAGATGCAGGTCTAGCCCTGAGGGCGCTACAGCGTTCCCACATGTACCACCTCCCAGTCGGACACGTGCTGATACTTGATTAAAAAAAAATGTGTGTATGTGAACTTTACCCTAACTCACGTTGGCGCAGAATCCTTCCACAAAGTTCTGGCTTTGGATCTGGATCCAAAAGTCAATCGGGTCTAAGCCGGGGCAAGGCCCGTCTCTCAAACAAACAAGCTGAACCAAACCCATAACCTCCCCGGCAGAGACGATCATTTTGCTCTATAACTGCTGTATGCATAAACCCTTTGATATCAAGTTCACCTTGGCGACTTAATGTCAGCTTTCTGTGCTCGTGACTACGCAAGGCTTTGACCGAGTGTGTGTGTGTGACTCTGCAGGTGTCTCCAAGTTGATGTTGTGACAACACACACTCTCCTTCGCAGCCACTAAACTACAAGAGCACCAACACTGCGCGTGTCCTCTAACATAACTCCACCCTACTACACGGCTGTATGAAAAGAGCAACCACATACAGTATGTCAAGCATTTGCATGTACAAAGGAACATAAATTAATGATAAAAAAGAGAGAAATTGAATGAAAGTGAGCAGCAGTATCTCCACTTTGGTGATGTAAAGAACACTTTTCCCTCATTTGAACGTCTTATAGCTCTTTTATATAATTGCGTGGCCCCTTACCAAGAATACTCATTACAGGGTTCTCACTAACCAGCTGCCTCGAGGTTTAGCACACTCATGACCTTTTAATAAGTCATATTGCTGAGCAAAGCTGTGCCGGGCAGCTACATACAGCATTACCTTCTCTCACCCTGCTTTCATCTTTGTGCCCTGGGGGAGATTTCTAATTAAGCAAGGCTGGGTAATCTCCTTGGCTAAAGTGATTAATGTTAGTAATTCTCCATCATCATATCTTCCTTCGCTGGCCTGGTCCTGACCACAGAACTGGAGCCATCCCCCCTGCCAGCCGTTTTTATCACAGCGAATGATATTGATTGCTTATAATGAGGCTGTCATAGCTGTGTGTTTATGATGAGGAAACAAGGGAGACAAGAAGAAGAAGAAGAAGAAGAAGGGGTTTGATGTCATGTAGATCTCAAATAAAAACAGCCAGGGGTTGTGTGCAGAACAACGCAACATGTCTCTTTATCTTTTTGATAATATACGTGAGTTTGTTTTCCACCTTTACCCCTTGGAGGAATAATTGATTGGCTACATTATGACTGATATGAGCAAAGACCAAAACCGAGCTGGAAATAGTCCCGCTGGCAAAGTGTTTGTCTCATTTTTTTTTTGTTGGCTCTATTAATATCCTATAGCAGGTACTAATTATTGACAAAGTTATTTGCTTTGTTTTGCTTTTTTTTGTTGTTGATTCCCGTGCACATGTACCCGTTCACTTTGTCACACGTCTCTCTGCCCCCCCGTACATGTGAATGCAGTTCTATGGGGAGCCGCTGTCACTCAGCGAAGTACACAACATTTCCCTCAAGCTCAGTGGAAAATTACTTACAATGGCTTCTACCTGTGACCTTGACTAGGATAAATGAGGCTGGTTTTGTGGTTATGCTTAGAGAAGCAGAGAAAGAGAAATGAAGGTGAGAGAGATGATGAAATGCATTTAGCTTTTGCGAAGTTCTGCTGGGAGAGACCCGGTTTTGGTCCAGTGGATGCTAGTGGGCTACTAAGAAAGCAGAAATATTTCTCTGTTGCCCCTCCACTTAAATTCTGCACGCGTGAGCTTCAGTTTTGAACTCTGGAGCAAAGCACACATAAATAAAAAAAATGTCTAAACACATCTAAACTGCTGGTTTTCGCTGCCAAAGTGCCGTGTGTATGTTTGTCTGTGTGCGTGCTCTGCCTGCATACTGCTGCACTTGACAAAAAGTTAAACGGTTTGACTTTTTCGCTCTAATATATATACACAGCTGTCTTCTCCCTTTGCCAACAATCAAATACCTGGCATGATTTCTGTCTAGACTCTTGAGACCAAATCAGTATGCACACGCAGCATTCAGCCCTACAGTAGAAAGACAGGGGTGGGGTTGGGGGGGAACTGAAGTGGGCTGCATTGAGTGGCTTTCTGCGCGGTGGGGTTAGGAGAGGCAGACGGTGCTGCAGAATGCTAGGCTGTAGTGGCAACTGTTAGGCAGGCAAATGAGTTAAGTTAGCAGTAGGTGGATCCTGGGATTAGTGTTATCTATGCTACATTCAGTAGTGGGCTGAAATCTGGGAGTGGGACAAAACTGCACAGTGGAAAGCTAAGCTGTTATATAGTTTTGCAGTGACCGAGCCCGGGCTAGAGCACCTTGGCTTTTCATGGCAGATTACAGGTTGGCCTAGAGAGTAATGGCATAATACATCACATTGTACGCTATTGTACAGTGCGTATTATGGTTCAGCACAGCATGGCACTGCGGCCTGCAGCAATGCAATCGCACCATTTATCATCCTTGGCCTTATCATACTGAACAAGCCTGCAGAGCCTCAGGTTGTCAAGCTCTGCAAACATGGGGCCATCGTGGCAAGGTTATTAAAGGTATATGATGTGGTGATTAGCCAAATTTTTTATTGCCGCAGTCATTTAGGTTATCTGCTGTGTCACGCTGTTACTCGGCAGGATTGAAAATGCTGCGCTCGTTCGGGAGAATTGTGTGAGCAAGGGCGCTCCTTGCTGCTTTGACCCAGCAAGCAGTAAAAGATTGGTACTGAGAAGCTGTAATGAGTTTCTGGATCAAGCAGAAAACATATTAATGCATAAAAAGCTCAGCGAACTTTCAATTAAGCTGATACTGTGGGAGATTTTTATTGATGTTCTGAAGATCCACGCGTCCCCGCTGTGATCCGCCTCTCCCCGACAAGTGTCAGAGGACCCTGCAGACCTCTCAGCCCCCCTATAGGGGACAGCTGTCCTACAGACTCAATGCTGAAGTGTCCTACCTCTATCTATTGTGACAGAGATGACCCAGGGCGAGGAGGATGAGAGGACCTGATATCAACAGCGCAGCTGTCTATGTGATAAGAAACTGCACTTGCAAGCAGCTTACATGGCTGAGCCTGTAGAACAGATGCACCACATGTAACATGTGGAGTGGAACATGCAGCGTGTGCTTTGCTCAGTTATCATGCATTTTCAAATTTAAAGGGATGATGCAAACTCAGTAGTGGGGTTTTTGATGCTGCTTACTTATTTTCTCATGATATTTTGAGTTTATATAATTATTGCAGTAAATATAGTGTTCTGTTGATACTAACGTGAAAGGAAAAAAGGGTGAAGAGAAGTTGAATGTTGTCTGACTTTGTTTAAAATAATTTATATCAAAGTGCTTGATTTGTTTGATAGGAGTCAAAAATATAAAATGGGAGGCCCGCTGATGACACTGTAGGATTTGTTTTGGTATAAGAGGTGAGTAATTTTTGGGTCCCTGTTTCAGCGGCTTCATTGGCCACCATTAAACTTGTGGGTTAATGAAGTTAAGCTAATATAGTGGAGCCTTGCATTGATCTGTTGTGTGGAGGTGTTCATGGACAGATTGGTCGATAATTAGTCCATAACTCAGGAGGTTTTGAGTAGCGGAGGACGGAGGGAGTGCTGATTTGCAGAACATAATTTTAGTGTGTGGTACAACAGTGTTCTTTTCCCCCAAACTATAATGTATTTTAAGCCCACAAAGAGTTCTCCTACTTTTTCCTACTTTTTTGCATTTAAAATATTTATTAGTCTCATAAAGTGAAAAGGCATGCAGCCGGGCTTACCAGTGGAATTGGACCCTTTTAACAACCTTAAAGAACACGAGAGATATCTGCACTACGCTGCCTACACTCACTGGCCACTTTGGCACACCTGTTCAACTGCTTGTTAATGCCAATATCAGCACGCGTGCATTTAGGCACGTAGACATGGTTAAGAGGACACGCTGAAGTTCAAACCGAGCATCAGAATGGTGAGGAAAGGTGACACTCATGTTGGACGAAGCGTATTTTCCCGCACAGCTGTCTGTAGGGTTTACACTGAATGGTCCAAAAAAAAAAAAAAAAAATTCAGTGAGCGGCAGTTCTCTGGGTGAAAATAGCTTGTTGATGTCAGAGATCAGAGGAGAATGGCCAAACTGCATCAGTCTGATAGGAAGGCTACAGTAACTCAAATAACCACTTATTACTAAGGTATATGCAGAAGAGCATCTCTGAATGCACAACACATCGAACTGTGGAGCAGCAGAAGAGCACACCAGGCGCCGTTCCTGTCAGCTAAAACAGGAAACTGGGGCTAAAATTTGCACAGGCTCACCAGAATTAGACAATAGAAAATTGGAAAAATGCATGGTAGGGCCAGAATTTGGCATAAACACCATGAAAGCACGGATCCATCCTTTTATCAGTAGCTAAGTCTGAATGTGGTCTGCTGGGCCCCTTAAAAAAGGGATCTTTTTTCATTGTTTTCTCCATGATTGCATGCAGCAAGCCAGTCTGTTACATAGTAGGTGTTTTCACATATGGAAGTGTACTCCGAAGATCAGCTTGTATATTTTCCTGCAACCAAAACTTTTCAGTCCTGCAGAGAATATAGAATAAAATAGAACAGAGCAGAATAGAAGCACGGGATGGAAATAGAAGCAGAAAAAAGGAGAGGGCATGCAAGAAAGGTGTCAAAAAGAAAAAAAAAGACAGATGCAGTGCGAGACAGAAAGATGGATAGTTGCCTCTTAAGGCTTGTTTTGTTAATGGCTTTTATGCATCTGTTTCTCAGTCATAACACCAACCTGAACGCAGCACATCCTGTGAAGGTTGTTTATGAAATACTTGTTGCCTGAAGCTAAAGCCTGAAGTGTTATCTGTATGTGTCTAATATTGCCATGGCCTGGGTGTCAAGGCACAGACACCAAAATAAGTGCCTTGTACATAATTTGGCGAAGCAAGCCTGCAGCATCTGATAGTACATTGCTATTTGACGCCCTGGTATACCCACACACACACACACACGAACACACATGCACGCACACATGCACTTACTCCAGCTGTGCACCCTGGGCCTGCAAAGGCTAATTGCCATGGCAACAGGCTACTGAAAGAGGTGAGGGTCAGCTGGCTCTTTTTAGACGGAAGGACAGGTGCTTTGACGGGGAGAAAGAGTCCAGATTGACTTAATTCAACTGAATTTCTGGCTTTCACATTCCGGTCAAAGCCGTGCAAAGGCTTATTTTCGTGAGAGCCCGGCAAGAATAAGAGGAAACCATGCAGATATTCTTTACCGCCAGAGCTCTAAAGGACACCTACGCAAATAAATTGTGCACTTTCAGGCTCTCGAAAATTTGTAAACCCTGGAAAAATGGAAGGAAAGTAAAAACATCTTCCTTTTTTTTTTTTTGTCTTTCTGCAGCTGTTGCTATCCCGCTGTGTACTCTGTGTGGTTGTTTATTTAGATCTCTGCTGGTACACTGCGAGTTGTGAGCTGTGTATCAGCCTAGGCTAGCTCACCTCGTGGTTCTGCAGACGCTCTGGTGATAAATTGTTATCATGAGTCACTGATGCATCCTAAGCTTCTTCTTTTTTTTTTCTCCCTTTGTGTTGAAGGGTACAGAAAATGCCAGCACTCCTCTTTAACAGATGCACACTAGCCTTTACTGACACTGACAGATGGCGCTCACTCTTAAGGTGACACACAACAACCTCTCAGTCCACCCACCGCGCGCCACTCAGTCACAAAACACTTACTTTTGCACTTTTTTGTTCAAGTATGCTAAATGCAATCACCTACACGCGCAGCCACACCCTTCTCCATGTTTGCAGCGCTGTAGCGACTTGTTAGTGTGCACAGCAGGAGTGAGTGTGTGATAAATGGCTTATGTGAATTATGAATGATGAAAGATGATGGGGAGCCGGTGCCTGCTTGAGCTCTGCTACCACGCTCAGCATGCACGGATTGATGGAGCGGGTTTGTGTGGGCGTGCAGCAAGAAGTAAAAAAAAAAAGTGTTTTCCTCCATTTGTACTTGTGGGCATATTTGTGTTTGCTATGAATGCACAGCTATGAGGTTCCTTATTATTAGCAGTTGAGGCTGGTAAATTCATTTTAGAGTATCTGAGGGCAGTTTTAGTTCTCTCAGTGGATGCGGAAGTATTTTGAAATCCTTGTCTCTCACTCCCTTCCTGTGTTACTGTTAAAGACATTTGGGTAATCCTCTTCGCCTTCCTTTTGACCCCATTTTTTTCTTTTGCTGTTCTCACTTTTGTTTTGTGAGACAATTTTTTATTTTCTGTAAAAATTACCTGCCTAATTTTTAGTAGCTTCACCCAGCCAAAGCAGCCATCGCCCATCAGGCCTAGCAGACCTAAAATCCCAGCGTAACACCGGTGTCACAGTTTCACATGTGCTGGCAAATTTCTTGAATGCGGTTTTAATTAAAAACAATTAAAAAATTCTGAATAAATGATCCTTCAAGGAGAAATGGGTGTGGGCTCTCATGGGTGGCACCAGGTCCTGTGGATTGACCCCTGTTGTCAGGCATGTGCCTGGTGCACGACAGACAGTTTAAAGGTCGTTCGTATGTGTCAAGGTAACATCCGCATGACCCAGAGTTTCCCAGCAACATGGCATCTTTGTGACAGGATGATTACTGTGAGGGTGAGGGTATATATTTAATGTTTTTTGACAGTTTGCATGTTCTCTCCGGGTACTCCTACTTCCTCCCACGCTCACAGACATGCGTGGAGTCAGGTTAACTGGTGATTCTGGATTGGCCGTAGGTGTGAGCGTGGGTGTGAATGGCTGTCCGTCTCTCTGTGTTAACCCTGCGACAGACTGGCGACCTGTCCGCGTTGCACCCTGCCTCTCGCTCTATGGCAGCCCTCCAGCCCTCCTGCGACCATGAATTTGATAAGTAGAAGAAAACGGATGCGTAAAAAAACAGAACAAAATCATCACCAACTTTATCCTTAAACTGATAATAAAAATAGGATTTCTGCAGCCTTAGACAGTGTTCCTGGTTCTTCTGTTGTGTGAACTGAGCTCCCAGCCTCAGGCTCAGCTTTTTCCACTGGCTTTAGTGCGGGACAGTCCTTCTGCATTTATCTGGCTGTCAGCTGCTCCTCCATAAACATACTTTATAGCCCCTGGGATTCCCTGTGCTGTCACTTTTAAAAGCTGCTGCTCTCTTACAATGTGTGTGCGTGCGGCGTACCTGATATGTTCCCAGCAGAGGTCATTCCCCTTTTTTTTGCGGCATCACTTTGAATTTGTCCGTGCTTGTGTTTTGGGTTTTTTTTTTTGGTTCCTCCATCTTGTCGCTGTCTCATTCTGTAATTGTTGAGTCAGAGCGCTGCAACTGCTGTTTTTCAAATGGCACCTTCATCAACACTGTGACATTGAAGCAATGTTTATCTTCGCAGCCCCCGTATCAAACTGTTTCCCTTCACTGAGATATGAAATGTAGAGAAAGTGTCAATTATGACACTTCTTACGAGGATATAGCTCATAACGCACAATCAAAAGCATGCATGCAACTTTTGCGTTTGTCTCAGGCCGTATGCAGTTCCGGGCTTTCTGGGCTGAGCTGAATTTGTAGTTAGCATCCTCATTTGCTTTTGCTGTATCACTCGCCTGTTCTAGATAGAGAGTCCGCAGGGAGCAGCACAGCGCTCAGCAGATCCAGCAAATTTTCATCATCAACCCCCAGTGAAGATGCCATTAATCAAAATGTTGAGTTAGCAAAGTTTGTGAGACAGCTGGTGCATGAAAGGGAGGGAGGGGTTGGCCTCTGTCAGCTCTTTGCTTTGATCATTTACCCGGCGCTACAAATGTGGTCGCTGTTTAATCAATAGGGGAGCGCTGCTCATAGCTGCGGGTCAATAGCGTCTCTGGCTGAGATAGTTCAGCATGTAATGAAATCGAATTTCAGTTATGAGACCGTCTCGGAGAAAAACTTGTGACAATTAATTAAATGTGCAATTTTTCATGGTCATTGGCTTTTTATTTGTTTAATTTAAGAGAAAGGATGAAGAGAGCTGAGTTCCAGACAGCGTACTTTAGGGTTATATTATGATAAATAGGAGGAACACCGAGTATGCTTAAAAAAACGAAAATAAAATAAGAATCCAGGATTAGCCGCATTATCTGTTAAAACATTTTGCATTGTGTGTTAAAGGTTAAGTAGGTGACCTGATGTAACAATGCTGGTAGTTAGATTTCAAAAAGAAAGCTGTAAGCGATTGAAGAAGAAAAGATTAAGCTTGCACATTTTAGATATTTCTGCAGCGTGGACAGATGTGCTGAATGGCTAAGAAGCCATATGGTCACCATTATGTGAGAGAGGATGAGGGAATTACCTTTCATTGTGTGTGGGCGCAGTGTGAAATATGATGAGGTAAAAAGGAGAGGATGGAGAGCGAGGCTGAGCTTTTGGGATGATGTCAGTCGGAGCGGCTCTTTGTGGAGAAGAGGCCTTTATGCCAATGTGGCGATGAGGCAAACGGATATCGGCATGAGCACAAAAGAACACGGAGGCTATTTGGATTTGTGACAGAGAGCGAGAGAGCAGAGAAATCAAAGACAGAGTGAGCTACGGCAAGGCTGACAAAACAGGCAGAAAATACAGGCCACTGAGCAAAGGAGAGCGGGTGTTAAAATTTTTGGAGGGATGTCAACTGTATCTGCCAGTAGACCAAGGCAGCATGGGATTGTCAGGGATGGAGGGATCGTAGGCACAGAATACAAAAAGAGTGCAGCGAGTGTACGAGGCAGACGGAGCCAAGCGGGGAGTTAAGACTTTGGAGAGATGTCAAGTGTTTCTATTGTTGTTTTGAGTGAGCTGTGGTAGGACTGAATTCAGGGAAAAAGCCCAGACCGAACGTGGAATTTGTGTGTTAACACCACCCCTGTTTACAGCAGTGTGGAACAAAGAGAAAGGAAAAGGATATTAACAGATTTAGTTGATTGCAACAGGAAGAAAGACCTCAGAATGACTTGTTGTGCTGGGACAGCGTGTTTGTGTGTAAGCAGAGAAGTGCTCTGACGTAAGTCTCAGCATAGTGACATATTTCTGTCCTGAACCTGGAAAGCAAATGCCGAGAAGGCATTCATTTTTTTTTTTGAGCTCAGGCTTATGTAATTTGTTCCTAGAGGTCACTCTGGGTTATCTAGGGTCCCTAAAGGTTTGAGAAGGACTCTATTGATTTAGCTGCGCTTCAGTGACTTTGACGTGTACAAGCAGGGGCTAGGTTTATTTGTATCCCGCCTTAAAGATGAAATGCTCGGCGCTGAAAATGTGTGCTGTTGTTGGAAAGACCGGCCGCGTGCGACACGTGCAGATGAGAGTCATGATTTTGCTTAACGCGCTTGCTTTATGTGTGCAGCGCACAAACCATTAAATCCGCCGATGGTGACGTGATTAGCATTACATGTTATACAATGCATGTTCTACTGGAAAAGCATGAATCCAGGCATTCATTTGCTAATTAAAGGGGCACTTCCTGAAAGCAGCAGCCTCGCCAGCAGGACAGCGTGCTCTGCCACACCGCAAAAACTCCAGCTCAAGGAACTCTGAGAAGAAAACAGTTTTTGCCTTACTGCATTTCCACGCAAGTTTGCATGGCTGCACCTATTTCCCGAGCAAATTATAAAGAATGCATGGTACTCTATATGAAATCACCAAACAGCATTTTGCCCTGGAAGTTGTACTTGTGCCACCATCTTTGCTGTTGCAGAATTCTGTCTTAGATTTCTATTCAGGAGATTTTGTTATTCCTCTCTCTTATAAATTCTGTCTTATATTATGTCTGCGAAAAAGCCCACTGTGCCGATCTGCATACAGACCCCAGTGAGACTGAGCATCCATGGGATGCGTCAAAACAAGCCAGGTCCATAGAGGACCAACTCCCAGTCCCAAAGACTGCACTGCCAGCATTCCGGTGCCAGACGTCCCTCTGGAGGTCTAGCATCTGTGCTGCGATGCATCAGAGCTGTTCTGGTGGCATTGGGGGTCAGGCACAAGTCTACGCAGGTGGCTTTAATGTTGTGGCTGATTGGTGTATGTAGTAAATGGAGCAACGTTTGAAACATCCTGTCCTATATATTATTCAGAAGAGGACGTGTTATTGGCAAAGTCAGCATGTGAAACAGTCTGCTCTGTTTAAATGTCTCTGACAGAGGAGGAAGTCTTTCCTAACTTGACACTGGAAATAATTCTGCCTACCTCTCCTTTAATATCCCAGAAGAAACATTAGCTCAGCACAAGTGGAAGGTCGCCACTTACCCTCCTCCCCCCCGTCTCCCACCAGCGCTTGGCATAGAGACGTATGCGACTTCACTGCTTCTCCTTTAATGACGGAAATGACAGCCGAGTCCCTCTGAGATTCCTCATGAAAAATGCATACGTGTCATTCATGTCTTCTGACTGAATGGGTTCACTCACAGATGGCATTTTTTTTTTCCACCACTGCAAACAAACTCACAGACGCGTTCAATCCCTTTGCTTTATTCTGGCCCTAAAACCTGTACCGCTTATGGCTGTCCGCTGTACCACAGTAATAAGGTAGTTCTAAGCAGCCTGTCGTGCTGCACCGGTTTCCTGTTGTTCCTCCTGCCTTCACCAGGGACAGGATGTACACTATATCTCTGGACGGAGACATGGTGGAGGGAGCAAGAAGGGACACTTCTTGACGGCAGTGCCAAATGGCGTGGAGAGCTGCCCAGCCTAGCAGCGCTAGTTTCTCTGCACCACCTGTTCGACTGCCCTCCTGCTCAGATACCTGGCCCTGGAAAGTGAACCTGTCATTATGGGAAGATCAGCCACATGATATGTTTGTGTGTGTGTGTGTGTGTGTGTGTGTGTGTGTGTGTGTGTGTGTGTGTGTGTGTGTGTGTGTGTGTGTGT
>JAVDPK010002576.1:0-12230 GCA_034780415.1 Cichlasoma orientale
ACACACACACACACACACACACACACACACACACACACACACACACACACACACACACACACACACACACAATGACATCCAATAGCAGCTAATTGGGTAATCCTTTTAGTGCATTGTAAAGGAGATCGAGCATGAATAGGGCTTCAATGCTGAAGTGCAGAATACCAGACACTCATTACTGCCCTGAAGTAGGGAGATGGAATACCAGGCGCAGAGAGAGGCACAAGCAGAAAGAGAAAGAGACTGACTTGGAAGGACTGGGTGTGAGTGAGAGAAGGCTATTTATTCTGTGGAGCTAACATTGCATTTTCCATTGACAGCTATTGCCCTGCCCAGCATACAAACCACGTCTCCTCTGTTTAAAATTTAAGGGTCAGGATGGAGAAAGATTATGAATAATAAGAGTAAACATTTTTTGCTCATTAATGTGATCTCAGTGTCTTCTATTGGTAGCCAGGCAACTTTGACTAGAGCTCAGCTTTTAGTGAGGCCCCCACCCTGACATTAGATTGTATTCAGATGCTATTATGTGAATCCAAATGAGACATTAGGTCAACCAAACAATCAACCTCCATGGGTTTTAATAGATAAGGAGGTCGTCTGCACTATTCATTGGGTTTGTATGGCTGGCCAACTACTGCTCTTGTAGTGCATGCATTTGCATAACCTTGGCAGTTGGAGTATAGAGGAAAATGTATTTTTAATGGAGTCTAAATGGGAGCCTTTAGTGCTGCGACAAGGATGGAAGCTAATGCTCATGAATTCAAGGAGTCCTAAAATTAAATATCGCAAATGTCCTTTTATATTTCTTTATTGAGCTGCATCCACCCAGGCTAGATTGATTATTACCTCACAATGTGTTTCTGCACTTTTTTTTCGTGCTATTATTTCAAACATGTGCAGCGCCCTGGAACCTGTCCAAAAAAGGTTTTAAAGAGTTGTATGCATCTTCTGTTAGATAGTGCTTATCAACGTCCAGCTCAACTGTCATAAAATATTAACTTCTCGGGCTTTTATTCCACTCTAAAAACAGCATCTGCAAATGTAACAAATGGAAGCGGTTTTTTTTTTTTTTAGACGTTTTGAATTATTGCTCATCCATTACGCGCACATGCATACCTCCCCCTATTACCTGTCACCCATTTTGAACAGACTGTGCCAATCATGGATGATACGGCAGCCATTTTATTATAAAATTCAAATGGGGTGAATTGCCGTAAAAGCTTTGTTGTGATGCTATTTGCGCATTAACCGAGGATTCAGGAAAGACTTCATGCGTATGGCCAGAAATGTAGAAGTCACAATGCAGTTTGCTGATGTCAGATCAGCTTTCACATCAGTTTTTTGTTCCAGATTTGTGACATACTTTCTATCTCTCCCGGGGAATGATAAGTTTTAGTATACAGACACATAGTGACATAGTCATGCGTGCTTATTATACCGCAAGTAATTCCAAAAGTCTGCCTTTGATATAACCTCTCAGGTGGATGACATGTACAGTTAGGTAGAAAAGAATGAGGCCTTTCCTGGCACTGAGACCTGTTGACCCCGAAAGCTGAAGACTCAGTGATAAGATTGTCATTCTGGAACATAACTGCCTCCCATCCTCCTAATCTTTTGTGGCTGTGTGTGCGTGTGGGTGTGTGTGTGTGTGTGTGTGGATGGTGTAATGTGGGAGTAAGAGGAAGGAAGGAGGAAGACACAATGAGCTCACTTTAAGGGGTCTATATCATCCCAAAAACAGCTGGAAACATGTGCCGCAGGCGATACCTGTGCTCATCCCCAAAATCAAAGCCCTCTGACCTCGCTCTGCTACGGGGAAACTTTCTTTCAGCGGTCGGAGGTGGGATAATTGGGGAAAGTTATAAGCTGATATTCATCTGCTATTTACTTCCAAAGACAGTTTCTTTACTGAAAAGTTGACGACTCTGCAGCATCCTCATGAATGTTGAGGATGTTGGGTTACTGTGCTTCTCTGGCAGAGCCTTCATTCACGAGTGGATGCTGTTATATAGGTATCTGGGACAGTTATTTTAAGAAGCATCTCCTTTAGCGGGTCATGACTGCTTCAAATGATTGTCATACGGTACATGTGATGAACAAAGCGTTTGCTCGCTCCAAATGCAAAAAAAAAAAAAAAAAAAAAAAAAAAAAAATACTGAATCACCTGTGAAGTCAAGATATTTACATAAACAAAATGATTCCGGGACTGCACAGAAGAAAAACAAACATCTCAGCCATGGAAAGACAGGGAACTGTCTCTTCCTACTTTTATCTCCCGCATTCCTTGATACCGTCTCTCCCCTGTGGTTTTCTCCACACAATAATTTGGTACAAACAAAGCTGAACTTGCCCGTACAAGCGCCTTATGCTTACCCACTCACCTTGTCACCTGCACAGTGTACAAGAATTCACGATCGCTGCAGGTCTCAACACATATCTTACTGTACACAAGTGTGACAGAAACTGGGAGTTGGCTAAACAGATATCCTTCTTGTGTTGCAATTAATTGTGTAACAAAAACAGAGCGACGTTTAAGGACACTAGTTAGTTTAGGGAGTCAGTTTAGGTAATCACTGGGGTCGGGAATACACTTGAACATCATGCCACACCTCTAACTACCAGCTTAGCATTCAGGGGGATTTATTTCCCAGAGTTGTTGTGTATATGTGAAATTGAACCTCATGCTGGTCCCTATTATTTCAAGCTTTTTAAAACAATGGTCTGCCCAGTAATGGCTGAGCTGAATGAAAAGGGCACGAGTGGCCGTTTTCTGGGTCGAAATCAGGCATTTTTGTTTATAATTAGTGTGTCCTCAAACACAGAGATGCTTTCAGTTTGCATTTAAGCAGCAAAATACTTGGACTTCTTCCATGCTTCGAAACTTTGGAATTATTATTATTGTTAGCCATAATTTAGTATGATTGACCCTAGTTTACTTTACTTAAACTTAGCAAATCACACAGACTTAAAACAAGGAGGGATCTGCTTGTGTCCTGTGAGCCAAATGTCTGCCATCATTTCCCATCCAGTCAAAAAGCCAGGCTTTCTTTGAGTACCTGTAGAGGTGACTTACCTCCATTATTCCCAGCCCCTACATTCACAGTCACTTCTGCTGTTGCACTGTCTTCCAAAGCTGTGTGGATCACTATCATCAAACCATCCTTGGCTGAGCACTTGCTAGCAGTGCTGGTGTTGGGAATAGAAGTGATGTCTGCTTTTGTTTTTTGAGGTCTCTTAGGTTCCTCTTCCTCTTCAACACCTGGTACATTCAGTCCGTCCCGTCTCCCATACTCTCTCACATTCCTTCATAAACTTCTCTCTCGCTCTCTCGCTCTTCCCTCCCCTCTCTGTATTCTTGTTGCCTCTCCCCTGAACACCCTCCCACTCTCTCCTTCAATCTTAACATTCACCACTGTCTCATCCCTCCTCCATGCCAGATATATGTTTTATTGTTTTTTTTCCCCAAAGCACTTTGGATCATCTAATAAAAGTGCTATTTTTCTTATCGTTAGCGGTCATATTAGTTGTGCACAATTTCTTCAGTATTTTCGCTATTTCTTGTTCCCTGCATGTGTTGCTCCACTTATCTCTTCTTACTTTTCTTCTCCCTTCTCACTGTCTTTTTGCTCTTTCCCTGGCAATAAGTTCCTGCCTCTCTATCCACACAGACTGTAAATCATCCTTCGCCACACCTCTAAGTCACACTCAGTTTTCACAGGCGGTCAAAATATCTCAGCGCTCGAAAGTGTACAGTGTCAAAAATGAATCCCTCTGTGTTCTTCTCTTGTGAGACCATGTGTGACAGTGTAATTACTTGAACCTGCGCAGCCCATGTGTGTGCATGTGTGCACCGGCAGGTAAGTTAGTAAGTGGCTATGGGGGGGATGACTCATACCGTCACCCACCTTGCAGTGCTGCTGTAGATTTAACCTGCTTCACTGCTTCGGCTGACTTCATCGTCTCTCTCGCAAACACAAAGGAAGCTCTGCTTTGGTTTATTTATGTCACAGATGAGTTGAATAAATCATCGGGATGGCAGGTTATAACCCCACAGTGTAGTCTTGGCAGAATACCCATTTGATGTGCAAGTACATCCTCACATCTAGCTGCCTCAGCTCCTGTTTTGTCTTTCTGTGTCCATCATGTTCCTCTGTGCCTGTCTTTCTTCGTTGTGTTAGTCTCATCTTTTCTTTTCCTTCTTTTACAGTCTACCCTCATTTCTCAGCCTTAATCTTTAGTCCCAAAAGCCTCGAAGACTGCTGCATCACAATTAGAAGTATCAAAACTTCTCTGTCTCTCAGGATTAATACAATAAAATAAAGTTTGAATGCCTTTGGCTGGCTGTGAATAGAAAGTTCAATAATTCCTCATTGCCATCTGGGCATGTTTGGTAGAGACACAAAGACTTCCTTCAGTGTTTCTAGTATGCCAGATTTTCTTGAACTGATACCCCCCCCCTCCCCTTTTTAGTCTGGGTAATGATATGTAATCAGCAGCCAGGAGCACAGTTAGAGATACACCTTTTCCCTCAATGGGTGGCAAAATATGTATGCCTGTATTTAATAGTGTGTTTGGGGCAATTGTTAAAAGCCTGTAATTTTAGCTGTGACCGAGGTGTGTTTGAATGATCTCATTTCATTTGCTTCACGGTATCATTTCCCCCCTTTTTACTGTTTATTGCCAGGCGCTACAGCTAAACATACGCAGGTTGTTCTTGTGCGTGTGAGAATGACAAAAGTCTGTTTTTGTGTGTGTGTGTGTGTGTGTGTGTCTCTAAAGATACAAAATGAGAAGCAGTGCTGATAAAAATATTTATCATTTGTGTACCTCAGCACTCCTTTGCACGCAAGTGTGTTTGCATCTAGTATGCGTGCATGGCTCTTTGTGTATTTACACTTACTGTCATATTAATCTTCTAGCGAGTCTCTAAAGATTGCGTTGTACAGGAAAACTATTAAAAGATGTTTTGTGTTTTCAGCCAAAGTGAAAGAGGCAGTGTGATTACTCATGTGAGTTTTATGTTTTCCAGACTTTGACAAGCAGCTCGGGCTGTCAGACTGCGAATGGGCTGCAGCAATTGATTGGATTTTTATGTCAAATTTACTCTTCCAGAACGCGCCTCCTTTTCTTGGCCTGGCCCCATCTTCCTGCTTATCTTCACTCACGCCCACAGACACAAATGAGCACATGGATGAAGATCAATACCTCGTTGAGAAAAAAGACCCTGCGTGATGTTGACCCAGCTGGCACGAGCAAGTGACCCTAATCATTGGCCAGACGAAGGGCATGGCTAAGTAAAAACACATATTGTCACACATGGACGTTACACCTATGCTTCCGCATGCAAAACCATCCTTGTTTGTGTACTGTACATGTAACCCCACTCTTGCGTTTGGGATTTTGGTTAGGGTGAATAAGCACATACACACTGCTGAGCTTCAAATCCAATGTCTTATGTAAGCGTGCACAGTGTTTGTGCACATACCTTTTTGGCAGACTAGTGGATGTAGGCAGCTGAATGTATATCCAGTATGAAACCATACGGAGATAAAATAGTCGCTGTCAAGTCATAATATTCTTGTACTATGAGCAAATACGTACAGTGGCTGTGTGATGTGTAAGTATTTTTTGCAAAGCAGCTGTAAAGATTAGCGAGTCTTTTTCCAAAATAATCTCTGACGTTGGCTGTCTTAGACTGAAGCGTTACTCTTAAATTTAATTTGATTATTGCAGAGTATTTTCACAAAACCAAATTAGATAAAAGAAGAGTAAAACACGGTCTCACAAAATGATCACTGGCGTCAAAGCAGTCTTATACGCTCACATGCCATTATTTACATTTCATCTGAAGGACAGCTCAAGTTATAAAATAAAGGTATAGAATCAGGTCTGGATTGCCCTTCATATATATTTTACAGCTTCTCTGTAACTATTATCTATCAGAAATCACTTTTATGGTGAAATATTTCAAGTACCGTTTCCTTCAATAAAACCAATGTTCGCTGTGAGAGGTCATCATAATGGTAATCGACAGTAATAAATGAAAACCAAACCTCTTTGCCACAGGAAACTGCTCCTCTTTTGGGTTGTAAACAGGTAGCAGTAACATTGACGCTCCAGTTTAATTACTGTGAACTACTCCCCAGTGCTCCTTCTATCTCCCTAATAGCATTTCCACTGCTGTCTGAAATAGTTTGTGGGTACCACACAAGGCCCTCCATCATTTAAACTGTCTATTTGGGGAACATTCAACCCCTCAGAACTTGAATCACTCAGCCCTGTGAAAAAAAAAAATTAGGTATGCATTCGTCTGAGGTAGGTGCCTCTGCACTAACAAGCTGAATGGCCTTCAGTAATCCTCAGGCCCCGGTCTTTTCTTCTTTCAGAAGTGCTTTTCTCTTTTTTTTTTTTATCTCCTGTCAAGGCTGACAGCTCCACTGTGCATCAGCATGTTCACCTGGGGCCGAGCAGAAGGGCAGATAGAGATAATATTGACAGAAGTTGTAGTCCGACGAAGATAAATGATGTCACTGAAAAAGAAAGGAGTGGAGAGAAAATTGGACAAGAAATGTAAGAATTGAAGAAAGAAAGTGATGGAATTTGAGCAAGAAAAGAAGGGAAAGAGGCCAAGGTGAGGTCTGAGTGCACAAAAGTAGGGCTTGAGCTAAGGCTTTATTGATTCTGTTGGCTTTGTCTGTCACTGCCCCAGGGGACACACTTGGCCTATGATGTATGGCTGCTTCATTCTCTGCCGCTGCAGCAAGGGACACAAGTCCGGGAGTCAGGCACTACAGGGACCTTGTTTTACGCTGCTGGTACAGCAGGGGCAGGGCAGCCCTCCGAGCCCTGTACATCACAACTCCACTGAGGGGTGGTGTGACCCAAAGAAAGCAAAAGAGACTTCCACCTGCTCGTTGACCTGAAGGGACATGGCTTCCGGCTGAACTTCATTAATCTCCCACTCTCACTGCACGACAACAAACTACATAAACGATTCATCAATAAATAAAACCCACGCAGATATTTTTGTGTCTCTCCCTGGCATAAAAATGTACAACTTAACCCATTTCAAGCGATGAAGTCAGAGTACGTGCACATGCGTACACACACAGATGGTCACACATCAAAGCGTTGATAGCTGTCTCTCTCCGCACGAAGGCAATTTGCTCTGCCCAAGATCTCGCGCACCGGTAGCATATAAATAAGCTTGGCACCATGTGGTCGGAGAGCACAGTAACGGCACGTCAGGTTAGATGGGGACAATAAAGCTGTCGTCTTGTGCACCCAATGAGTGGCACATTTTGAGAAAGTAGTACACGGAGATACTGATGTTGTCACTGAGACACTCACACAGGCAAATACTGGGGTTATTAGTATTGATTTAATGCGCCTTGCTTAACTCCGCTAAGCCACAGTTTGATGAGACTTTAATTCATCAACATACTCTCAGTGTTGAAAGTGTTGGGCACAGAGCCGAGGCATTGTCTTCACAGACAAAAAAGGATTAACTAACTTCAGATAAAAGTTTGAGTCCAAATCCATACAGATCTCCTCATCAGTATACATCTCGAGCCCTTAGAAATGTGCACACGTGAGAGGTTAACGGTAGGATAGGAGTGCCTCTGGCTCTCCGAGAATTTTTCTTTGCTGCTTCCAGCTGCTATTTCACACTCATTTTACCTTTCAAACTACATTTGCACATAATCCAATTAAGTCACGCGGGGTTAGTAAAAGAACTGTTGCTGATGATTTAAGTTTTTGACGCATGGGCAAAGAGTTGCGCGCCGCCTCCTCCCATATGCAGTGCAGATGGATCACTGCTGAAGTCATCATCATCTACTTGTTTTGCCCTGCAGGTGTTGAGCGCATAGTATAAATTTCACAAATAAAACCCATCCATCTCTCCCTCTGGTTAACACTTCAGACGCGAACAACAGTTAACTGCTTTGAGAAGTCTTAAGCATCCACTAATAGGGATGATGTGGAGTGTAACTGGACTATAAATTGCAGCGAGGTGCAGAGTCGAGTAGCGTGAACAGAATAGCAGAACACGCCAAGCAGCTCATCCCTCTGAAGTCTGTTTGCTTCATAGAGAACAATTAGGTGATGCGGGGTCAAGAACATAATTTTATTAGTTTATTTTGTTCATAGTGCTGACATTCAATCAAGACACTATTGGTGAGTGTTTCAGATGAATCATGGAAACAGAGGCCGGCAGTTATTACTCTGCAAAGAGGCCAAGCTTCTGAAAAATGGCCTCACATTCCTATAATCAAGCCGCTGTGAATACTGGCACAGCGCTAAACAAATGTGTTAATACTTGCCACACCAATTAAAACAGAGGCCCTGCTGCACTAATGCACTTCTAAAAATCCCGCTGCAGACATAATACCAGCTTGTGATTCCAGTCTGTTATTCTGTGCCACAAGCAGCTCATGAGCTGGTACCTTAAAATAAACCCACTTCACATAACCCATTTCCCACAGCCATTTTACCCCTCCTGATCTTTCCTGATCACTTTATCCTTTTTAACATAGCTAAAAGTTACTAAGGTGTGTTGACAGTATGAGGCTGAAGTGAGAAAAAAAAAAAAAAAAAAAAGCTTCTTAAATAAAAAAAAAAGTTGGAGCCAGTGCAAGTCCTCAGCCGTAGTGTTACTGAATGCAGAGAAGTTGCTTATCGGTTTCACAAGGGGGCAATGTTGCCATTCACTTCATAAATCCAGGTCTTCTCAAGAATTAGTTTTCATTTTCCTTTTAGATGATATCGCGCACGAAACAAAATTATGTTATTCCTCATGAGCAGGAGGGAAGTATTAACAACAGTTTCCCCGTTTCTCTCCTTGGTTAAAATTAGCTGAGTGCTGATACAGGGGGCAGTCCCTCCATTGTGCTTGCAGCACACTGGGTCCCTGTTAATTTCCCAGCTCAGTGGCAAGGCAGTCATTATCTGAGGATGGGCATCTACAATGGATAATTATCCTGGGAAAAGGATTTCAAACTGTGGAGAAAATACTGCTTTCAACGCATGGGCCTGAATGCTCAAAATCACTGGCTAGCATTTAGTCACTGCCATTACGTCTTTCTATCTGCCCCCCCCCCCCCAAACGCCCAGTAGTGATTTGGACCAACCCCTGAAAAAAATTATTTCAAAATCACCCCCGTTCCCTTTTCTCCCTACATAATTCTATATTTATTGCTGTTTTAAATCTCATTTCCAAATGAGCTTGCTGGCTGGAGAGACCAGATAATAGAGTGTGTAATTTGAGTGGACCGCTAGGCAGAGCAGGAGAGTGGACACAAACGCAAATGCAAACAAACCAGCGAACACAGGTGCATGCACATAAAACATACACACAAATACACTGTGACAGCTGTGAGGTGTTTTACTTATTGTTGAGCCTACATCAGTAATTACTTTCTTTTGTTTCAAAGGTAGTTTTTTTTTTTTTTTTTTGTGGTGGGTGGGTGGGTTAAATTGTCCCTCTCTGTATGAGAAAGTGCAGTTAAATCCATACCAAACGTTCCCCGAGAGTCCATTTATCTTTATTCATACACTGACTTAAACTAATGATGAATAGGGTGGCTGTCCAACTGTGATAACAATCCCCTTCTGCTGCCAATCATTCTAACAAGTTAAAAGATAAATTACTTGACATAACGTCATGTCAGTCTTATCTCTACCTTTTATGTGCAGATCAATACTGTGGTCAATTCTTTCCTGTTTGAGTGGACTTCATTACAGCAGTTCTATAGCTAAGGCTAAAAGTTTAGAGAGACCCTGCACAGACCCCTGTAGCGTTGACCCTGCTGACGTTTAATTTCCTCATATGCATCACAAACTTGGATAAAAACGAATTCATTTTTGCAGTGCACCTCATATCATGTGGGAAAAAAATCCTTTAATCGATGCCCAGCAGTTCTGCAAGCTAAACTCAAATAAACTCAATCATGCCAGGCTAAAAGAACATTATTAATGACTTGGAGCAACTTCACACATATACTCACAGATACAAACACGATGCAGTATTCTCTTTCTCCTGTTGCAGTCGTGATTGACCCCCAGCAGGCAAGTGAGGAAAGAAACAAATTTTTGGAAAAAATACATTATAGCCTAATGAGGTTATCCCTGTAAGCAGATAAAGGTTAAATAGAATAAGAGGAATTCTCCGTGGATCTGGAATAAACGGATGACAGCGCTGTGCTCTGATTTGTTTCTGGAGTACTGGTTCAGTTCAATATAATTGGCCATACGGTCTGCAGAACACAGGTGATTTACAGATAAGTGGGTCTGCGTGGGGCCTGGTTCAAGCTAATGCTCAGCCACTAACGTCAGCAGTTGCTTTCTTTCTCCTTTCGACTCATTAGACCTGAGTGCTGCGGCGAGATGGAGGTGGGAACAGCAGACCCCCTTAGCACAGTCATGGAAATCTACATAATCTGCACTCGCCCATTCATTTGAATGGGCGAGTGTGTCCAAACTTTTGACTGGTTTAATTAAAAAAACACAGTCATTCTTTGGAAGAAAGTTATTTTTATTATTATCCTAACTTGTAGGTGTGGGTGTTGTGAGGGTGAGAAATGAGAAGAGACAGTGAATGAGAATAAATATCAAAATAAATTTTAGGCTCTGTCAAGCCAAACATAGACACTGTCACTTGAATACTCCAGTTAGATGTTTGGATTTTCTCGCTCTCACCTCCTTGCAATGTCAGTCCCTTTCTCAAAATGCATCATTATTCATGTGTCAGTGGATTACATGTCCCAGTTGGCTGAAGATTAAAGCAAAGGTATGCGAGAAGGACAATTGCAGCCAACAATTTTTTTTTTTTTTTTTTTTTTTTTGCATTCTGATTATGCATCAGTCAGTTATACCCTACCTTTGCTGTGCTTTTATTCTGTCAAATATTAAAATGTACCCACACTTCTAAAGGCTGTTTAGTCACTTAAATGAATCATTTAGATTGGAAGGCCAACAATGAGTGTGGAAGGTTTTTAAATGCCGCGGCCTTGGATGATGTTGGCTGCATTATACGAGCTGTGAAAGTACTTGGATGTTAAACAGAAGGCGTCTTGCTGTCATCTGACCAGAAATCTCCCTTGGAAATCATAACACAAGATAAGCACTACAGTCCTTCTGTTGACAGGAAACATTTGGAAGGACCATTTCTATGGAAATAAATCATCAGCTTTGCATTTGTCCATTACTGTCTTATTGTCTTTCCCATTAACTGTTGTTCCCGTTAACTGTAAGCATCTCTTTCAGTGTACTTAACCTCCTCAATTAATCACCCCTCCTCTTACTTTTTCCATGAAATGTTTAGCTTCTTCCTCTCTGTCCAGCTCTGTGACTCCCCATCTTTTCTTTCCATCTCAAAGAGTCTCCAGTGATGCCTTTGTAAAAGATAAAGCAGTCATCATGTCAATGGTCTGTGCCACTTCTATATCTTTCCTTTCATTTTTAAAAATTGAGCGAAGCAATTAGCCTGACTTTGTTCAATAGTTAAATAATATTTCTACAGAAAAAAAAAAGTCAATTTGCCCCTTTTTGTAAGGGGCAGAGGGAAGAAAGTAACTTCCTGGGAAGACAGATTAGATTATCTATATACTAGTGGCATCCCACTGTTTCGAGTCTTTGTGCTAAGATGAAATTTTATTGCAAATGGTAAGATATAGTGCAGAAAGTTACTGCTTCAAGCCAAGAAATATTCCAGCACAGAAGAGACAGTTTTTGAGATTTATTTTTTGCCTGGTTTAAAGAGAATAAAAAGGCATGTGTTCATTTGTGAACCTTTTTTTGTTCTTTTTTAGCCACTGACTGGAACCATGCACCCCCCCCCCCCCCATTTTAGTCCTTCTTTGCTATGCTAAAATGCTGAACTGTGCCTTTAACAAGTCCAGGTGAGCTTTTTCTTTTTTTTAAATGTTATTATGTTTTGGATATAAACCCAGGACTTGCTGTTGCCTTGCAGCAAGTCCTGGGTTTAAATCCTTTCTGTGTGGAATTTGCATGTTCTCCACATACTCTTGCTTCCTCCCACAGGCCAAAGACATACTTGAGATAAGGTTAATCAGTGATTCTAAATTGGCTGTAGGTGTGAATGTGAGCATGAATGGCTGTCTGTATCTGTCCAGGGTGTACCCTGCCTCTTGCCCCATGTCAGCGGGGATCGGGGGGGGGGGGGGGGGGGGGGGGGGGGGGGGGGGGGGGGGGGGGGGGGGGGGGGG
>JAVDPK010002576.1:12240-22415 GCA_034780415.1 Cichlasoma orientale
AGCGCGCCCCCCCCCCCCCCCCCCCCCGACCCAAAACTCACCCATCCATTTTAGTACCCAGAGAGAACCCACACAGACACAGGAAGAACATGCAAACTCCACACAGAAAAGGCAGATGATGGATTCAAACCCAGGACCTTCTCGCTGTGAGGCAACAGTGCTAACCACTGCACCACCTTCCTGTTCTCCACCCTGAAACCCTGAAACCCTGAATCAGATTAGTGGAGGAAATGGATGGATGCTTTTTTATTTGAAATTAAATATACAATTTGAAGACGAGTTATCCATCTTCAGAACTTCAGGTATAGCTGCAAAGTGTAGACCTGTTTACGTATCTGTGCTATATCAGACTTCACCAAGAAGCTGTTGCATCGAGGGAAAGGAAGTCAAGTAAACTGAATTGGTGAAAAAAAAGCCACACACTCATCCCACCCCACCCCACCCACACATACATTTATCTGTACCACACGCATCCACCTTCTCATCACTATCTCTAAGACATCACCTCCTCCCCCACCACACCTTTTATTTTTCCTCTGCTTCTCTCATTATTTCTCAGTGTCCGCATCTCTTCCTTCATCTTTCCTCCGTGCACTCCTCCACCCTCCTCTCTCTCTCTCGTATTCTCTCGAGTTCCCTCTCCATCGCAGGCCAACCTTATGTGTGGTTGCAAGAGGAGGTGTTTTGACCTGACATTGGGTTTGTTCAGCACGTCCGTCCACGGCTGCTGGAGGCCTTGTGGGGTCCTCTGCGGTCGGGGATGGTGCTCGTGTAGTGCGGTTCTCCAGTCAATACACTCGCTCAGAATACAAACCTGGAGCTCACCTATGAACAAGGAAGACGGGGAAAGGGGTAACAGCTGCGGATCAACACCACTTCTTCTTCCCTCCGTTTACATCTCCCCTCTTCATTTTTTCTCTCTCTCTCTGTTCACCTCTCTCTATGCCTCAATGCATACGTACAGTACACAGACTCAGGGTAGTACAACAGCCCTGGGCGAAAAGCTAACATACAGGCTTCAACTCACTCTTGTTTGAGGCTGCACACGCATGCACACACATGCATGCGCTTGCAATATCAAACTGGGATTCCCAGAGCAGTTCTCTACAGTTGCATCGAGCTTTGTATAACGCTCACCTTTACTCTGACTTTGCTTCCACTTAATAAATCTCTGTCCACACACTCCCTGTAGCTTTTGATCAGAACTGGTCTCCCTTATGTTTTTTTTGTTTTTTTTCTGGATTACGAATGTTGGATTTCAGAATCCTTTCTCTTTTCTGAGTTGAATTAGCAGATGAGGAAAAACATAATTGGTTGAGTGTCTAATCTGATAGCTGCCATTATCCATCTGGCATTATTTTTTTATCAATACTACTGACATGCAGCTGGGTCATTTAGTCATGATGACCAATTTCTCATAATATCCACTTCACTCCAACAAGTCAACAGCCCTAAGTATCCTCCCTGCTTTTGCTTGGGCAACACACTAAATATTTATAATTGATTAATATTATTTGCAGTCGGTTATGATAGAACTGTTAACACCAAGAAATAAATAAGACCACCGCCACATTTGCAGCAGGTTTGCTGGAGCAGCGAAATACCCAGTTTTACAGTAATTGATGAAGCACTAGTGTACAGTATTTCATACCCTGAGCAATTTTCTAATTGGTTGAGGGGTAGCAAGTTGTTGTTCAGCCCTGCAGCATCGTCACTGAGGGGAAACACTTGCTCATCAGGGAGAACGAAAAGGGGGAAAAAACGCAATGAATTATGACAATGTTTAAGATGCGGAATGAACTGAGTTTTTCAATGTTTAATGAAAAAGGAATCATGAATGGGCTGCATGGGGGTTTATTCTTTGCTTTGCAGCTGTGATATTTTGCTTTCATATTCCTGCTGAAGAATGTACAGTTTAAGTATGTAAGTGTGGTTACAAGTGTGGTGAGGTTATGCAGTGTGTGCATATCCACAGCTATATATGGGCCCTTCAGCTCTAAGGTATGCACTGAATATTTTTGCATAATGCTCTTTTTTTTTTCTGTATCGTCCTCTGTCAGATGTTTTGTAGACACTTACTGTACATTAGAGCCCAAACACACCAAAACAGCATAGTAAATAAAATACATAGATTCATAAAAGAGTTGTTGACCATCAGTAACCATTTAACAAAACTATAATCATGTTTTTTTTTTAATGTTTATTTATTTGTTGTTAATCTGCAAAGGGTATATTGATGGTTCTTCCTCTTTAAATTCAAATTCAGTAGTGAGTAAAACCAAATCTTATTTTTTGAGAGCTCCTGTAATCCAAAAATCCACCCATTCCATTTTAAATCACCACAGACAGCAGGAATAATGAATCTTTCACTATGTGTACGTCATAAACATG
The DNA here is from genome assembly GCA_034780415.1 of Cichlasoma orientale. Taxonomy (NCBI): domain Eukaryota; kingdom Metazoa; phylum Chordata; class Actinopteri; order Cichliformes; family Cichlidae; genus Cichlasoma; species Cichlasoma orientale. The sequence goes on from JAVDPK010002576.1 coordinate 14,632, forward strand.
TAAACACATTGGGCTGGGAGGTGCAAGAGTAATGAGGAGCAGCCTAAACAGTCTGTCATCATCTATGCCTTTAGAGTGGGTCCTTTACCCAGGCTCCTGCAAAGTATATTGGTAGCATTATAGCATAGCGCTCCTTAATTTATCAATAAAAGAACCAATGTGTCACTCCGGCAAACACACAGCCAGCTCTTGCATTCAAGATAACCAGACCTGTCATGTGAATTTTATACTCTGTCTCCTCGCTCTGTTTGTGCAGTCCCTCTTTCTCGCTCTCTTGCCTTTCATTTTTCCTTCCTTTGGAAATTCAGATGAAAGCTCATTCCATAGCCACAACGGCTTTTCATGGACACGAGTCCACCAAAATATTCAGATTCCATTATCGTTTATTACAGATGCATTATTTGCAGTAAACTATTTTAATATGGTACTCCTCTGTTGCATTTATTCCTGTTCTCTCCCCATAATGCCCCCTGCAGGACTCTCCCCATCCACTATCTGTTGTTGGATGCTACCTGTAGCAGGTGCTGATACCAACTCTGCTTCCACAGTAGTTTCCACTCTAGCTTTTTTTTTTTCTGTCCATAAAACGTGCATGCCCTCTTTCTCCTTTGCAGGAATATTACAAAATTTAACCTCTGATCCGATTGCCAGCATTCTTCTGAGAATGACAAACAGCATTAAAATACATTAAAATGCAGAGTTGACAGACACATCCAAGGAGGGTACGCAACAGCTACAGTGGTGAGAGGGAATGTAATCCCTATGTTCTGAACTCCATATAGCGCTGTGTATTGTGTGTGTGTGTGTGTGTGTCTGTGTATGTGCCCTCCACAGGATGGCTGTGGCTGTGCAATAAAGACCAGACTACAGCTGTGTGTGAGAGAGAGAGACAGACAGAAATCCCATCACCAAATCCAATAAGATGAGTAGAATTTCTTAACAGATGTTCAGCCTGGATATGATGGCTCCATCAATAACCGCCCCACATGTGAGAGGCAGAGGGCTGAGCATGATGCTGTCAAAGTCATACAGCCATGGCAGAATCTATATCAGATTGTTTCACAGTTCCACTGGCTTGAGTCCTCTTCTCGCTTCATTCTCTCCAGCGCTTCTTTGTTCTTGCTGATGCCTCTCTTTCATTCCCTCTGTCTGCCTCCCTTTCTTTCACCTTCACTTTTTTTTGTGTGTGTGTCTTGACAATAGAAATGTCCAGTCTTTCTTCAATGGAGCACAGAATTACATCTCAAGTGGTCTGGTTCAATACTGCTGTCCACTCGTCTTGCAAAACAACTAAGATGTTAGCTCAACAAAAAAAAAAAAAATGTTGCCTTAGTTTTGATTTCCATTATAGTCATTCTGTGTCTCTGAGTTTCTCTCCTCTTGACTCAAATTATTTTCATTTGAAAAACATTTTGTGATAAGGTTAACTATTAAATTTGGAGTGTGGGAATTTTGCATATAACTGAATGTCCATTAGATTCAAGTCTTTGCCAAATAAATCCAAACAATTCTGATTTAAATCTACCAGCAGATCTGGAGTCTGTAGTGACATCCATACACTGGCACGCTGGTAGTAATCAAGAGGCAGCCACTGAGTGTCAAAAATAGCAGTTCCTTAAGTGGCCACTTGAGGCAGATCCCATCTTGCATTGACAAACCGTATAGCAAAAAGCTGTCTTTTTGTATGATGTGTGTGTGTGTGTATGTGTGTGTGTGAGAGAGAGATGGGAGGGAATGAGGTGGGGGTGCTGGTGGGGTGTACTAATTAATAATTAGCATTCTTAAGAGTTTGGGCTCTTTTTAATCTTTTTTCAGAGTTTGGTTGTAGAAAAATATCCTCAAAGGAGTAAATTGTTCAGTATTTTTTGGATCCCCCTGTGATATATCACTGTGAGTTGAAGGATTAAACTTCCTATCATTGTTTGCAAGCCCGCACTAGAAGTATAAGCTGATAACCCCATTAATCTTTAACCCCATGTCAATATATGCTCAAATTTGTTTTAAAAAATTGAAAACAATAGATAAATACATCTTTTATATACTGTCTATGACTGTGATGTGTTTTACATTAACCAGCAATGATGAGCTGATTAGAAATGAAGAGGAGAGCACCCACAGACGTGAAGTGGGCTACTACTGCGACTAGGAGTGTGGTGGAGGCTTTGTAGATAAAAACCTAGGAAGTGTTCAAGAAAAGTTTCTAATACTCCACATAAAGACAGTTCAGAGGACTGATCGCAGTCGACAGGAGTGAATGGAGCCTGTGTTAGCCCTGTGATGGACTAGCCACCTGTCCACCAAAGGGCTCAAACAGAGAGACACACTCTGCAATTGACTTGACAAATTGACTTAACATGCATGTTTTGTACTGTGGGAGAAAACCCAGAGAAAAGCCACGTGAGACAAGGTAGAACATTGAAAGGCACTGGCCCAGGGCCATGAAGAAGGAGGGACGCTTAGTGTGATGCAGCACCCCCTGGAGAATCATAAAGGACCTGCATGTCCATCAACTACAAACTTTATTTATTTTTTCTGGTATTTTTCAAATTCTTCTTCTTCTTCTTCTTTTTTTTTAAAAATTTAAGTACGTTTTAATTTACGGCTATGAAAAAGTGAATTTTGGATTTTTTAAAATAAATTCTTGAAAAATAACAAAACCCAGCAGTTTGTTAGAATAAACAAGCACATTGCTAATGATGACAGCCTGAGTATGTTGGCTATTTCTTTGCTTGTAAGAGGGCTGAAGGCTAAGATTTTTCAAGCTAACAATTGGGCATTAATGGCATGATAAAAAGTTTCAGTGTGAATCCTGAAATCATACTTTTTGGAGTATCAGCAATAGGTAAGACCAGTTGTTCATATTTACCAACCATACAGACAGCATAGATTACCATTAGTTTGTTATTAAGTGTTAGTTGATGATCTGATGCCTTCACTTTGCCTGTGAACATAACTTTATCACGATATTTTGTACATGTGGCTTTCACAACGGTGTTTGTGGAAATTTGTGGCGTTAATATCAGTTCATCACTGGTTTTGTGCTCTAGCAGACAAGAAGGTTTCAACCCAAAAACCTTCTTAAACCCTTTTTTTCTCTTTTTTTTTATAACTCCTTTTCTTTTTTTTTAAATGCATCAGACATCTACTTGTTAACGCTAAAAAAAATCTGAAGGATTTCTGCTTTTCTTTTAAAGCTGTCTGTGCTGTGGAATTCATGGGCCCTCTGATCTCCTAACATGATTATGTCAGTGGTTTAACCTTCAAGCACTTCACAGACTGAAGACATACTTCAGTTCATTATGCTGTCTTTACATCACTGTTGACCTCCAACTCGACACAATTTATCAGCTTTGACGTGGACATTTCTTTGAAACTGTTTTTTTTTTATTGGTTGATTTTTTTTTTTTAGACTGGTGGCCCTATGAAATTGGATAAGTGGAAGAAAATGGATGGATGGATGGATGGATGGATGGATGGATGGATGGATGGATGGATGGATGGATGGATGGATAAGAAGGCAACAGTAACTCAAATAACCACTCGTCACAACCAAAGTATGCAGAAGAGCATCTCTGAATGCACAACACCTTGAATCTTGAAGGAGATGGGCTACAGCTGCAGAAGACAACGCTGAGCCTACAATTTGCACAGGCTCACCAAAATTTGAAGATTAGGAGATTGGTAAAATCTGGTCTGATGAGTCTCACTCTCTACTGTGACATCCAGATGATAAGGTCAGAATTTGGCATACACAACATGAAAGCAGCATGGTCTCAGTGGTTCACTCTGCTGGCGGTGGTATAATAGCGCCGAGGATATTTTCTTAATACTTTGGTCCCCTCAGTGCCATTTTAACAGCACAGTGAGCATTGTTGCCCACCATGTCCACCCCTTTATGAGTACAGCGTAACGATCTTGTGATGGCTGCTTCCAGCAGGTTAACATGTCATGTCACAAAGCTCAGATCATCTCAAACTAAGTATCAAAATGGGCTGGCGAGAGGCAGGACTTGCTTCTAGATGGACTTTGGTTATTGAGTTATTTTTTCTGTTATTGTTTTCACATCCATCATTCTAAAGTTCCTGGTTTACCTAAGTTGAAAATTCTTCTTTACAGTGACTGAGCACCGCAGTCTGTCACAATGAAGCTGCATCTGTTTCTCTCTAACCTCTTTAATTCCCCACAACTACCATTAATATTGTGCTGCTGTTTGATCAGCCATAATGGACTTATCACATTATAGTAAAATATTAACACCTTTAGAAGAACAAATGAAATCACAAAGCAAAATAATTGGCTTCCTTCTCATGACAAAAACATCTTTTTTTTTTTTGTTGCTAGCATTAAAGTGATATTTAATCTTACAAGAATATACTGTATACCACACACATCAATGAGAGCCCCCCATTACACTGAATTTATTTGTCTGCTGCTTTTTCTTTTCCCATTTTCTCGCTGTGATTTATGTTTTTATAGTCACAGTACAATACAGTGCTAGGAATACATGCTGGGGCTCGGATTTTTCTGCTCAGGCATCAAAAGAACTATCATTCTCAGCTCATATCACGTTGGTTTTGAGAACCATTAGTGCATGCCAAACATATTTATCAAAAATCAGCACAACCAGGGTGCATAGCAAACTAGATAAACAGGAGTTTATATCAAACATCCCGTTCTGTCAAGTGTGAAAGTGCTATCTTTTAAGAACATCTCTATCTATTATCAAATATTTTACAGGCGGATCTTTTTACAGCTGTCAGCAGGCAGCCAGTCCTGTGCAATGATGACATAACCCACATTAACAATTTCTTACTAATGCTTACATCAGATCATGCGGTAATTTTCAAACAAAGACCATAAAACACACTGTGAACTGCATAGTAGCAGGTGTAACTCATAGTTCTCAGACAGAACTCACCGACTCCTTCCCTAACACAGGGCATAAAGGGCTAAATTCTGTCAGCTACAAACTGCTGACGAGAAGAGAAGAGAAGAGAAGAGAAGAGAAGAGAAGAGAAGAGAAGAGAAGAGAAGAGAAGAGAAGAGAAGAGAAGAGGAGGTTCCTCACAAAAACAGGTGGGTGAGCGCAGAAAGGGATGATGGGACAGCAATGGGAGCCATCTGTGATTGGAGCATTCCTAGCCTCAGTAAACCTTTCTTCTCTCTCCGCCATGTGCAGAGTGTTGATAAGAGACATCATCCCAGTGACTCATTAATCAACTGTGAAATGTACAGCTACCTGCCGCTTTCTTATTCCCGTGCCCCCAAAACCTCTCCACTACCTGCCTCCTCCGCTTCTCCTCTTCCAGTCTTCTGTGAAGAGAAGAAACAAACCGGACTCCACAAGGATCCCTTTTGGGGGGAAAAAAAAGGGGGGGAAATTGCTCTTCTAGCAAATTTCCTGCTTCAAGATTTTTCCCGTTCCCTGTCATAGCCGGATGCACACAGCCCTGTTTACACGTGTATTTGCACACAGAGACAAGCGTTAACACACATTCAGCACAGGAATGCAAGGATGCAGGACAAAAGTAGCACCCACAGCTCTTCTACTGGTTTGCACTTTAAAGTTAGTTTAAAGAGCACTTTGTTCTACACTATCTCAGCAGCTTAAATTATGCACGTCCAGAAAGATAACTATATCATTTGCCTTTACATCCACCATCCAGTCCCAGCTGCCACAGTTCACTTTCCCCCTACAAAAGCACTTTATTCTGCCTCTTTTCAAGCTGTCCCACTGCTGCACTCCCACACCGGTAATATCTCCAAAAATTGTGCTGTGTGATTTGTAGGCCTTGTACATATACATTCTCTTAAGCTGTGGAAAAACTGCTGATCAGCTGTCTTTTTCACCCCCAAACTCAAGACCCTCTACAGAGAGGGGGGATATAAAGGGGGGGGGGGGGGATTTGAATTTTTATGAGTTTATTTGCATTTTCTACATGTCAAAACCTTTAATTTATCTGCCAGTTTTGATCGCCTTTATGGGAAGCTGACTGTACAATCACTCACAGTGCCTCATCAATTTTTTTTTTTTTCTGAAAAGTAAGCAACAAACTGACCAAATGCACATTTGATTAATAGGAGGGGTGGTACGGACAATATTGTTCTCGTGACAGCTGCCCAAAAAAGAAGGTGTGGAGCGATTTAAGTTGTAAATTTTCTGATTAAGAACACTTTAAAATATGTGCAGCAGGGTAAAAGTTCACTTGCAAATTGCATTAATGGAACAAAATATACTTCTAACAGGTAAATGCTTTCATTTACTTCTATGGTGTGCTGCAGATTCATGAAACACTTCCTTCCCCTCTGCACATGAAAGGAAAAGGAAAAGAATATGTTGTCTAATGGGTGGAAGATGAAATGTCACTCTCTGACTTCTGGTGTAAGGCCTAAACATCGGCAGGTATCATCCGAGTGCAAATGCTACAGACTGTTTGCGTTTTACCTTCTTCCAGTAATAATCCTGCTGTAGACTCTACTGAGCTCTGAATTATTCAGGAGCGATGTGAAATAGGGGTAAGTGACTGCAAAAGACGAACCAAGTGTCAAACTGGACAAACACACCTTGCCACAAAGACCTCAAATACTGTATGCTATATATAGAGATAATTCAATCTGAAAATATACGCACATCAAAATAATGAGGTTATGATGGTATAAAAAGGGCCCAGGTTTGCTGAAGAGAGCACTGGGTTGTCTCCATGAGTGGGTCTGGACTACAGTATATTATGCCTATATTGTATTATGGACTACTGAGGCTGTTCTTGCTGGAGAATTGGCAGCTCCGCTTCATCTTTGATGGATTTCTCCCTCCAAAATTGTTTAATATTGATGTGAGAGGAGAAACTCTTGTGATTTTTTTTAGAGACTCGCACGCTGAGGCTGCCATTTTCTGTTGATGTTGTAGATATGTTTTAAATAGATGATCAGATAGATTTGTTTAAATGTAACTGCTTTGCTATATGCAGTTAGGTTTGTAATTTGCTAGGCAAAGATACAATGTTTGCAGTCTTGCTTCTGTACACCACCACAGAGGATTTTAAATGAAGCAATCACTATGCAATTGAAGACTTTCAGCTTGAATTCAAGGGGTTTAACAAAGATTTTTGTACTAACTCTTTAGGATTACAGACTTTTTATTCATTGTCTCCATTTTTTTTTAGAAACTCAAAAATAATTGGACGATTGACCGACAAGCAGTTTCATGGTAATGTGAGGCCTGTCTGCTCAATATTTCATGACAAGTGAAGCAGAAATAATTTCTACAGTTTATACAAAGTGTTCAATTTGTATTTTATAGTTTTTCACTGTTACCTTAAATTTTAAAAAGAGATTTCGATGCAAGGGAAGGATCTGTCAGAGTGATAGCAAAAACCTTAAGATTGATGAAATCAACAATCTGGCACAGTCAACACCAAAAGGTCTGAAAGACCACAGAAGACAACCAAAGTGCGTGATTGGAGAATTCTTTCTTGGTTGAGAAAAACAACTTCACAACATCTCACCAAGCCAAGAGGAGGTAGGTGTGTCATTGTTAAAGTCCACAATCAAGAGACGTCTTCATGGGTGTAAATACAGATAGTTCACAACAAGCTGCAAACCACTGGTTACACTCAAGAACAAGAAGGTCAGATTAGACTTTGGCAGAAAACATCTAAAAGTTTTGCACAGTTCAAAATTCCTTGGACAGATGAAATCATCCATCCAGATAAACAGAAGAAAATGGATGGATGGATGGATGGATGGATGGATGGATGGATGGATGGATGGATGGATGGATGGAT
>JAVDPK010002576.1:22515-32996 GCA_034780415.1 Cichlasoma orientale
GTGGAGTCATTCATAGAACCGGGAATAATAAAGTTGCCGAACTGGAGACGGAGTCTTGTCTTTTTAAGAGGGCAACATTATGGCATGGGCATGAATGGCTGCCAGTGGAACCAGGTCACTGGTATTTATCATGACGTGACTTCTGTGTACAGGGCTATACTCTTCACTTAGATTCAGCCAAATGCTCCAAAATTGATCAGGCAGCATTGACAGTGCAAATGGATAATGACCCAAAGCGTACTACAAAAGCAACCCAACCATTTCTGAAGTCAAAGCAATGGGATATTCTTTAATGGCCAAGTCAGTTATCTGATCTCAATCCAATAAAGCATGCAGTTATTAAATACAAAACTGAATGCACAGAGAACCACAAACGAGCAGCAACTGAAGGCGGCTGCAGTAAAGGTCTAGCGCCACGACTCAAGTGAGGAAACACAGCATTTGGCGATGTCCATGGGTTCTAGACTTCAGGTGGTCATCGACTGCAAATAATTTTTTATCTAAGTGCTAAAAACAGTAAAACAAGTGCCTGCATAATGTGGTGATTAACCCATTTGCTTGGCAAGCGAAAGGTTGTTGGTTTGATTCCAGCCGGAGGCACAAATCCCCTTTGGGATTATGTCTGGTGTAAAACTCTGCCAAATCAAACATGTGGAGCTACATGCTGTGGCAGCCCCTTGTGTCAAGGGTGCAGCTGAAAGTAGCTTCATTAAAAGAAAGTAATAAAATGATGTTAGTTTCTGCAATTAATCTTGAGCCTCTTTAAATGGGGGGACTATGTATAAAATAGATGTCATTACAAAACAGTTCATGCAAAGTTTTTGTAAAACCCCATGAATTAAAGCCGAAAGTCTGCACCTCAGTCCCATCTTGATAGTTTTACCTCACATATATCTTTTAATATCCACAAGAAAACATAACCGAAAACATGGTGTGTTGAATCTTTACAGCAGTAAACTCAAATATTTGGGAAATCACTGTAATTCGTGCCAGACCTAACCACCCTGTGGTGAAAGCACACTGAGCTGATGCAACATTCATGACCCAGGCAGATAGTAAACCTTTGCTAAAATGACTGGTAACACGAGGCTGTTTGGTTCTGTAGCATACATTAATTATACTTCATGTGCTGTCTGAAAACAAAAACCTTTTTGGGTGAAATAGTGGTTGCGAAGTAAAACTCATCATTCATTTAGTGCAGTGGAAACTTATGTTTGCATGAACATACACACATATATCTCTCATCTGCAAAGATGCCAGCAAAAGTCTTGATGGTTTTTTTTTTTGTATTTTTTTTTTTGTCAGCATCTGTCAGAGTGTATGTTTTGAAAACAAACACAATGCATGATGGGTAAAATAATATTCTTATGGGTGTAATATCATGCATTCTGCCTCATCTTTTTTGCAAATATGCTTTTTTTTTTTTTTATAGCCACGTCCAAATGAATGTGGTTAAGTTGAATGCTGATTTGCCTTAGTTACCCAGAATGACTTTCAAGTCCTCTTAACAGCAGACACCAAGCAGCTGAAGACAGCAGCTCCTGTTCTGAATACTGAAAACAAATTTGCCCGTTTGGAACAATTTCCCATCAGAAGGAAGCCATTTAAAGAACAGGCTGACATTTCTCCACGTCCATCAGAATAATACTAATAATAATGTTCAGTAAGACGACACACAGAGGCCCAATCTGTTACTGTAAGGCAGTTATCATTCCTCGCCACTCATCTGGACAAAAGCTTATTGTATGTGAATTAAGAAAAACTTCCAGGGAACCATTAAAATTGGGAACACCAGAGCTGGAAGTTCCCAAACGCACTCGCAAAAACTGGAGGATGACTTCACTCTCCGATTACAATATGCATCATATCCTGTGCTCTCTGACGGGGCAAAACGAACCCCAAGATGGGCAAGCTACTTTTCTCCTGCTTGTAAACATATTCACACATTATAATAAGTCACTACACACACTCAGTAAGCACATATTATGACATTCACGCACAGATTATGGCTTTTTCAAGCAGTTTGGGCTTGTTTAATTTTATCCCTGTATACATTCTTTATATATAAATGCAGATAATGAAATCCTTCCATTAGTACCGATACAGAGCCATCCTTGCATACAATAATGTCCTTTAAAGGTACTAGATATCATTAGGTTGAATGAAAGAAAAGTGTTGTTTATATACATAGAGACAGAAATATACACATGTGCAGGTGGACATATGGCGAACACCCACAGTTATCAACAACATCTTAAATGACCATAAGACCACTAACTGTTTAACACTGCTGCCTTAAGTTCTTTTCAATGCCTGCTCAAAAAGTATACTGTAGCACCCAAATGAAAGCTCAGGACTGTAGATTGATTATGGTCACAGATACTATACCAACACTTAGAACATTGAGTAGGGTTTACAATTTAGAGTTTACACTAGATTTGAAGAAACAGAATGTAATCATCCCCCATCCATGCCCCTAAATGTGTGGTCTGTTCATCCAGGAGAAGATCAAGTCAAGAACTAGTTCAAGACAAGAAAAAAAAAAAAGAAAAATGGAAAAAAAAAGTCTCTTTCTTTTTTTCTCACTATATGACATTTACCTCAAGCTCATTCCTTTTTCTCTGGAAAACTTTCCTTTCTGCCAATCTTGTCTTGCCTACTTTTAATTGTGTTGTTCTTTCCCCCTCTCCCTCCTTTGGTGACAAAAATGCAGAAGTCTCTGGCATGAGCGGCTTCAGTCCTCCGAGTTTTTGCGTCTCAGTCAGAGAATGGCCTTCGTGGCCTCTCATACCAAGGGTCCTTTGTAAAGCCATGTGGTCCATCACAGTTGTGGTCTGCCCGAATGATACGATAAATGAACAACAAATTCACAGTTGTAAAATTTCAGTCATTTCCACCTCTCTCGGCCTTTTGTTTTCCTCTTTCATAAATGCCACCCGTGTCAACTGTCCAGAGATTCAGCCTTCTTAATATCAGTCTCAGAAATAACACCTTCTGCATTTGGGATCAGCTTGTGGGTGGATGACCTCTTTTTTCTCCTCCTGGCGCTTCTATAAGGCATGCTGGGCCAGGACCAGAGCCAAAGCCAGGCTGGGAAGCAGAGCCCAGACACTGGCATAGAGACAAGAAGAGTGATCCTCTCCCAGGCCCGCGACACCACCTGATTGAGGATACTGGGCAGATAGAGGGACACAAAGAGGGAGAGAGATGTGCAAAGGTTAGACATGACTCACAACTCATGCTGCTTTCCTGTTCTGGCATTTGATAAGACAGGGGGAGACAGAAGGGAGATGAGACGGGGAAGGGTCAGTGCTAAATAGATGAAAAGAAGACATAATTCAAAAAGTCAAAGCAAGAAATGGCATCCATAGTATATGCACTTTGGCATGAACACTGAGTGTTTGATCTACCAAATGTTTTGAGATGTGAAGTATATTTCAAGCCTGTGCTGCTCAGTATGCTCCTTGCTTCTTAAACAAGTTGGCAACAAAGGAAAGCTTCTTGTGTGCATTTGCTTTTTTTCCCCACAAACTCTTTTAGGTTGTGCCAGCAAGTCTCTAAACAGTTTTTAAAGCTATCATTACAGACTTTATTTACAAGAAAAACATGCCACGAAGCCAAACACACACTACAGAAGCCAGCGGCGGCGGCTATGGATTTCTGTTCAATATTTCATGAGGCAAGTCTTACAGCAAGTGGAGGCCCAAGAAAGCAAGACCCTTTGTTTGACTGCGCACAATCAAAAACGCTACAATGTTTATTCTTATGCGCAACAGAAAAAATAAACTTGTGAAGTTTATTTTCCCACACTGTTCACATAATGGCACACATTAAATTCTGTGACCTCCAGAGTCCCACCGCTGTACCTGCACTACAGTGGGTTTAATTATGTGCTGTTGCACAAAATTGTTAGCATTTTGAATACTTTTTTTAATTTTCTTGGATTTCTGTAACACAAAGCGTAACCATTTGCCTTCAAGTTAAAGCGGTCCTGCTCCATTTGCAAAGGTACAATTTTCAGTCCAGCACAGCAACACAGAGTCACATCATAAACAACATGAAGCATTTTCTCCTCCCCTTTCTCCTCACCTCATCCTCACCACATCTTTGCTCATTACCCTGTGCACAGACACCCCCCCCCCAAACAAAATCAAAAAAAAAAAAAAAAAAATAAAAAAAAAAATAAAAAAAATAACTCTGATGCAGCACTTCATCTTCCACCAGAACAAGGCAACACATAAATGAGAAAATAAATAATGAAACAAGAAAACTGTTGAATTATTTTAACAAGACAGCCAGATTTTTTGCTTCTGTAGAGGGAAGGAAGGATGCAGGGAGCACGAGGCAGACAAAGGAGGTGTATTGAATAGCTGCAGTTATCACAGTACCTGTGTTTGTGAATTCACACTTTACAAAGAAATGATTGAAATGACAGTTGCCAAAAAAAAAAAGAGGGGTGTGTGGAGGAGCAGCAGTGGGTAGCCTGACAATGCACCAAACACATCCGCGACTAAAAGCCAATTAATTAGCAAGGGCAGTGATGTGTGGCAGCAGCCTGTTGACATGAGTCCAGATCTCTAGCTGCAGCCAATATCCACACATACACTCAGGCTTCTGATAAGCTACACGGACATGAACAAAAGGGCTAAAGCACAAACACATGCATTTACATGCATAAACCATGACAGAATACAGACAATGTCAAAATGTACTAATTTGTTCACAAGCAGAGAGACAAAAGTATTTATTTAAAGTGTTCAAAAAGGCACGTGACTTGTCACTTAAGTAGTAACTACACATGTAGACAGCGCTTGTTTTTATTCATTCAACAAACTGTCAGATTTACAGCAAAACAGGATCTTTTGAAAGACTAGTTATTGAGTAACCCTGAGTTATGTAGCCTTTTTCCACAGGCAGTTCCATTCAATTGAGCTGAAAATCAACAGTGACAGGGTTACACAAGAACACAGACAATACCAGCCTTCCACTGCTTATGAGGTGTGTGTGCGGGTGTCTGTGTCTGTGAGTGATGGGGGGGTGTGGAGACTGATCACATACACGAGTTGCTTTTAATAAAATTATGAAACTTGCAAATAAAACTTTAAATGCAATAACAACAAACAGTTCCATTTAAAACAACTTCTCATTTAAAAATCTGTTTTGATTCGGGAGACACACACACGCACACACACGCACACACACACGCACCCTCAAAAGATTTTACCTGTGGAACATTCGCTGACAAACGGAAAGATAACAAAAGCACCATTGGAGTCATTACATTTTTGTCATCAAATTTCAAATAAACACATAATAAAAACAGAAAAAACAAGAAAAAAACAAAAAACAAAAAAAACAACAAAGTAGGCACTTTCCACCCTTGCTGCTTCATACAATACTTAAGTATATTTGAACCCAATTTCTGTAAGTAATTGGTGTGAAATGACATTCTGTACCAACATTCAGTAACTGCATTTGGAGGGAGACTCAAGGTGTGGGAAAAAAGTTAAGTGTGACAGCTGGCTATACACAAATCAGAAGGATATGTTGTCAACATACACTCGTTGGGCACTTTATTATGTACATCTTGTTAGTACCACGTTGGTCCCCCTTTTGCCTGCAGAACTGTTTTAATTCTTTGTGGCACAGATTCAGCAAGCTGCTGGAAACATTCCTCAGAGATTTTGGTCCATACTGACATGAGAGCGTCACACAGTTGCTGCAGATCTGTCAGCTGCACATGCCTGATGTGAAGGTCCTGTTCAACCACGTTCCAAAGGTGTTCTACTGGATTGAGGTCTGGTGAGTTTGGAGGCCATCTGAGTACAGTGAACTCATTTTCGTGTTCAAGAAACCTGAGCTTTGTGACATGGTGCGTCATCCCGCTGAAAGCAGCCACCAGAAGATAGACTGTGCTCATAAAGGGATGGACATGGACAGCAACAAACCTCAGGTAGGCTGTGGGGTTTAAACAATGCTCAGTTGGTGCTAAAGGCGTGAGAAGAAAATAACCCCTACACCATTACACCACCTGCAGCATGAACTGTTGAAACAAGGCAGGACAGATCCACGCTTTCATGTTGTTTATGCCAAATTCTGAAATTGCAGTAAACTTGTTTCAAAGGTAAAAGTTTAGCTGATGTCTAAATCAAACCTAGCTGCTGTTTCAACTGAATTTTAACCACTATATATTCAAATAACTGACTACGTATACAAGTGTCTTATCTTTTTTAAAGTCATATCCTTTTACACAGTATACGGTTTAAATAAAAATGTGTATCTACTTATTGCAGAGAGCAATAACACAATACCTCCTGCTGAGACTGGAGCCGAGTCCTTGGCATCATCAAATGAGGATTTATCCTACCGAGATAAACAAATGTTTTGGAAATTCAGTAAACAGCAGATTCACATATACTTATGTGAATTAACATATATTTATATATTCTCGTTGTTTGTGTAATGTATAAATGACTTAACAAAGAATTAAACAGCTTTATGCAAAGTGGTCTATATTTAGACAAAGACTGTGTTTATATTAGAGCTACTGCACAGCAGCTTAAGGACAGTACCCACTTAGACTGTTATCAGCCTATTGAATAGCCAGTCATCATTTGTAATCTCTCCCATAGATAAGGCTAGTAGGTAGGCTCCTGTACCTACTTGTAGCCAAAAGTACGTTATCATCAGTATTGATCACTGATAAATAGAAAGCAATCAAGATCAAGTGATTCTTGTACACGTAAAATCTCCAGTTGATGCAACTTTTTCATTTCCAATACTGATGCAGATACACTTGTGTAAGGCAACATCAGGCTCAACTTAAACATTACTTTCCAAACTCGGTAAAGCAAAATGTAACTAATAAATATTTGCAAGTATATTCATTGCATCTGTGTTTATTAATAAGCACCAGAATAACCAAAACGAAAATCGAAAAAATATTATTTTGATTCCTTTTTTTTCCCCCACTTGTTTCATTTCAGCTCAGTATGCTGCGCTTTGCTGTCGTTCTCTGCCCTCAATTTTATATGTGTGCACCTCCTCACGCACAGACAGAGTGGAGCCGAGGACAACTTGTTATGTTAACGCAGGTTCAATAAATAATGAACATAGCAAGTGAGCGAGTAAGAGGGACAGAAGCTGACAAGGAAAACTTGTCTGAGTTTTTCAGCCTTCATCAATTCACAAACTACTGCGAAGAAAATTTTGATGCAGCAGACATGAAATACCTCAAAACTGTTTGCGGTTATCTTCATCCACACAATGTTTGAACACCTCGCCACCAGCACACTGCTGCTGAAGGCATGACATAGTAAATACTGAACAACATAGAACTGAATTTAACAGATTGGCTGCATAGATCAGCTCATTGTCACTGTTAAAAAAAAAACTAGCTTCTTGAGTTGGTATAGGAGCGCTGATTGATACAAATATTTGATCGATGCATCGCCGAAAAAACTGAACTTTGCAACATGCGGTTACTGATGTGAAATGGTGTTTTAATCTAAACTATAATCTTTTCCAAAGAGTAACCAAGTGACTTTAGTGCATTGCCAGAGAAGTAATTTTGTTTTTTTAACCAAACAGTGTCTAAAAATAAACATAGTCAGCATGCCAACAAAATTTAATCCAAATACATGAGGTTGTGAGGGCCAGCGGGCCAACTGGTTGGTGGAAGAACCTGCCCATTGGTGTCATGACACTTTCAACAAGTGATAACTGACATTAAAAAAAAAGTAGTTTGCTGTAAGAACTGTATCAGTCGATTGTGATGCACATTTTAACACGTGTGAATACTCGCCGCTGGAGTTGCGAGGGGGAGCGTGGCACTGATCGATTATACCCAATATGGATGCATCCTTACAGCGCTCAAAGGACCAAGCTTCAGCCCACATGTTTACTCAGTGAGCCACAGTGAGATTTACAGGTCTGGACAGTGAGTCTTCTGCCAAGCGGACTCATACCATAACAACACTCCCTCAATTTATCTGCCATGGAAGTTTGACAAGTTTTAATTGCCAGGCATAGTTGTCTGAGAACTCAGGGCTGCCCAAAATGTCGCTACCAGCTCCCTCTCTAATTATAAACTTCCTGCTTGAGTAATCACACGTCTTATTGTTTCCTAATTACCATTTTTACAATAAATTAAACACCATGCTGCAGTGAGACAGGCACTGAGCAGTGCATCAATACTGACATACACACACACAAAACCTTTGGAGAAACCAGTTTCACCACCCATTCCCCCTCTGCCATCCTCTCTCTTTCTCTACCTTTCCCAAACATACACACTGTTAATGTTATCAGCAGCGCTTATTCATTAATTCTCCTCTTTGCAACATTTTTAGGGTGTCAGGGTTTATAGAATGGGGGCCCAAATGCAAGACACAGAAGGCAGACTAAATTAACAAAAAGTGAGCCGTTTTATTAGGCTGATGCGGAGACACAAACTAGCCAACAGAAATCCAAAGGAATCACAGGAGTACACGAGGGAAAGACACTGGAAAGTACAACAGATGCAGGGCTATTTTTATTCAGAGGGGGTAATCAGGGAAGTGTAAACAGAAGGGTAACGAGACAGGTGGCCAGCAGCAGAGAGGAAGTCCCTCAGGTGGATGAGCGGATGGTCACTGAGACTTTGGTCTAGGGAGTGGAGCTTGGCAGGCCGGCTCAGGTAACGCTGTATCAACTTCTACTGGCTCAGGCACAGGACTCTTGGGCTCAGGATTGGGCTGCACCAATTTGGGCACCACAGAACACTCAGGCCCAGGCAACCTAGGATACATAGGCTCCGGTTTAGGGAACCCAGTCTCAAAGGAGATAGCTGGTTCAGGTGCAGGATGCATAGTCACGGGGGTAGCCAGCAGTGGGGAAACAGACTCAGGACCAACAGTTTCACGGGAGACCAGCTAAGGAACAAGATTCGCAGACTTCGGGCTGGCAGGCTCAATCTTTGGAGTAACCAGCTCTCTTGAGGTGCTGGGTGGAGCTATCTTTAGTTAGATGACCATCATCCTCAGCATAGGGACTGGTGTTGACCTTGTAAGCATTGTCCGCAGAGCTGGCTGGGGCCTGGCGTCAAACAACACAGGCAGTGAAACAGGCTACAGCCTGGCGTCAAAACACTTAGGTGGAGGAACTGGCTGCAGAAGCTGCAATGTGCGGTGTCACCAAGGGCCACAGTCCCTCTTTGAAGACTGCAGAGATTTAGAAGCAGGCTGACAGGAGCAACAGCAGGTAGGTGGCTATCTAGCTGCACACTTAACCCACTCTGACTTCTGGTGGAGGATGGACCTGAGGACTTGGCACCATTTGAGTCATGGCTTCCCCCAGGACCACACCCACTATTTGGGACCCCCATAGCCCTGGTGACTCCCTTTGAAGATGGGCTCACACTCAGGGGTGAGTCATAGCTTCAATTCCAACACCCTTTTAAAAAAGAGAGAGAGAGCCACCTGCTGCTGTTCAAACTTTTTTGCTTTGTCTGCTGGGTCCATGTATGATCACAGCATACTGTCAGGGCTTGCAGAACTCAGACTCAAATGCAAGGTGCAGAAGGCAGACTGAATGAACAAAAAGTGAGCTGTTTTATTAGGTTGACACAAAAATGCAAAGTCCAAAATGAGCCAACAGAAATCACAGAGCTAGAATAATAACAGGGAACAAGTGGGATCTGGAAAATAAAATAAACAAAAATTTAAACTTCATAAACAGAAATAACAAGAAAACCAAAGTAAAACCTCAAACTTTAATACGCAAACTAAGAATTCAAGACATAAAACAAGGCTCAAAACCAGCAATTGTGACATTAGGTTTTAGTTCCCTGTCTTCCAGTCAATGAGGGTTTGTGTGCAAAGCACAAAACTGCAAGACTCAGTTTTAGTGTGAACATTTAATGCTGTGATGTGAGATGTCTTAATGGTAGTCATTCATTCAGAACACAAATTTGCATTCCTAAACCGTGCACATTACTTGGATTTGGATATGTAACAGTCACTGAAAAAATTGCATGAACAACAACATCAGCAGTGGAATGTTTTATAAAGCACAGCTTTATACTGCAGCCAAACATGGGTAACTGGGTCTCCTGCAAAGGTGAAAAGCATCATTAGTCTTACTTTAGAAGGCTGCACAGCACATCCAAAATACATCTGTAAAACATGACCATAATTCATTGTAAAAACTAATCAAACTCAGAAGCTAGATAAAAAGAAAATCCTCTCTTCGACCTAAAGTGTAAAGTGAAATATTTCTGTTTAGTCCAAGAAAGACAGATAAAAAGAAGGATTCTTTGGTGGATAATGTGGTTCTGTCACTTTTACATTTATTTGAAGAGAAAATGGAGAACAGTTCAATTAAAGGACAAAGACCCATGCATTTGTGGAGCACAGCAAAAAAAAAAAAAAAAAAAAATGTGTTTTTTTTTTTGTAATAACTATCAGCAAAAGGAGAGACTGAGTATTCCTTACAGTTGAGGA
>JAVDPK010002576.1:38300-51938 GCA_034780415.1 Cichlasoma orientale
AAAGTTTAACTGCTAGCTAGATGTTTTAATGGAATATATCAATCCACCCACGCATGCATGCATCCATTCCATCCATTTTCTTCCACTTATTCAATTCAGGGCCGTGGCCGGGGTTCACCCTGGAAGAGTCGCCATTCTTCAGTGTCACACTTACTGTGCAAACAACTGTATTTATTCAGCACAAAGTACCAATAACACTAAATTGCTTGTTTTTATGCACAGTAAAATCGCTGATTGATAGTCTGTAGGGCCCAGCAGAATTTAATGTACCAGAATCCTGTAATTACCACTTGTGACCACAGCAGCTGCTTTTGCCACTGCTAAGCAAATGCTAAACGCTGCAAGGAAGTGGCTGGATTAGAGCTGCAGGATTAGAAGTTGAAGAAGAACTGGTTCAAATTACAGAAAGGCCATTTCATATTATTATTAAATACTGACCTTGGTGGTTGAATATTTTTACTTTTCACCTTTTTTTTTAACCTTACATGTACTGCTAAGGGTTTTTTGTATTTGTTTTATTTAACGTTTCTTTCTGTTTACTAAAGCTATAGCTGCCATGTTTTTTATGAACTTTTACTTTAATGTCTTCCAGATTATAGGGGTTGAATATGTACCTTCCTGCACTATGAGGTTGTGTATATCTACCACCCGGTGTGCTGAAGTTTATCGCCTGCTCCCCTCGACTGCAGAGAGGAGATGCTGCATTTTGTGTTATTTTTCGAGACGCCTCCTCAGCTCCCAGCCTCATCCCTCATCCTGCACACTCAGCTAAAACGGTAACCCAGCAATCTATTGAAATGGTCTGAAAGCATTATCCACACAATAGAACATGGTAAAGGCAATGGTGTCTTGTAGTACTGATGACATTGCTTGTTACACCATAGCAAGGAAGGCGCTTGCTATATTTTACTTTTCAGTGAAAAAGCATAAAGATATTTGAAGAAACCCTTCTGTCAAGCTGCACCCTGTGTGTGTTATGCATTAGATATACAGATGATATGTATTTTAGCTCTCCCTATTATTCCATTTGTGCTAGTCTGTT
The DNA here is from genome assembly GCA_034780415.1 of Cichlasoma orientale. Lineage (NCBI taxonomy): Eukaryota > Metazoa > Chordata > Actinopteri > Cichliformes > Cichlidae > Cichlasoma > Cichlasoma orientale. Next base: position 39,343 of record JAVDPK010002576.1, read on the forward strand.
CCTTTTCATGACATTTCCCCCCCATAGGCCCTGTAACTCTCTTAGATTGAATGTGAAAATGACATGCAAATGGTTTCTTTTGTATTAAAGTCTGGGCAGATCTTGCCCAAAGGAGGGATGAGAAATGATAAGAAATTACTTGCTTCTGAGAAACTAAGAACGTTTAATTCCAACTTAATCTGTGGATAAAGGGGTATCCGCTGATAGGTTGTATTCAATTCTCTAACAGACAATTTTATATAACGATTTCAAGTCCATCCAACCGTGCATTCATCCTTCATTGACAAATATTTACATGCATTCCTCCTAGCCTTGTTTCATAATTAAATACACACACAAAAAAAATTTCCTTTGCTTAAATAAAAGTAATTCACAAAAATTTAAAGCACCTCGTTTCCCGTAGACGTTTTGATTTTTGGATGTCTAAAAACGATCTATCACCCACAGCCTCTAACCACGTCTCTTGTTATTTCCACATTCAATCATGCCGCCAACATCCACACTTTAAAAACATCACATCCCGATATCTCGCTGAAGAGCTCAATGACACTGAAAACCAGAATCTGCCGTGAAACCATTAAGGCTGCATAAGACTGAAGTTCACAGCGCTCTCTGCTCTTGCATGGCTGAAAGAGGAAGTTCCGCATCACAGGCTTTTGCTTTTATCAATAATACATGGCTATTTGGCCCCTATCAGTTACAAAACACATTTCAGAGAATGCATGAGTTGTGATGGCTTACTTAGGCATGTGTTGTTGGTGAAGTGCCGCAGGAATATCTGACACTCCTCCTCTTGGTTTCCACTGCCCTTGCAGGTGCACCATGGGGAGACGGTCCAGCTGGAGAAGTTGCTGTCTACATAGTTGGGCGTCAAGTCTGTCCCTGTGAGGGCATCCGCACACAAATGCAGTTATGTGTCACTAATGGACAATAATGGATTACATTTATTGCAAATGGTATGGACAACACAGTGTTAGTCACAGGAATGCGCTTGCATTGCATTGTTTGAATTTACACGGAGGTGAACCATTCTGTCGTGCTTTATTTTAAATGGAAAATGGCCATTATGTTATAAATATTTTTGCAGAGTAGTTGCTTTAGGAAGTGTGTGCCCTGTTTGAATAAAACACTACGGTATCAAAGCATTTTACTTTCCGAATGTCTCCCTGTGTCAGTGCTTTTAGCTGGAGTCACGAGTGTTTGGTGCATTTTGTGTTGAATTTTCCAGAGAAATCCAGGAACCACCGTGGCATATCATCACTTCATACTGCATGATTTATGACACACGGTGGGGAAGCACTAACTGATACTGAAATATGGACACTTCAGCAACCACTAAGCATCAAAAAAGCTCTTTTGTGTAAATTTACCTTTACATATTTTTTTTTTTTTGCAAGCTCTGTGGTACTGCCACAGCATCACCTAGCTGCTGCCGCCTGAGACTGAAAAATATGCATCTACTAGATACTACATATTGTTTACTCAACGTTTATTGCAAACAGATGCAAACAGATGTTCATCAAGTGTTTTAATTAAGTAAACACTCTCTCAGTGTGCCTACCCCCTAATTACTTCTAGTAGTGAACTGATGCCCAGTGGAAATATCAGTCTCAACTCCTCTGTCTGGTCCTCATGATAAAAGCGGCCTGGACTGCCTGTCACACCGTCTCGTCTTTTTGGAGTCTTTTAAGCATCACTCTTTATCTCATTACGTTTGTGAAATTTAAGAAAAAAAAAATCTAGCACAGTTCCGAATCTGCCTTTCTGTATCCACACATTTCACCGCCATCATTTCTTTCTCACAACAAACACACTCTCAATCCATCAGTGTCACCCACAGCCATGTACTAACCAATGAGCCTTGCATAGGAGGCCAAGCAGGCTTGGTGATTGTCTTGGTTGGGACAGGTGCTCGCTGTGTCTGGAGTCATCTTGCAGTTCACCATGTAATCAGCCAGCCTAGACCTGCACAACAAACACGAAGCATAACACAGACAGAGAATGAGAGGCAGGAGCTCAGTAATAAACTCCAAGCAACAGATGAAACCACAGAAATTGTGCCGAGCATAATTTTTTGGCACCGTTTTTTTCTACAGAGCAGCTGCCAATTATGGCCAGCATCAAACTGGGAAAGTATATACAACATCTGTTCCCAGGCCTCTACAACAGGTGTCCTGAATAGCAAACACATATGCCTCATGACCAACAAGGTATTTATGATATTCACCATAAATCCAGTGTTATTGCATTTGTGTAAGGATAAAAATTTTTTTAAAAAAAGATATCGTATGGCTCTTTTGGCCATAGCTTTTTTGCTTATCCTGGACATCTCAACCATCTCCCGAGCTCACTTTCCCCACAAACCAAGGGAACTGATAAAAATAGTATGTTTTGTTTTGGTGTGTTTGTGATAAGAGCTTTAAGTCTGTGGAGGCCCCCAGGGTGGCATTGCTAATCCACTTAAGTAGGTTTATTGGGAGTAGCGTGAGTAAAGTTGCGCTGTCTGTACTGTTCACATCACAGCTGCCCACAACGTGAATCACAATCCATACCGCATTTCTCTTTTTTCTTTGCTTCTTGCCATTTGTCGCATGACTCATTCACTCTGACCTGGTCTGACCACTTTTTTCGGCCTGAAGTTCAAAGGTACTATAATTTACCTCAGGCTGTCTTGTCCCGGCAAGCACAAACACACATAAAAACAGAGGAATGGGTCTAAAATTGATGAAATGTGTTGTCTGACTTGTTGGATGGTTGATGGGTTTTTGACACGGTTAGTTAATGGTTGAAGTTAATGGTTGTTAGCGGCTCACACGGGATTCTTCTGTTTTTTTCAGTCTCTCATCGTCATTTGTCAGGATGGCTTTTAAAAGCTGATATGAGGGGAATTTTTAATGTCATAATTGTGATATATTTTAAATGACATAATGAAATGAATTTTGTCTCGGATTCCAAAGAGAGTGTCTGTGGGTTTTATCTTGCCAGAGTGTTTCACCCATATAGAAAAGAAACAAAAATATAAACGTGAAAAAAGTGAGCATGCTTTGTAGGTACATTTAAGATTTATTTCCATTCTTATTTTAAACTATGGTAATTATTTCTTAGTGTCATAGTGAAGAGAGAGACAGGAGAGTTGTTGATGTTTTCATCTAGCAATATCCCAGACAGGCTTCATAGCAGGGCTGCGTACCACTGAACAGATTTTCAACCTAAGAATATCTCACTTGACCTTTATCATATATTCATTGACTTCAAGAAGGCCTTTGATGCGGTGTGGCATGCAACCTTGTGGCCCACTATGTGAGTTTAATATCAACACTAACCTTGTCAAAATCACTGAACACATGTATGACAAGGCCACAAGCCCTATTTTCCACAAAGGCAGCACAAAGGCTGGTTCCGTACTACAGTTGGGATATTGTCGGGGAGGTCTAATCTCAAACACCCTCCTCATCGTGCATCTGGAGAGAATTATGGAAGATACGTTGAAAGAGCATGAAGGCATAGTTACCATTGGAGGAAGAACAATTACCAGCCTGCATTGTGATATTGATGGCCTCGAAGGGAAAGAAAAATAACTCCCTAGCTTGGTGGAACCTCTTGATAAAGCAGCCTCAGCTACTAGTATAGAGATCAGTACTGAAAACACCAAACTCATGACCAATAATGCCTAAGGCATCAACAAAATCAGCAGGAGGAGACTGGAAACAGTGAAGACTGTCAAGGACTTTGGTTCCATCATACCAAATGAACACTCAAATCCTGAGATTTTGGCAAGGACGGCACAGCTGGAACAGCAAGACTCAAGACCATCTGGAGAGAAAGAACATCGGTTTGCAGCTACATTCCCTTGTCTTGACAAATTTTCTCCAAAATGTGGCCAAAGAAGAATTTTGGCAACAGAGATGAGATGTTACAGGAAGACCTGTCTGCAGAAAGATCCAACAAGCAATAGGACCTCACAACGCTCTTCTCACAGTTATCGAAAAAAAAGAAAGAAAAAGAAACTGAGTGGGTATGGCCACGTCTCCCTCACAAAGAGCGAGGACCACATTTTCACTGGTGCCCCAAAGACTTCAATAGAGGTCAACGGACAAGTGACAGTGGCAGATTCAAGACACCAAATAAGCGTAATAAAATGTTTCTATTTCTTCAAGCCTTTTTTTTTTTTTTTACTATTAATCCTACAAAACCTTACATATGTCTGCGCTGGAGTCAGCCAAGTTTCAGTGTGTCTTTCATTTGTTTGAGAACAGATTTGCCACTCTATTTACAACCAACGAAGCTCTCAATAACAAGTGTTACTGTGCCCCCCACCCCCCACTGTTTCGCTGTCCAACCACTGCTGACAAGATGCTACTTTGAATTTCCATTAAAAATTCAGGGAAAATGTATGAAGTCTTTTCCTGTTGATGGTCTCCTTCAGGTAATAAATAGCCTCAAAATGTCCGAGTTGGATAAAAAATCCTCAAAATATATCAATTTAGACGTGTTTTCCTCAAAGAAAAACATGAAAAGATATGTGAATTATGCCTTTTCATTCTTAAGGTGATATTTGACTAGTTAGCAAAACTGTAAATGACTTGTGAATAATTACCAGTTCACTCACTGACTTACACATACTTTACTTACTTGGTAAGAAAATTTGACTAGTGCATCTACAGCATTGTATTCATGCAATGAGCCAGAGATGCATATTAAAAAAAAAACAACAGCCACAATGTGCTGATGGTGCAAACTACTGCACACCACAATAGCTTAAAAAGGTGCAAAGTTAATGTAAAACATGCTGCTTCTACAGTGGCAGTACTTGATCATATATTAATGATTTTTGTACCTTTTTCACAAAAAAGTAACTGGAACAGATGAGACGCAATGATGCTGTGAATCTTTTACAGGGCAGAACATGCACATGTAGCATAGCCTATCAGAGAGAAAGGCCTTCTTTTAATGCAGTGATTTAAAAACCAATATGCTGTCATCCTAGTCTGCAAAAATGGAGAGAAGCATATTTGGCTGAGATTAAATGTTGGATAATGATATAACAATTTCCCATATCTGTCTGTTTGTCTGTCTGTGCCATCATTGGAGAAATGCAGCCAGTGTGGCGTAATGGACTTGGACATCCAGCAGCAAACCCCACTCAGACACACTTCATTACTCCATCTCCATCCACCCTCCTTACAAATCACCCCAGAGAGCCTCTCGACATGACATGCTGCTAACATCACATGCGAAACCTCGCTTCAGTAAACTGAACATACTATGTTTGCGCCACCCTTGCTGCAGAGATGGGCACAGGCACAGAAACACACAAACTCAAATAGCAATACACAATGCGTAGCCTTCGTAATAATAATAAAAAAAGAACATACACAGACAAATGCAAAGCAACCCCTCTCAACACTTGTCCTCCTCACTCAAAGCCCTCTCTCAACCATTTCCATTCAGAGTGAAAAAGCCACTAGTACCCACAATCATGCTACAGATGATAAAAAAGATACGACAGAGGGGAGAGAGAACAACTCTATTGTGCCTACACAAAGCAACCTTTCCAAGCACAGTTTTTCTATATCTTATGGGCAAAAGGTCCTTTACTTTTGTACTAATACAGAATGTGAGCGTCAGATTTCTGTAAGAATGGCAAAGACCACAGAAGATTAAAGAAACTGAACAAGCACTGTGTTTCTTTTTAGAAGCAGAGCTCTTTCAGACAATGATGGCTTAAAAACAGTAATTTAAAGTTTAGAGAGGTGTCCTGAGCGTTCAGACAATGGTGTTCCAACACCAGGATGCAGCGCATTTCATGGCTTCCACGGGCTTTCCATTATACCTCGGCAAAGCGACTCTCACTGCTGAAATTACAGGCTGTCTAGCTCAACAGAGTTTTATGGTCATTTCAGCCACTCAGCCCCCAGGGAAGTGGCAGGGGGAGCCCCCACAGAGGTAGACTTCTTTCAACCAACCTGACACTTTAAACACAGTGATTTGGCTGAGCGCTGAGTGCCTGTCCATCCAGCTTGGCAGTAATAGAAAACTAATGGCTTTTTATATGGATTCTTATTCCTATCACTCGATGCCCATGACAAACAATGTGACTTAAATCAGATGAGTGTCAGTCTTAGAAACCGTTTCCTTACGAAGGAGAAGCGGAAGAAGGGAAAACAGTTATCACACTCCAAAGTCTTCTAATAGCTTCATTTTGAAAAAAAACAACAGTTCATTGAGAGTCGTATCTGGTTTAGAGACTTTCTCCTTGGTGCTCTATCAACAATTATGAGTTTCTTCTACGGATGATACTTTCTGTTAAATGTGAAATTATGGCTTTTCACTCTTATCACTTCCCACAGTCTTTAGCCTAGAGAGTCTTTAGAAACCATATCTCTCAGTCATCTACAGAAAGCATAACAATAACCATGACACAATAGCTGCCAACATAATAGCTCTTACATGAAGCAAATGAGAAAAAACAAAAGATGTTTCCCTCTACAGACCCCCTCCCCTTTTTTCTCAGCTATGTTGTTTTCATGACCTTATCTTCTCCTCTCCTCCCCTCTCCTCTCCTCTCGTCTCCTTCTTCATTAATGTCCTGTTGTCACTTTTGCATAAACCAATTGTGACGAGCTAGAGGTGCTCATGTGCAAATTCACGGCATGTGAATCTGACCATGGTTCAGTCGACAGCACTCAACAGCCTCATGTGTTCTTTTGTCACTACTTGTTAAATGCCAAAACAAACAATGCGGCCCGGCAAAATTGGTTTTTTCACAATTAAACCGTTTTGACACTCTTTTATTCTGCGTTGCGCAGCGCAGCTCAATACATCATAAAAACTATTATGAAACTCCTAACAATGAAGCACTTACCTTGTGAGTGGAGTGCTATGAACATATTTTGATTAAAAATGGAATAACATCTGTCAGTCAGAGTTATTTTTTCCTGCAACTAATTTTGCTGTGTCTTCTTTTCCTGTTTCCCTCCACAAACCTCTGCCGGTGACCCTGAGACGACGCTAGTCAGAGGCGGTTGTACATTTCACCCACTGCTATTTTCTCTTAAATGTGTCTGGACAGCGGCCTGCCTCTTTTGGATCTACTGTACTCATTGGGATTCCTAGTCAATGTTTTAAAAGGGCACTTGTGGACAGATGGCATTCAGTCAAAGCACGAGGCACGTTAGATTAGCTGTCACACGAAAACAACCTTTCAACCCCTTACTCAGCAGAGAACTGAAACCAACAAAAACTGGCCGCTGACACAGTTTGTCCTGCATTATTAACCAGAAGATCATCTGAAATTGTGCTTTCACGAAACACTTTTGGTTTTACTTTGAAAGAACTGCTTGACCACGATAGTAATGTTCCTTACTTGCTGACCACAAAACTGGCCTCAGTATCTTGCTTTCAGACACAGGTTAACGCTCAAAGTCATTTGCAGATCGTAAAACTGTAGACTAGGTGTGTCAAGTTATTGGAATGTAAAAGATTGAGATTAATCAATGCCACAATTTTTGAAGATGGATTTGCTTTTCTTTTACATTTGTTCAGCCTAAACACATTTGTTTGTTTTTAATTAACATGAGGAATGTACAAACACAGCTGGTATACTCATTTTGTACTAGTGACATTAAAAAGTCAGCTTTGAGCAATCTGCTCCCAGTGACAGAGAACTTAATTACTGCACAAGTCAGTGGGAGTACATTGAATTCAGTAATACCTTTGTCACTGCTAGATTTGATTGGGTTACTTTGAAAAGAAACAAATTAATTTAATGACTTAATTTAAAGACACAGAGAAAGCCCCCATAAACCCTGTTTCCTTAAAACTATAAAAATAAATAAATAAATAGAGAAGAAAATCACTGTGGAGAGTTACAACTCTAATGATACATCCTGGGAAGGCTGCTCATGCTTTCTTTTTAGTTGCCTCTGTTAGTGAAGTGATTGAAGTTCTAAATTTAAGTGTGTGACTTTCAAAATTTGAAGAAACTGAAATTATTGTGTTTGACCCTAAAAACCCGAGAAACACTGTGTCTAACAACATACTTACTCTGGATGGCCTCTTACCTTGGCCTTTGGCACCACTGTAAGGAACCTTGGAGTGCTTGACTGAACCATCGCTTAATTATGCTGCAATAGGCTTAGACTGCTGGAGGGCTTCCCATGATGCAGTCTGTTTTTTTTTCTTCACTCATCTCTTTTCACTCTGTGTTTATACACCACTTTGCATTTAATCGTTAGTATTAAACTCTGGCTCTCTCCCCTATAGTTTGCCTTTTGTCCTGTCTCCCTCCCCTCACACCCAGCTGACAGATGACTGCCCCTCTCTGGGCCTGGTTCTGTAGGAGGTTTCTTCCTGTTAGCAGGGAGTTTTTCTTTCCCACTGTCGCCAAGTGCTTGCTCATAGGGGTCGTTTGATTGTTGGGGTTTCTTCTAATATTGTAGGGTTATAGGCTTATACCTTACAGTATAAGCACCCTGACGTGACTGTTGTTGTAAGCTGGTGTTATGTGATGGAACAGAATATTTGACTAGAATATGTCCTTTAACGTGCACATTCAGCAAAAATCTAGGACTGCTTGTTTCATCTGAACAATACTGCCACAATTACAAACATCCTGTCTCAGAGGTACACTGGAAAACTAGTCTCTGCATTTGCTATTTCTAGACTGGAATATTGTAATTCTTTATTATCACCATGCTGTCCTAAAATCTTACTAAAAAGACTTTAGTTAATCCAGAATGCTGCAGAGTATTGGCAGGAACAGGAAAGCTATGTACTCTTCATTGCTTTCCTGTTAAATCCAGAATTCAATTAAAACTCTTTCTCCTCAATGATAAGGCCCCATTACATATTAAAGACCTCGTAGTACCATATCATCTCAATAGCCCACTTTGCTCTCACTAAAAGTACAATGGGATGTAGAGCCTTCAACTATCAGACCAGTCTCCTATGGAACCAGCTCCTAGCTTGGGTTGAGGAGACAGACATCCTCTCTACTTTTAATAATCAGCTTAAAACTTTCCTTTTTTGTGAAGCTTATAGTTAGGGCTGTATCAGGTGACACTGAACCATCCCTTAGTTATACTGCCAAAGGCTCAGGCTGCTGGGGGATTTCCCATGATGCACTGAGCAATACCCCCCCTTCACTGTTTTCTCCTGTTGTTTCAATCTCTCTGTGCTCCTCTTCTCTGTGTTCTCTTTCCCCTTTTTCCCAAACTGGTTGTGGCAGATTGCTTTTCCTCCCTGAGCCTGGTTCTGCTGAAGATCTCTTCCTGTTTAAAACAAGATCTTCCTCTCTTCTATTGCCATGGGCTTCCTCGGTGGGCATAGCTGAATCATTGGAGTTCCTTATCGAATATTGTAGAAGCTTATATTTAACTTAAGAACAGTTATTACCAATAATTAAATAACCATAAGTGACGTATAAAACAATTCTGTGGAAAGGATTATAGAAAGCTACATTACACGCAGCAGCTTGTAGCGAAACTCTGTAAGCATAAAGAGAAGCTCAAAGTAACAGTGATTAAGAAGTGAAAGAGTAGGCCCTAACTGACACATTCAAAACCACACAGCAATCGTTCTGTAGATAAATCGGAAGCCCTATTGATGATGTTTGCATTAATAATAGATATGGTACCACTGGAGGAAGAGATTGTAAGGGAAAGTATGGGAGAGTACCTACCCTAAAGGAGGAACTAAAAAAGAGACTTAAAGCGGAGTTGTAAGCAATATAATTATCTCCAGCTCATACACAAGAAAGGGTTACTTCCTCCAACTGTACTTAGAGCCATGGAAAGTATCTCAGGTCCAAGAACACCTAGTAATCACTGCAGTTTTCCGCTATACCATGCTCCCTTAGAGATTAGAATTAGGAAAGTAAATGCATTTACTAATGCATACACTGGAATGAAACACACACCGACTGCCCCATCTCTCTCACTACCTCTCTTATACTCTCTCTTACTTCCCTTTCACTCCTTTTGCTGCTCTCATGTGTATCCAGCAAGCTAAGCACGTATCCACTGAAGCCGATGCCTGATTAAAGCCACAAACTGTACTATGCACAAGGAAAAGGTCACCAATTGACACATGCTTTGCTTGCAAAGCCAGCTTAACACTATCAGAAAAGACACTTCACTTCGACAGCTCATAATGTTACCAGAAAAAAGAAAGAGTCCAGGTATTGCCTTGAGCCCAGACTTTTAAAGGTAAGTAAGGAAAATCTTCTGCGTGCCTGCTTTTATGCTTTGTTTTCGGACCTTGAGACTGGGAAAAAATTGTGGAAAGCGAGGACGGTTTAGCCAGTTCTTTCTTCTTCAATAGAGTGTTAAAGAGATTAACCTTAGTTTTGCCTCTAAGAATGGATTTAGATTTACATCTGTGATACCAGTCAAAATGAGGTATTAACAAAGAATACAATAACATGATAACAAATAAAAACGTGTCTAAAGAGAGCGTGTTTCAGTTGCCTTCCTTTATTCTTTAACTAATTCTTTCTTTTCTTCGATTTTAGTTTGTGTTGCTGCACAGCTGATTTATGCCCAATACTGCATCTACATGCATCCCATGTACATATGAGTATTAAACTTCTGCACTGATGAGTAGTCCATGGTCCACCAGGGTCAAAGTGATTTTTTTTTTTTGTCCCACTTACATGTTTCAGATCATCAAAAGAATTTTAATATTAGACAAAGGCAACCTGAGTAAATAGAAAATGCTGTTTTTAAATGATAATTTCATTTATTAGGGTGGAAAAAAGCTATCCAAACCTACCTGGCCATGTGAAAAAGTAAGTGGCCCTTGAAAATAATTACCTAAACCTAAACGTGATTCTTGCGTCCCTGCAATCGAGTATTTCTGGTAACTGGCAATGAGTCTTTCACTTTGCTGTGGATGAATTTTAGCCCACTCTTCTTTGCAGAATTGTTTCATTTCAGCCACAATGGAGAATTTTTGAATTTTTTCATTTTTGAGCATGAACGGCCTGTTTCGGCCTGTGTTTTGGATCATTGCCCTGTTGCATAACCCAAGTGCGGTAGAGCTCCAGGGCAGGTAGAGAGAAGAATTCATGGTTCCATCAATTACGGCACGTTGTCCAGGTCCTGAAGCAGCAAAGCAGCCCCCTCACACTACCACCACCATGTTTGACTATTTGTATGTTGTTCTTTCTCTGAAATGCTGTGTTAGTTTTATAATCGGATGTAACGAGACTCAGACCTCCCAAAAAGTTGAGCTTCTGTCTCGTCACTCCACAGAATATTTTCCCAAAAGTCTTGGGGATCATCAAAATGTTTTTTGGCAAATGTGAGACGAGCCTTTGTGTTCTCCAGCCGCGGTTTTCTCCCATGGATGCCATTTTTGCCCAGTATCTTTCTTATTGCTGTATCATGAACTCTGACCTCAACTGAGGCAAGTGAGGTCTGCAGTTCATTAGATGTAATCTGATGATCTGAAACATGTCAGTGTGACAAATATCTAAAAAATCATAAAGCAGGAATGGCAAAAATACTTGTTCACAGCACTACTGTATATCTATAGTGTCAACTACACAGTTCCAACAAGCGAACTCCAAGTGGGCTAGAAAATAGCTTAATAAGAAAAATTACCTCATGCCAGGGTTAGTCCTCGAGTAAGTTACTGCTTTAACTACATAAGATTGCTGGGATAAAATGAGTAGGCAGTAGTGACAACCCACAGAGAATTATCACCACTTATCTCCGTGAGGGATTTTATGTTTTTCAGCTAATTGCTAATTGTGACCAAAGCATATGGAAGCAAAAGCTAAGTTAGCAAGTAGATAATGGACCATTTAATAGTTTAACATATGCACATTTCTTGGAGGATTTAGTAGAGAGAAAAACAAAATTAGGAGGAAAAAAAAATGCCAAAATTGCTCTGTGTCTGTTTGCTAATATGTCACCATTTGACATTTTTAGGATAATCTATCAATGTTGTGCTGAATAAGACAAAACATTACATTAAAATACATATATTGTAAAGGGTTTTTTTTTACACTGTATTAAATAGTGCTGACCGTAAACATACTACCTAATCAGTTCCAGTTATTATATCTGCTGCCCTTATTCCCGAACACATTGTAGTAGTCATCTTCCTGTGAAGCAGTTATTATATCTCTGAGGCAACTATTCCTGTAGATGCTGTAGTAGTTTGTTTTCTGAGAAATAGGTTTCCACACATACAGTATAAGTCTCGGATGCTCATTAAAATCGCAGTGCTTCACAGAGACCTGATCTACGTGCGAATGGAAAGTATGCTAAGAATTAGTGGCCAGGGATAACGCTGAGGTTCCTCGCAAGTGCAGGAGAAGAAAAATGTGCATGAGCGAATGTGTGAGAGCAAAACCGCAGATAAAAGGGCAACAGCATCCTGACTTCTTTTCAGCTTCATCTCAGAAGCTTCAGGTTAATGCCATGTGGGGCAGTCATTCTCCCTACACTGTTCTCCCCGCAGTGGAGACTTGAATTGTCAGATGCAAGTGAGAAGATTGTTTATTCAGGGCAGTGTGTGTGTGTGTGTGTGTGTGTGTGTGTGTGTGTGTGTGTGTGTGTGTGTGTGTGTGTGTGTGTGTGAGAGAG
>JAVDPK010002576.1:52653-109081 GCA_034780415.1 Cichlasoma orientale
ACACACACACACACACACACACACACACACACACACACACACACACACACACACACACACACACACACACACTACAGTACCCCAAAACAATGCTCCAAATATAGCCTATTGTCACTCTGTGGACTCAGTAGTCCCAAATGAATAGCTGTTGGATCCACTGGAAGGATTGTGATACCACAAGGTGGAGAAGTAGAGAGGAGAGGAAGCAAGGGAAATATGGAAAAATCTGTTTTTGTCTCCCTGTGCAGGATTATGGAAGGTAATAATGTAATAACTGTGGCAGAAGTACAACAAGCTGTAAGAAATAAGAGCTGCTCCATTTAATGCTTGTTCTCTGTCCATCTACAGCCCCAGGGTATGTCAACAATTGCCTCCTGAGAGATGAGGAAGAGAAGGAAATCTTCCAGAGCAATATGCCATCTAAGCCCAAGCCAGAATTAGGTATTTGAAATGTTTTCAAATATTTAGTCTTTGTTTGATTGAGCTCTAGGCTCCACCTGGAGCAATCTGAATAGTCTCCAAAGGTAAAATCATCGCCAATTTGGCATCCAACATGCTCAAGGTAAAACTCCAAAAAATAAAGTAGCTCAGGGCGTTTTATTAGTGTAAAGTTTATAGTATGAAATTGCAGGTCTTTACCGGTTTAGAATAAGTAATAAAAATAAGTGAGCATACATTTGTGAATCTGTTTTGACATGGGTGTATTCTGAGCCGTGACCCTATCTTTAGCAGAGTATATTTCAGGGAGCGATGCCTGAATTTGCGATGGTCTGTGGAGTCTGCTGCTGAGATCCATAGCTGTGTGACCAAACCACTGACCTCCAACCTGCTGCAGTATAGCTGTGCGGCCAAAATCAATTCTGTGACCCTCCTTTCCCAGCTCCTCCTCCTCCTCCTCCTCCTCTCTCCGTCTCATTATCGCTCCATCCCTCCCTCCTCTCTCGATCTGTCCCTTGCGTTAAAATGAAATAGGTTTGGGCGAGCTGTGCATCCCCTGTTTGGCGTCAAACAGGCATCCCCGGGGAACACAGGCCTGTCTTTGAGCGATCTTCCTCTGCTTTTATCAACAAATCTCTGAGAGGGAGGACGGGAGCCAATGAAAGTTTTATTCTGCTCTTGCACTGCTGTATTCTGTGTTTAAAAAGTTGGCTCCTTCTAAGATTGTTCAATTGTGATTATTGCCAGGATTTCACAAAACATACTGCAAACTGGGGGACTTTGTCTTCATCAGCATGACAAAGACGTTTCATCATTCTGCTTATACAGCATACACGATGATAGTAAATTAGAGTGAGGGAAGAAGTGCTAATTAAGAGGATGATGTCTTAATATTCCAGCGAATTATCAGATCAAATAAAAAAGGCTAAATGTTTCCTCTGTCTTTAAAGACGTATAACAATCCCGTACTGTGCGATCACACAACAGACAGAGGACACCACGACAGACAAATATGTCACAGGATGGCGGTGATAGTTGACACCTCATAGCAGCAGAAAAAAAAGCACCAATTTGAGAACAGTGTCAGCCCGGCACTGACCAGTGGCACCGCGCTGTAATCGAATCGTAGTGACATTCTCTTGCATGGCAGTGCTTATTTGCTGCAGGGGAATGCACAAACAGTGGATTATCAGAATTACATCCAAGCTGCGGTTGGTTGTACGCGAGCATGCGGATCTGCTGTGCACGTGCGTCCCCTGAATCGCTCTGCCAATACACAGGTGTGTCCACGCTGCGCGAGTGTGCACACACTCATCGAGCTGTTGACCTCAGCGGGGCATTACGCAGCCACAGATAATGAGCTTTAACGTTCTATTTCATCTTTCTCAATAAGGAGGCACACGGCAGACACCTCGGGGCCTAAAGGTCAAAGAAAGCAACTCAGCCTGAAAACAGATTACACAAAGCAGGCAAGAAGGTAATTATCGAGACAATCATAAATTGGAGGAGAGGTGATAGACTTTCACTGCTTTAACAGTGAGGTTGGATTTAGTGTTGGTGGAGAGAAATTATGTTTTTGTCATTAACACTCGACTCGAAGCGTGCTCACCTCTGTGGAAAAAGGTTGGAGGCAAACTTTCAGAGAAACGCTGGTCTCCAAAATTGCTGTGCGTCATTAGCTTGACTAATTTCATTTTTTTTTTTTTTTTTGCAACAGTATCATTCTTATTTTTAAGAATATAAGCGTGTGTGTCAAGATTTCCTAAAAGTGAGAAAAACAACAACCAGTACAAAAGTGTCACTTTGCTTTTCACACTTACAACATTCATTTTTTAATAAGGAGATTAGTGGATAAGGTGTTTAAACATGCTTTAAGTAATTTTTTCGGCGTGGTGGCTATTCTTTTTTTTTTTTCCCTGACACAAAACTGAAAGATTAAAGTATAAATAATTAAAAATACTTCCTTGAAGAACAGGCGGTGTGTGAGTTTTAAGGATATTGAATAGATAACAAACCAGTTATTTTCCACTTCCACTTGTAATATAGTCGGACAGTGACTTGGTGCACTTTCAGGACCTGACTACCATTGACTTCTATCAGCTGCCTAATCACTTGTCACACTGGGAAATGAGAAAGTAGCCAAAAGTTTTCCCTTCTGATGATTCTCACATCACAAGTGTTATTTTTAGCAGTGCGCTTTCAAGGGTCTAATGATTGGTTGAACCCCATTAGGCTGATAAATGAGCTTTTAAATGCTTAAAATTACTGAAATGTCCCACATTTTTTATTCTATTAGAGAAATGAATTCAGAGGACTTCTACAACTGGCTGGGTGTGAAGCTTGCTGATGACCAGATGTAGCACATGGTTCCAGAGGTAAAAAGAGCTGTGCTTCACCTGCTTTCAGCTGCACTAACACAAAGAAACATGTCACGGCTGGGTGGGAGTGAATTGAATGTGGCCTCTGAATCCAATAGATGCCCCATGCAGCCAGAGTGATCCACTAATGTTTTGTTCAGCTTAATTGAGCATTGTTCCTTTAACTTTGCCTCACATCTTCATCCTGCATTTAACAGCCGCAGCTTCCCTGAAAGTCTAATTACGTTGCTGGCAAAGTTGCGACAAAAGAAAAATTAAAAAAAAAAACTTTAAGGCGGCACAGGCAGACAGAAAAAGCTGTCAAAAGCAAAAATACTGACACACAAATTTAGTGCTCGTTTTTACTCGTTGGCCATGACTATAAGATGATAACGAAGCAGATGCGTTAGCTTGCCTTGTATCTCTAAAATGTTTCGACCAACTCACCAAAACGCAGTTTGTTAACACATACATTTACCTGCATGCATATACAGGGTTGTGGAAAAGTAATCCACCCCCCCCCCCCCGCTTCCTAATTTCTTATTTTTTTTACATATTTGTCACACTGACGTGCTTCAGATCATCAAACAAATTTGAAAATTATACAAAGATAACTTGAGTAAATAAAAAATGCAGTTTTTAAATGATGATTTCAGCATAACCCAAGTGACCTTGAGCTTCAGGGCACGAAGTGATGGCTGGACATTCTCCTTCGAGTCCAGATCTCCAAGACCCAGACCAGCCTCAGACCATCACACTTCCATCACCATGTCTGACTGTTGGCATGATTTTCTTTTTATGAAATGTGTGTTAGGTTTATGCCAGATGTTCAACTTTTGTCTCTTTAGTCCGCTGAATATTTTTCCAAAAGTCTTGGGGATCAATAAGATGTTTTTTCTTTCTGGATAATGGCTCTCATCACGGTTCACTGGAGTCCCAAAGACCTGGAAACAGCTTTGTAACCATTTCCAGACTGATTGATGTCAATAAGTTTGTTTCTCTGTCGTTTCTTTAGATCATTGTAGTGATGTGTTTTGAGATCTTTTAGCCTACTTCACTTTGTCAGGAATGTTCTATTTAAGTGATTTCTTGATTAACCCAGGTCTGGCAGTAATCAGGCCTGGGTGTGGCTGTGGGTGTGAAACTGAAATCAGCTTTCTAAAAAATGTGGTTAATCACAGTTAATTCATGATACAGTGTGGCAGTGTGTGTGTGTGTGTGTGGGGGGGGGGGCAGCTTTTTTCCCTTAATCAATGAAATTATCATTTAAAAACTGCATTTTGTATTTACCTGGGTTATCCCCAAACCCACCACCCCAACCCTGTCTCTTTCCATCACCTGCAGAGAGAGTCCTGCTGACAGACCTTCCGTAGCTGTATACAGTTGGGTTTCTCCTTATCTTTATAGGAGCATTCGGGCACAATTGTTTGCCTGCGTCGCTCAGCACAGCCTTCAGTCTGGCAGGGGCAGAAGAGTAGCCGGTGGCTGAACTCACTGGGCACACGGTCTAGGAACGACCTCAGTGCCTTGTGGCAGCGCTTCCTGCTGCAAGATTCTCGAGGGTTGAAGTCCCCCTTGCTGCACACATTGATGTAAGAAGACCGTTGCCTCTTGCAGCTCCCATTTAAGTTGCATGCTTTGGCTGCATCAAGGCAGGGGTTGCAGTCTTTCTCTGTGTCAGGACAGTGGAAACCTTTCTGCGCCACTGTGACCATTCCTGTTCATAAAAATACAAGAAGGGGAGAGCAAGAGAGAAGTCTGTGAGATTAATGAACCCAAAGAGAAAAAACACTTCACACTTCTATGTTTTAAACACTTTATGTGTCTCATCTGCGGTCTTCGGTTAGGTTAGGAAAACATTTCACTTAAAAGCAAGTAAGCACTTTATGTCATGTCACAGCAAACTTCTTAAAATCTTTTAATTATTAAACCAGACTACCATTTCTCCTTAAAATTACCAAAACATAAACATAAAAAAGTTTAATATAATAATGCTGAAGTCTTACTGAATCATCACCTTATTTGCAAAATCATTCACAAGATCAATAAAGATGTATTTGCGAAATGCATTTCAAATCATACAATGATACTTTAAATGGCAAACAGTAAGGACGCCAGAAGAGAATTGAGAGATTTCTACCCGGCCAGTTGAAAACTTGATGTTAAGCGAGGATGTCAAGCATAGCCGGGCAGCCGAAGTGTTCAATCCCACAACACGGCTTTGTAGCCAGTGGGATTTGTTAAAATTTTCAGAAAGGGAGGGCGTAATTGTTGGAGTTTTCACTGTAACAGGGTCAAGAAAGGTTTGAGCTGGAAGTCTTCATGAATGGATCCCACTGAGCGAGTGCGGCTGTCTGAACTGTTAATTTCATCCGAGCCAGAAGTCTGAATCATCGGCGGTTTTACAGCTCTCTTACTGACAAAAACATTACTGATTGCCTGTAACGCCACACTGAGGATGATTAAGCCAAGAAGCGATGCCGCCGTGTTCCTCTGCTTTACAGCTGTAGCATTACTTTGTAATAACAGCAGAATGACTGAATGTGGAAAAGTTGAAACACACTCGTGAAAATGTACTTATTTTTCTTGAGGCATCTCTGGCTTTCCATCATCTTTTTGTTATTGTTTTTTTCTAAAGGAATGCTTTATTAAATGACCCCATTTTCAGATTTTAACTTCACACTACTATTCTGACACACACTAAAGCATTACCCAGCACTACCTGTCTTGACCAAGCATCTGTACAAGAGCAGCGAGGAATAGAAACCTTTCCATTGAGCCTCTGACTCAGCATCATTAATCTGATATCGTTTGGATTTGGCTTGGCGGCAAAGTGCTTTGAACAAACAAAACAATAATCCTTGACTCTCTATGTTTTTCTGTTTCTCCTACCAACAGTCAGCTGCCAGAGGGATCCCAGCAGCCAGCCCCATTCACTCTAACTGAATTATTGATTCAGTCAGTTTCAGACCTTGAGTGTAATATGAATAAATTAATATATGATTCCAAATGGATGGATAAATTATCTGTTTCCAGATAACAGTATGATGTGATTATCTTAATATTAGGGCATCATAATATTTACCTCAATTTAATACTAATAATAGTCAGAATTTTATGTTATTTAACAAATGCAGTAAATAAGACATTTTCTATCGTTCAAATTAGTTTAATGGAAATAATGTAAAGCGAGCTGGAGTCGTTGGGAAAATATTGACAAGAGCACTTATTTATGTGAATGCCGGTCAGTGGGATACAGCAATAAATACTGTAACATCTGCTCAAGACATGTTCGGCTCAAGCACTTGAAATGACTGCTGTAAACCCTTCATGCTTAATCCACTAATCCAAGATCAAGTTCCCTCATTTATTTCTAGTGTCATCACAAACTAAAACACTGCAATTACTGGTCATCACAGACGTGGAAAAAAAGGATTATGGTATTAGCTATATTAGGGTGTCTTGAGATACTGTATATACCACAGTTGCAGTAAAAAAAAACAACCAAAAAACATGCTTTTCTAAGCTATAACAGTAATAAAGCAAGTTCATGTTCACTTGCAGCACCCCTCTCTTGTATTCAGGCTATATTAGAGAAGTTAACCTGCCTACCCTGTAGATAATGATATTTCAGAGGTCGTGGCGGCTTGGTGACACTCAGAGAGATTCATCTCTTATTCAGCAGAACCAATCTCACTCTGTGTCTATCAGACAGCCTGGAGCAGGAAGAAGGCCATTTATTTTAGAGGTGTGTGCTACAGAACTTGTGTTGTTACCAAGTGGCGCATCGCACATTATCAATCCTAGAAATGGGGATACATAGAATCACATAGCAACGCCGGGGATAAATAAGCAAAGCCGCCAAATTAATGATTTTGTCATTTCAGATCACATCGGATAAAAAAAAAACTCACAGCCGCTGAAGAATAACAGAAGAAGAATATCAGGAGTTCATCAGAGAAAGAAGAAAATGTACTTAATCTGGCTTTCAGCTAACCGGGGCTTTCATTTAGATGAATCCAGGTTAATGTAGCAGGCACTCGATAAACGAGTCGGGTGTTGAGAGAAATGCCCTAAGTTCAAGAGATGTAGGTGTTCAGAACAGTGCTGTCTTTTTCAGCGTTTGTCACAGGCCTTTTCTTCTCCGTTCAAACATTGAAAGCATTAACCTGACAAACTGATATTTAAATATAGTTGAATCATCTTGTTTATCTTTGCACTCTCTAAGGGGAGAGGATAAACACTCCTCAGCAGATGTCAGGCAGCCTCAGTCTTGTTAGTCTAAGCGACTGAAAGGCAGACAGATCATTTACTTATGTGACTTGGTTGGTCTGTGAATGTACTGAGAACTGAAACAAGAGCTGTGCCAAGCTTGGCGGTATGTTAAAGCTGGAGGAGAGGTTAGCGGGGTGGCTTTCTAATGGTTCGGGCTACATTACACTGGGAGTTTACAACAGTTAAATCTCTCCTGGCCATCTCCAGGCTCTAATGTAGGCCACTTGTGGTGGTGGGGGGTGGGGGTGGTGTCCAGGATGAAAAGAAAATAGAAGAAGGATGAGCTACTAAGATTTATCTGACCAAGCTGGGGTAAAGCCGCTTTGGAAACTGCAGCGATGGAAGGGTTTCTTTCTTTTTTCTTTTTTTTTTTTTTACTACCTTTGATTGGGGAACTGAGATTGAATTTAGTGCTCAACCCAAAAAGATGTCCTGGGGCGAACATAAGATACAAAGCCCGCTTGATGGCTCTGACGCGCTTACACACAAATAGCATGATAGCAAGGGAGGGAGGAGAAGAGGAAGGAAGCATCGAAGTGGAGATGGGAGGGAAAATGTTTCGGTATTGTTCTTCCGAGTTCTAATTGATTTTCCGAGTGCATTACAATGAAAGTTTTCAGCAAACACATTCTGCTATAATGCGAGGTGAAAGATGTTGATAAGCTAATGATACGACATGAGCAAAAATGGAAAAAGCTTTAAGAGGGGAGAGAAAACTTGAGCAGTTGATTACAGCAGCTGATCGTGACAGACAGAAAGATGAAATGGGTGGACGGAGACACACAGATTGGACAGCCACTTACAGAGACAGGCTGGAGAGCTTTCAATTAAGTCATCCTAATTCAGCGGAGATGTGCGACATTTGCTCAGAATAATTAACCCAGCCCATCAGCGGTGCAATCAGCAGCTCTCACAGTCACAATAATCAAACACGTATCTATTAACTTACCTTGTT
Organism: Cichlasoma orientale; assembly: GCA_034780415.1. Classification (NCBI taxonomy): domain Eukaryota; kingdom Metazoa; phylum Chordata; class Actinopteri; order Cichliformes; family Cichlidae; genus Cichlasoma; species Cichlasoma orientale. The sequence goes on from JAVDPK010002576.1 coordinate 60,679, forward strand.
AGTTGTTGTACTATACATTAGTGCGTGAGCGAGGACACCGACTGAATGACAGACGAGTGGATGAGTCGCACTGACTGATTATTACTGTAGATACTATAAATGCAATTCAATGTCATTAAGGGCAAAACAAGTCATAAATATTATGGTGCATTCTGGTTGCAGAATAAAGCAATATATAATATTCTATGGAGATGCTTTGCATTGACATGTGTAGGATGAATGCCATGTATTAAATTGAAGGATACAAACATTTCATTCTTAAAACGATTGTTTTGTATAAACAACATGTGCCTCCGAAGCCGTGCTCTCATTTGTTGTCAAAAACTGTTAAAGTTCTGTCATCACGTGCCCATCTCGCTGTTTGACTGTTAATGGGCTTTTAATAAGGATCTCTACACTGTAGGCATCATAAATAAGACTCCACTGATGGCAATGTAGTGGAAACAACCATCAATTCTTTCTGCACATAGAGCAAGAAAGAAAGATAGGGAAAAGAATAAAGAGTAGGAAGCAGGGGGATAAAATGTGAGATAGGGGACACCTACAGGAAGACAGATGGATAGAAACAAAATTACTTAAGACCTTTGGTCCTGTGAGAAATAAAGAAAAAGGGGCATAATAAAAAGAGAGAGAACAAGAAGTGGACAGAGCTTGTATAAATGCAAGAAAGTGGATAAAACATACGTGTAATCAGTAACACGATTTTGATTCTTCTTCCCCAAAGAGGAAGCGATCTTCTTTCCCCAGTAATTGCTCTCCATCAGCCTAATTTGAATTCTGCATTTCATATATCATCCTATACTCAAGGGACACTACGCTGCAGAAGGGAGTTCAGCCCAGGTTAGCAAGAGGCTCTTGGCTCTGGGTATGTTCTCAGTAATTAGGAAAGGTGCCAAAGTTTGGATTTAATACAGCCCTGGGTAAGCGCGTGAGAGCTTGTTAGGGAAGTCTTTAGCCTGGACCCTGAGGAGCATGTCAAGCATTTCTGTGTCAAAGGACTCATCAGTCATTAGTTCTATTCTCCATGTCGCAGTGGGGTTTTCACTATGGAGAAAGAGGGTGCACCGAATCGACAACATCATCTCCCCAAGCCCTATCGGGCAAGGTAAATGTGTAGATGTCATTAGAGGAAAACCGGCTGAACTTGTGAAATCTTTCTGTTCTCGGGGATCAGCTGAATTTGACCTGATAGCATGAATGTATCCCTGAAAAGAGGAAACCTGGATATAGTCAAGACTACATATTTGTATGTAAGAATAAATGGGTGTGAGTGGAGGTGGGAAAATGCTATCCAAAGGCTTTCTAAATCATGGCAAACACATGTCTAAATACTTTCTGTTGCATTCAAGTGATGTTTCCTTATGTGAAAATCAAAGTTGAGAGCCCTCTATGACCCCTGAGTCTACCTCCTTTAGCCTTCACTGGCACTGATGCAGAATTTATTGAAGTCTAACAAAATGTGCATTTAGGTCAGCCTACCCAAAACTGTACCAATAATCTTCTTGTCTCTTCATTACCAGCATGCAAGGTGGCAATAACAAAATTTACCAACAAACTAAAACATTGCTCTATTTACTGTTATTTATTTCTAACTTGTTAATAAAATGCTGACTATTAAAAAGGGCATCTGATAAGTGAGCTTGGAACAATCCTCATTACTGACCCACGGAGAGACAAGCTCCGGCTGAACTGGAGGGTAAACTGATTAAAAAATCCACACAGAATAATGAAGCATATAAACAAAGTAATATATATGCGCAGACACACAACTGCAAGCACGCACAAAACTAATCTTTCACTAACAAACACGTGCAAAGATTCATCTGGAAAAAAAAAACACAACACACATGCAAAAAAAAAAAAAAAGATCTTAGTGTTTGTCTAAGTAATAGTAATTGTTATGTGGTGTATGAGGACAATGTGAAAATGTCAAACATTTCAACAGCATGCTGAGCAGGACTGTTCCACTGTTCCTTTTTCCTCAGCTGTAGAAACAGCTTTCTGGATTTAATTGGATGGTAGGCACACGGAGCTGAGAGGTGAGAGGCTTAGTGCGGAGAGTTACAAGGTCTAACTAAGGGATGTTAAACTTAATTCCTGGAGGGACCTCTGAATGCAGGATTCTCTGCTACCCTCTGTTCCTAATAAGTTAATTAACTCACCACTGAGTCACTGAGAGCAGAATATATTTCACAAGGAGCATATTAACAGTTACGGTCAATGATATCTTTGCATCCTGTATGTGATCCGCCATTCATCTGGGCTTTGGAGAAGGGATTCTCTCCCACCTTCGCACCTGGTGTGTTATTGATCTGAGGACTTGTAACTGGAGTTGTAACTGAGAAAACAGAGGTTATGGATCACAACTCTGGTTCAATGTACACAGCCGGCACAGGTATAGCGAAGAGAGAATTGTCTGTTGCAACTTTAATCAGCAAAGTAATTCACGGATTGAGAAGTAAAGTGGCTGACTCTAATCTGCCACATGATATTCACACTGCAGAGTCTATACAGTCATTTAAATCCCGTCTTAAAACTCACCTTTTTGCCTTGGCTTTTAATTCTAGTTCAGTTTGAGTCCCATCAGGTTTTATGTTGTGGTGTCTTTTGCTTTAGTTTGTCCTTAGTCATATTTATTTTATTGTATTTGTTTTTTATGTTTTACTCTATTTTTATTGATCTATGGATCTATATTGCTTATTTTGTAATTAACTTGTAAAGCACTTTTGGTTTTTAAATGTGCTATAGAAATAGAATTGACTCTGGCATTGACATAAAGTAAGGGTTGTTAAAGTAATCAAATCGGGAAAAGGAGATTCACTTACTGAACTAACAGAACTTGCTGGGGCAGCGGCGTGTCTGTCACTGGCAGGTGCGGGATGATAAATAAAAAAATATATGCCTTCCTGTGGCCCCCTTCTCTGCTTGATTTGTTAGATTCCCCATGGTGCTTAGCAGAATTTGATTAGAATAGGGAAAATATGCATTTCTTATTACTTAGGACTCACCTCTTAGAGACCTAAAGAGGATTAAATTTCAATAGAAAACTGATTATCAACAGATTTCCTCTGGGTAAGACTCACTCAGCTCCCCCTCTCATTTGATGATGAAGATCTTTCCAGGAACAAAAAAATTACATACACATAACGCTGTTTATGTGCATGTAAGGATCAATGTAACCAACCATGTATCCCAGCTTTCCACTGAAGATAACGCAGTTAATATGCTTTACAAGTAAGGGAGTCTTACTGGTGCAAGAGATTTGGGTTCAAATTAAAAGCTTTCAAAGGTTCTATGAAGGATCGACTGATTTACTAACGATGTGCTAAACTAAATCTGCAAGTTTAAATACCAAGAAAAAAAATGCTATTTACATAAATTAATCAAATAATCACAAAAAAAAATCAGAGCAGAAGTAAGATAAATACATAATGAATACTGTATTATACAGATCTTGTTAAAAACATACTGCTATCACACATTCTGGTTATTTACGCGGTTGTTTGGTGTTGTTGACCTGATGAAATCTGAGAAGTGCACCTTATATGCATTCTTTAATTTTCCAATACAAGCTTTTTTTCTGTCACGGAAATTGTTTTCAGCTCAGATGCTGTTATAAAAAACAGAGCTGAAACTGATCACTTTCTCTCGTGCTTAATGACTTGTTCAGTCACTTTATATATTAGCTGAATTATATATTTTATTGTATAACTTATGGTACAATGATATATCTCAAAAGGGCTTTTAAGAGCCCCATTATTGCCTGATGCCAAAGTGATGGCATTCTGTTGTTCAGATAGGTCATGTTTACTTCAGTGTCCCTCAAAGCTTAATTGAGACATACCGACCACAGTGAAGTAACAAGCCACAATACTCGCGTCATATTTTCCATATGCATGAAATCTGACCCTGTGTCATGTGACATGTACTGGCAGTTATAATGACAGTTATCAAGCTGTCTGAAGTGATCCACACATTGTCAGTTACTGTTAGATTCAAATCCATCCATGAGGTCATTTATTATTAATTATTAATCTTGAAGTGATTAGTGGAGCTACAGCCCTTGTGCCACATGTGTGAATGCACCCAGCTGTCTCACTCCGGAAAGGTTTGTGGATGAATTCTGCTGTGATCTGCCGATATCTAACACAACTAAGAAGAAAGACTTCTGCAAACAGCTGGAAGCTAAAAACGGACTGCAGCTCCTGTTAAAAATATATCAATATATTTTTTTTATTTTTTTCAATAAAGGAGCCACATCACAGCTTCTTTGAGATGGAGACTGAAAAGGTTGCAAAGGTTTTCACCCTCATGCAACTACTCTTGCAAAAGGCAAAGTATTAATGGCTGAGTGCTAGTTGATGAAGCCAAAAATGCATACAGTACCTGTGAAAAGTTTTGAAATGTTTTTCACTGTTACTATATATCAACACTTTCAGTTAAATTTTGAATTGTGCTTTTTCAGAAGATATTGGTTCTGCTGGTAACTGTCATTTTTTAAAAAACCCATTAGTTGTTTAACCATCATTGATGTGGCTGTTGACATTTCTTAAAAACAAGCTATATTTATCAATGTTACTTTGTCAAATGACAGAAAAGTTAAAACTGAAGACAGAACTGTTTGGTTTCATTTTGTTCTGTCACAGTTTATCATAAACTGTGGATGCATGAAATGAACACAAGTGAATTCTTTCATTGTTATAAAATAAATGAAAAGGGCCACCATTAGGGCATTCTCAAAAACAATGTCATACAGTGAACTGAGGAACTCAAGGTGTAGGAAAGGCGTGCCCAGTTGCAATATTGTTGATGCCTGTCTGCTAATAAAACATCATGCATTCTTTCTTTTGCTATACTAAAGGTGACACATAAATCTTAATACAACCCCCATTCAGAAAAATGGGACACTGTAAATGTCAATAAAAACAGGATGCAATGATTTGTAAATCTCATAAACACATACTTGATTCACAATAGAAACCATATCAAATGGTTAAACTGAGATATTTTACTATTTCATGAAAAATATTAGTTCATTTTGAATTTGATGGTAACAATAGGTCTCAAAATAGCTGGGACAGCATTTTCCAGCAAAAGGCTGAAAAAGTAAATGGTACTAAAGAGAAATAGCTGGAGGAACATTTTATAACTAATTAAGTTTATTGGCAGCAAGTCAGTAACTTGGAGAGGCAGAGTTTCTCAGAAATAAAGATCAGCCCAGATATCTCATCATCTACAAAAGACTCAGAGAATCTGGAGAAATCTCTGTGCGCAAGGGACAACATCGAAAATCAGTACTGGATGCCCGCAACCTTCTGGCCTTCGGGCAGCACTGCATTAAGAACTAGTGTGATTCTATCATGGAAATCTCTGCATGGGCTCAGGAACACTTCTAGAAATCACTGTCTCTGAACGCAGATCACTGTGCCATCCACAAATGCAGTTTAAACCTCTATCATGCAAAGACGCTATTTGAGCACGATCCAGTAATGCTGCCATCTTCTCTGGGCTAAAGGTCATTTAAAAAGGAACCGAAAACTATTCTGTTGTCAGACAATGAATTTCCTGTGGAAAAAATGAAAAAAAAATCATGTTTATTCAAAGGTCATTTTTTTAAATGTTATTTTACATTAGACATATTAATTCACTGTCTATTTTTGTGATTTTATTGATATTTCACATATTTCAAAATAGCAGGAAAATTCTGTAAAATTTAATAAATTATTTTAAATTACAGTTTGTTAGTTTTTTACAGTGCAGAAGAATCCGGGTGCTGAACTGGCCTGCCTGCAGTCCAGACCGCCTGCAGCTGTTGAGTAGCTTGAATTGTCTATGGGACAACATTCCTCTCCCAGAAGACCAGCAACTGATCTCGGTGCCAAAATGTTTATGGACTGTTCTTAAAAGAAGAGTGGTTGCTACATGTCCTTGATATGTTGCTACCATCAAATTCAAAATGAACTAATATTTTTCCTTAAATGGTATATTTTCTCAATTTAAACAGTTGATATATATTTTCTGTGTTCTATTGCTTGTAAAATGTGGGTTTATCAGATTTCCAAATCATTGCATTCTGTTTTTATTTACATTTTACACAGTACCTCACCTTTTTTGGAATTAGGGTTGTAGGTCTGACCTTGTAAGATGGTGTAGCTTTTACAGAAAAGTACATTCATGCATATGAAGCAGAAAAGTTCTGATAATTAACAGAAAATGTATCATTGGAAGAGTGCATGTCTGAAGGGGACTTCGAGTCCCTCTTTAACTTCCTTTGAAGGATTTTGCCCATTTTCATCAATTTTCACAACAGTGAGCTGCTACAAACGAAGCAGGTTAAGAATAGATGTTTAGTGTCCCCAGACTTGAATGTTGACCATACTGCAGTCACTGAAATTGTCACAAGCACTCCCAAAGGAGAACACTTTCTATAGGATTCATACTTGCAAGCAATGCCACACCATCCCCTCTTCTTTTAACAACAGTCTGTAAACATTTGGGAACTGCAATGCCACAGCATTGCTTGCCCCCAACAAAGGAACACTTCCACTGCTGTCAGTACTGCTCCCCCATACAAACTTGGCTCCCTTTCAATGTTTCATTTCCATCATGAAATAACCATCACTCTGACCTGACACTGACAGCATCGCCTATGTCACTAGTTACAGGAGCGAACAATATCTGCCAATAACCTGACTGCTTAAGCGTAATGTGGACAGGTGTGCAGTGGTGAGGTATCATACCTTGTGACAGAAACCAGATTGCAGGAGTCTGGCCAGACCTAGTCTCTGGGCCAAAATGTAGCAAAATCTATCTGACACTGAACTTGATGGATGCAATAGGGAGCATGTTTGTTTCAGCTGTTCCAGGAAAGTCAAACTCTGCCAGGCTGTGGTTTGTCATTTTGAATACAACTAGTTATATTTTTAAAGCAGGGACAAGGTCAAGGAAGAAACTTATTGCTAACCTAATTCCCTCATTGGACCACTCAAAAAGCAAAATCTTTTAATTAATCTGGTCACTATGCTGTCTTCTTTACCTATGTATTTGAAAAAACTGTTCAAGGTAGCAATCAGCATATAAACAGTTTATAAGAGACAATTACAGCTCGCATGTTTAAGAAGTGAAGCCAACATGGAAGAGCCTGCATTCTTGGTAATGTCCAGCAGGTGGTGACTGCTTTGGTTGCTAAAGCAGTCAGGTTGCACAGTTGTCTAGATGTCTGGAGGAAAATTACCCTACTGTTCACTTCATCTATAACCTCAGTCAACAATTTCATGAGTTTATGGTCTCAGTTGCCTTTCTGGATACAATGTGTAGGGTTGTATCCATGGGCCTACATTGGCTGGCCTACCTTATGATTGACAACCCAATTTTGTTTGAGGGGACTTCAGTACACAATCTGTGACATCATGGTAATTATGTCCATCTTACAGTCTGTGGAAAAGCCCAAACTGTGACAGTCAAAATATGCATGCTTATAGCCTGTCACGTTACTTATTAGAACTAACCTATAATCACCATCATTCTTTTGTGACGAAAGGTGCACACAGCAGCAGAGGAAAGGGGGATTTAGTAAATGCCACCATACTGCCACCACAGCAAAGAGACTGCTGTTGAGAAAGACACGTAATTCAGCCCAACATGCAACTGTGCTGAGCACTAAGATGATGAAACATTGCTGATGCAGGTGCACAGTGTCAGCCAAGCCAGGGCAAAGAAGAACACAATTCATCTCTGTGTTTCTGATGAAACCATACTTGAGTACATTGTCATCACTGTTGCTGAAAAAAAAAAAAAAAAAACACAGACAGAAGTATAGCCACTGACATTATTTCAAAGGACAGATCCCACGGGATTAAATTTGCTATTTGCTCTTTGTCTTTTTGTCTCTGTGTGTACAATACAAGCGAACTGCATGTGCATTCAGAGATATGCAAAATGATGGCTACGACTACACAGTCCCATTAAAAGGAGCAGCTTGTGTGAAATAGTTTTTCAGGTACCACTTGGGGCAATGCAGAAGCAGTCTCCATATGTTCTGTTTCATTTTAATTCAGCGTGAGTGCAAGTAGTAGTCCAGAATTCTTCTTTTATTCTAGCACCACTTATGTCCCTTATCTTCCTTCCACACAAAAACTTTTAAAATAGCAGAGATTATTTTTCAATTTACTACCTTTCCTCTTGGAGGGTGTACATTCCCCTGTTCTCATCTGAGAACAAACCTAACCAGATATCATATATTCCCTGAGCCTCTATACAGTTTAACATTTATGGACATGATTATGAATACTTTTGTTTGGTTTAGCAATCAAAGTGAGAAGTACTTCCATAAAACAAGCGTGTAATTACTTATATGTTTGCCTGTGGTTTTCTCTCAGTGCCACAATCAATTACCCTGCCCTCAGAAATGATAAATAATGAGGAAAGCTTGCGGCTAAACAGATTTTGGAGAGCAAATCCAATATTTCACCTTGGAGCAAATAGAGGAAACAGCTGAGGCAAAGTGGATAGAGTAATGAGTCCCCTGTTGTATCTTAATATGTCTAGGTACACTATACTGTATTTTCCTTCAGCAGGGCACTTGGACTTGTAAACTGGTATTTTTTTATTTTTTTATTTTTATTGTATTTGAGGAGGCAGTATTACAAATGCATTGCTTTTTGATCAAACATTAAAATTCTGAATTGAGAGCCTCTTTCAAAGTAGAAAACATTCACAGAGGAGTCAGTTTCATCTGGGTATTAAGACACAAAGCATAAATGGTTCTGCACGTCTTAGCAAATATTTATTTCTCAGAGTTGCATTTAATAAGAATTTTGAGCAAGTGACTGTTTCAGTGTAAGCAACTATGCATGTGACTTTATTGTGTTTTTGACAAAAGAAAAAAGAAAAAAAAAAGTTCTCATTCTAAATTAGCCATAAGTGACACTAAAGTTCTTTAAATTGGGAAATTCTCAAGCTAATAGTAATTTATCCATGTATTAAAGTCACACTATTTTCATGGTGTGAGCTGAGATTGGTTATTTATACCTCCAACTGCGGTTAACATCACAATTAGTAATGAGTCTGCATGACTTGCATGACAATACTGTTGTGCAGCTCTCTGAGCTTGAATCAAAAAACACGCACACAGAGGAGGATCTACGTGTGCCAGTTAGACCTGGAAATTATTACAGACACAAACAAGTGTGGTGGGGTTTTAAATTATAACAATAAAGCTAATTAAAACAGAGCCATGTGTTTAAAACAACTAGAAAGATGCGGGAAATGTGATGGCCATGTGGTGCCATGGTCACTGTCATATTTTATTTATTTATTTATTTATTTTTAGTTTTCTTTGTGTTTCTCATCTTCTCAAGTCTCTTATGCTTTCCTCTCTGTATCGCCCAATTTTTTATGCATGCACCCTGCGTGTCTCCTTTCAGGTACTTTTTCAGTTGCTTTTTTTTTTGCATATTTTTTTAATTTACCTTTCCTTTTTTATTGTACTTTGTTTTGTTTGACTGTATTTATGGGCTCTTTTGTTTCTTCACCAACAGGTTTTATTAAAATTTTGTTCCTTTTACCTGCTCTTGTACCCTGTGTGGTTCCGCCAAGCAAAGTGAAGGGAGACTATCACTGGCCTTCCCTATGGCCTACATTCAATACTTATTTGGTTTATTTTATTTATTCAGTAAATGAAACTACTTTTTCTGAGTGCAAGCAAAGATGTAGATGTAGCAGCTATGTGTAGCAGCAGCCAGCTGGCTGTGCAGCCCATCCACAGCGTGCTTCCAGATGACTGTTTACATCATGAGTTTAAATATCCTAACTGCTGATGCTGGATATTGATATTTTATTTCTGTTTTTATGAAAACATTCACGCATTCACTACTGCAACCGGACTCAATTACATGACTCCTAATGTTAGCATTTTATTAAATGAATGAGGTCAAAGTGAAGAAAATTAGGTAACGTGTGTTAGGTAACACACATACACACACGCGCACACACACACACACACACACACACACACCAATGCTTTAAAGTTTAATTTTCAGTGGTATTTTTCTTCAGTTACAATTTTTTTTGTGGTATAATTGTAAGTTATTCTGTATTTCCCACCTGCAGTAATCAAATGTAAATGGATAGAGAGTAACACAGTCTGGATAAATGTGTGCGATTTGTAAAATTTAAGGTTGTCATGACCTAATCACAACCACAAACCCTTTATTCACGTTCACCTTTAATGTTCAAACATTTTAAAAAAAATTGTCACACTCAAATTTTTAACTGAAATTGCATTACTCTATGCATGGAAGACAGTTAATAACATTAAGTATAAAATAAGATACCAAAGTTTTGCAGTGTGTGATTCCGTGACTCTCATATTGATGTAGTTTCCAAATGGACTGAACTACAAAAGCCATAAAATTCCTAAAAAATTGGCTTTTGGTGTGCCACCCAGACAAATTTCTGGAGGTACCATTGGATTTGAATCCTATTTATATAACTTTTTTTATCCTATACAGTTTTCACATGTTTGACTAAGATGTTTCAGTGTTGCCTTTATTATCATTATAACATCATAATCAGAAAGTGCTAAGACCAAGAAGAGTCCAGAGCAAAGACTGGCAGCATTCACAACATGTTTTTTGATAAGTAACTGGTTCTGATCTGCTGTTACTGACCCCACCAGCCAGTTACTTTGTTTTTCAACGCTCTCCTTGTTCGCGTTGCCTTTCACTATCCCCAGCCGATGGACTCATATGGAATTGTTGTGTAGCTCTGCATGTTGAAGATGTCATAACATCTCAACCTTTCAATGTAAAGTCCACTGAAATAACTTGTTGTAAATCTTTGCTATAAAGATGAAATTAATATTTGATGGTATTTTGCCAACAGGAGGTGCAAGAGCCACATAAACTGAAATGACAATAATTCAACTGTCACGACTGTTTGATTCCTTTTTTTTTATTATCTAAAACCAAAATAAAACCAGTAATAAATCAGGATGACTGCATATGACTACAAATATGTGTGCATGTTATTATTAAAGTAACAAATTTTGAGGTTTGTGCAGTCTTGGGACAAGTGTGCATTTTCTGAATTTTCTAGATGTACTTAAACCAGTGAAGGCAGTTTTCCATCATCTCTAAAAAGTCCAAGCTAATCAAAGCCAGCACTTTTATATATTCTGGTCTCCCTTTTTCAATATATCAAACAAGCCTATTTTCAAAAACAAGTAAGGCACTACTGATTTAAAGCTAAGGGGATTATGCAAAAAGCGTGTCTTTCTTGTACCTCCCAGTTATAAAACAAAGGAAGATACATCAGCAAAGAGAAAAGGGAAATGTGCAGTCTTCAGTGTTTGTAGATAGCTTTTGGCTAAAAAGAAAAAAAATAGAAGGGAACATTCTCTGGAAATTTCTGTCAGAACTGGATTAAAGAAAATGACTGAATTTTCAAGTGACTGTAGCATATAGCTCCAGCATTAAACGGGCATTGTCCCGTGTCCAATAAAGTCTATGGTATAGCGTGCTTCTCTGCAATGCATTTATTGTTTTATCTGTGTCTTTTAAGATCTCCACTGATTAGTGAAAGAGTGGCAATAGTAACTAGTGCATTAGAGAGGCTATAGCTCTCCTGCTGAGGGCCAGGTTGGTTAATTAGTAAACCAAAGAGAAAATCAAAGTGGATGTACAATCAATAGTTGTGGGGTGGTACACTGAAAGTGTATACTTTAGCACACAAGTCCACAACAACCATTGTATGCCGGACAGACAACAATAAGCACCTAATTTATCCAAAGGTAAGAACTGGTGGATGGCCAGTAAGGAAAGATCATCATAGGCTCTGTACCCCACGGCACATTTTTTTGCCCCTTATTAAACTTCTATTGCACTCTCTCCAGCTCTTATTAACCCAGCATTTCCAATATTGTTATTAGAGATGCATCGATCGGCCAGTGGGGAGCCACAATCGGCCGGTGTTCTGCATTCTCAGCCAGGAGTGGTGAATGGCCGGCCAGCCTCCAATGTCCAATTACAAGCCAGTCCCTTTCATGCATGCACAGCACACACAGCAATGCAGGTAAATACTTGCGGGCACAGGAAGGTCTTCACTGTAAGTGAAGATACAAAGTTCACCAAAGTAAACCGTGGAGGGACCACCACTAAAACGTTTGTAAAAACAAACCTAACCAGGCTCTTAAATCAACCTGACTTAGCTGAATATGGAGAAGCTAACAAAGGAAAGGTGGCTAAAGCTAAAGCTATCCAGGACTCAGAGCCAGCCACACGCCTGCGGCCCCAGTCTGAGCAAAGGATCAAAGTTACAGGGAAAATAATGTAGACAAGTGAAAAAGAGAAAAGGTGTATCTGGAAAAGTATATGTTTGCATATACTGTCCGTTACAGTTATTAGAAAGAAAATCACAATCAGCAGAACTGGTATTGGCAGGTCATGCTTAAGGAAAAAAAAAGAACTCAGAATGAGCCAGAAAAAGTTAAATCTATGCATCTCTAAATATCATAAATTGATGGTTTTATTAAGATCAAACCTGCGATACCTGAAGAGATGGATGCCAAGCGACTTGTGTCAGGGTGCCAGTTGGGTGCAACAGGTTCATACGGAGATAAGTCGTCCATGTCTTCATCTAAAACAACAGTAAGGATAAAAAAAGATTAGCACTCAAATGTATCATTGATCTACACTTAACTGAATCATCAGAGAAATATTCAGTATATAGGAATAAATTTTTGCCCTAGTAACATAAAATACAAAACAAAGAAAAATTTAATCCATAAAACCGTCTTTAATGGCTCACACATAAACTTAGCACAAATTTGCATTTGGTTGATTATTTCTTTTTTGTAACAAGGTTGGGGCGGCACAGTGGCATGGTGATTAGCACTGTTGCCCCACAACAACAGGTCCTGGGTTCAAATCCACCAACTAGCCACATGTTCTCCCCGTGTCTGCACGCAAAGACATGCAATCAGTGGGGTTACGCAGATAAGCAGAAACAATGAATGGATGAAACAATGCTTCCTGGCAATAAATCTTATACTGTTGGAAAGCCTGTTTACTTCCCCTTACATGATGCCACATTTGTAAGGAAAATGAATTTGTGGGTTGAGCAGCAGATTTGAGTATGTGGGTCGCGTCCATAAAAAAAACCTCATGACAAATCTTCTCTGCCAATGCCAAACAGCTTATTCTGCTACTGACTCTTGTTTTGAGCTTGTAGTACCCCAGGTACTGACATCAGGCTCATCATCATTGAAGGCAATCTCAATGCAGAGAGATACCAAGATGGGATTTTGCAACCAGTGACAATCCCATGCCTCCACAGTCTGGGACTAAACTATCCTCCAAGATGGCAATGCTCGCCCCACAGAGCAGGTTTATCAGAGACTACCTCCATAATCTGGGAGCTATAGGACGGAATTGCCTACCTGCTGTCCTGACCTCAACCCCACTGAACACTTGTGGGATCAGTTTGGGCGTGCCAAAAAGTCTTGTTTCTTCATACTTCAATCATCCAGTCCAATAAACAACAGCAGACAAGTTTAGCAATATATTTTTCCTTTAGTGGAATAGCTGACCAACAACTCATTTCCACTGTGAACATGTTTTCTATCCTCATCAATGAATATGTTATATAGAGTTAATGAAAGGAAATGTTACTGTGCCCAACTGCCAAGGACATGCTCCCATAATTTTGAGATCCTCTAAGATAAGGGAAACTGCTGTGATGATGAGAAATTGCTTCCAAGCTCTATGAATGTTTACTTGATGCGAATATTAGTATAAAAAAATTTGTCTTCGGTTATCCCCCCCCCCCCCCCCTCCGTGGGTGTGGCGCAATGCTTCAGCTCCACTGCAATAAAGGGCATTTTTCTTGGAAGAATGCATCAACTGCTCTTTTAATTTTCACTTAATAAATTATCTGGTTCTCTACAAGAGGAAAACAGGATGTATGCCATCATCAGAATATTTGCTTTTGGAGCATTTGCGCTTGCTGTGGTTTGATTTGGGGGGGGAGCAGCTGAAGGACTAAAGCACAAGCAATGCATCGTCCGCTGTTAACAATGCGTTGTCTGAACTCTTTGTATGAAAAAAACTAAACAAACAAAGAACAATTCAAAATGAAAAAAACAAAAAAATAAAATTAGCACTCAACTGACTGAGTCTCTCCCATGTGCCTGCTTCTCTGTAGGCCCTAATCCCACATTTAAAATTCATAGCCATTCAGTGTGATTGAGACAAACCCTCCAGTGTGTAATAGCTTTGCATTCGGATCCTAACAGAAACACAGTGAGGGTGTTATGAGGAAGGCTTGGGGGCCTGCTGCTACAAATGAGAAAATCCGTAACCTGTTGGTGAAAGACTACGCTTCCAGGACAACCAATCAGTAGATCCAATCAACAGATACGGTGCATTTTGTTTATTAACATGCTCCTCGAGCATTTCAGAAAAATGTGATGCAAGCTGATAAAATGTTTTCAGCTAACTGCTGTGATAACAGGTAAGGCTATTGTAGAAAGTCTGTGTCTGTATGCCTGTATGCCATGTTTTCTGCTAGTACTGAGGTAATCATCTTTCCTTTGTACAGGAGCAAATAATAATAAGCAAATGATAATTATGATCATGGTCACCAGGATGGTAAAGTGATGCAGTGGTTAGCACTGTTGCATCACAGCAAGAAGGTCCTGGGTTCAAATCTGCCAGCTACCTGTCTCTGTTTGCAGACTGCTTCCATGTTTTCCCTGTACTCTGGCTTCCTCCCAAAGTCCAAAGACATGCATGTTAGCTCAACTAGAAATTTTAAATTGGCCTTAGGTGTGAATGTGAGCGATGGACTGGCAACCTGTCGAGGGTGTACACCCCACACCCCAACCTCCACCACAGACAAGTGGATAAGTGGAAGAAAATGGATAGATTGATGGATAATAATAATCAGCAGACAGCAATAGAGGCATAATAACACTGGCTATGTGACAATACACAAGGGTAAGAAAGATGGATTTATTAAAGCTCACCATAAGCAAACATATGTGCACCTGCACACAGAGTAGCTAAATTTTAATAACAGTGAAAAACTGAATTACTAAAGGGAATCTTCCCCATTTGTCCACAGAGTAAAGACCACCCCACCTCAGACCAGCGCATATCTGCAGAGTCGCTGCTTTATGCGTACTTCTACATAACCCCTCTTCATCATAACAAGAAGGAGCAGCTCAGCTAGGCACTTTTTGAGCACACACAGGTATTGACATGTAGCTCAGTTCAGGATTTCACATTTGTTTGAGAGAAAGGAAAAAAGTCCTGGGGAGAGAGACACAAAGAACAGAAAAGAAAAGATACACAAAGGAACAAAATTGCAGAGGGAGAAAGAAGTAACACAATCAGAGGCAGAAAAACCTTTCATCGACTAAACTACCTAAATCCTCAAAGTTGGTGTGCACACACACTTACAGACAGATAGATAGATAGATAGATAGATAGATAGATAGATAGATAGATAGATAGATAGATAGATAGATAGATAGATAGATCTTTTTTTATTCACAGTTACATTACTCACAAGTCTGTTCGTTCTTGTCCTTACATTTCCATCAAGACAGAGGGACTCAAGAGGTTGCAGGACTCGAGATCTCTCAGTATGTCTAATTATAACAATTACCTTCAAAAGCTATAATGCTTTGAAGCCTTTCAAGAGTTCAAGACTGCCACCTACGCAGCAAACAACCACCTTTACCATCCTTCCACGTCTTTTTTCAGCAGCACCCATCGCTATTGTGTATTTTTAAAAAAAGATGGAAATATTGGACGGAAAAATGCAATGCTTCTTCGAGTGGACCAAGAACAGTTTGTTCTGTACAGCGCCAAATGGAAAAAGGCATGTCCTATCTTTTGCCACAGCATAACAACTTATTAGGCTGCCTACCATTTTGCTCAGGCAGCTTCGTACACTGCAGGAAAGCTTCACAGTCAGTCGAGAATCAAACCATGTTAGGCACGTTCCATTTTACAGGACGTCTGCCTGTACAATGTGTACTGTGGTGATCCTATAAACAACTAGACACAGAGATCAGCATCCACCAAGGTCAATGCCCCATTGTGCATTTTAAAGTGATATAGAATGCATAGCAAAATTTAGTAGGATCTTCACCAAGGTTCCTTAAATTCACATTGGCAGGTTTGTGTAATCTTGCTAGGAACAAACAGACAAACAGATGGCACCTGATCACATACATCCAACTCAGCTTTTGCCTTGGTGGAAGAATAATATGAAGCCACAACAGCAGCTGTAGCTAATAGATAGTACAACCCATACTAAATCATAAAACTGCAAAACACACCATAATCTCACACATACCCTTAGGATGTGAGAAATCCCACAGCAGGAGGCCTTGTTGTACTTAAAAAAAACTGCTCTTTGACAGTCACCCTGGACCCAATTATGCATTCATCAAGTAATAGAAAATTCTTCCCAGCTGTTTAGTGATCAGATGTTTTTTTAGCCGCAGGGCAACAAGTTATCGCTGTAATTAAGCCTCCGTTTGACTTCATTTGCTCTGACAGTATGGAGCATGACCGAACAGCTCAGACAGACAATCAGGCCCTTCCCTAGTTACAGCATGAGAAAAATAACGTCTTTTGCTGGAGTCACAGGCCTGTTATTTGCCATAAGGGGTCTTATAAAGCCATTAGGCACCATCACTCATTCTTTTCATATGCATTATCAATGAAGTTGAACTCCCGAGGTGGAAACTATCCTATGGATTGTTCGTAACATTCCTGGCAAATGGTTTATGGCTGGAAGCAAAGTCAGCTTTACATAACTATCATTCACCATCTGTTTTTAAAGGTGCCCTATAATTTAATATTCATTCATTTTCAGCTTGTTCGCTGTATGTGATGCAGGAAATGCCCATATACGCCTGACAATTATTGTCTCACACTCATATAATAAGAATATATCACAAAACGATATTGTGGACTAATTACAAAAAAGAACGGCCTGGAGCACAGCTGGATGTCTTCTGCAGAGCTCTGCAGGCTGCTGCACAAACTCAGCTTGCATGTAACCAAGCTTTTGCTGTCAGAGCTTGAAAAGTTTGTAAATGAGCTGTCTGTGGAGTTTAGCCTTGCCAGCCTTTTAAATCATATCTTAAAGAAGACTTGTATAAAAGAGTAAAAGAAAACACTTTTATTATCACGTTAGGATAAAGTGCATTAATATGTCCTTTCAAATTCCTCTCCTTATGTGCTCATCTCCACAAAGACAAGTTGTACCACAAACGCATTTTTTTTTTTTTTAATTGCGCTTAACAAAACACAAGTTGAAGTATATATTCTGTTAACGGCTCAGCTTTTGAAGTGATATTGACATTTTAAACTCAATTTCAAACCATACAAACAGAATATTGGATTAGCTCAGAATAATATTTCAAGTCACAGTTTCAATCCAGCGTGGCGTGTTGAGCAAATACAGCTAAAAAAAAATTATAATAAAATAAGAGCTGAATTTTTCACCCTTCCCTTTGGCTACATGAATGCAATTTTAATAAAAAAAAAAAGTGTTACACACAGGTGTTAAATATTGAATATTGATAGGCAAAAACAGTGATCGTTAGTTCTTTCTCTGCTTATACACGTTTTAGGTGACAATAAGACTTAAACAGTCAATATGAAGCAACTTGAATACTTACTGTAAAGCTTCTGTACAGATAATCTGGTTACTAAGTAAGGTATGGCTATGTAAAATGTGACTCTTTTCTCCCGCTTTGAATTCCTCCATATGGAAGACAGAAAAAAGCAAGCATGTATTTTATGATGCAGCGTTAAAGGAGAGCGACAGAGAGAAAAAAAGAGACCACCGCACCTCGTAGTTGACTTCTATGATGCGCATCCATTCAGCACCTCTGTGAACCTTTCTGCAGGAGTGAGTCTTAATGCCCACATCATGACAGTATTCAAAGAGCAGAAAGGCCCGCCACTCACTCCCGCTTCTGATAGAGAACCTGAGAACTCACTTCGCTATAAAAGGCTAATCTAAACCCCACTACCTGGCCCTCATTTCAGCTGCACTGTCACACTCTACACCAGCCTCATGGTGAATGGGAGCAATTTCGGGCAGTTCACCTTACAGTATAGAAAATCATTAGACAGATTTACCAGGACAAACAGTGCCTGTTTTGTCATCCTATTTCACTGATCCCTTTCACATTTTGGGATGAAGGATGGCAGGGGAGAAGGAAGGATGAAAAGGACAAGGAGGGAAAGCTCTGAAAGACCGTATTGATCACACACAAGGTCTATCGACAGGTCCCTTCCTCTGATGATGAAGCAGCTACCAAGTGAGTACTGTACGGGTCTCCAGCACAGGGAGGGAGAAAGCAGAGAGGACACATTCAGCATGCAAGAGCCTGCTCCCCCTTTCCCCTGACATGCAGGGCAGGCTGGAAAAATGTTCTGCTTATGACAGTGGATGGCTAAGGTAATGGCCAGTGACTGCTACCATTGCTCATAGTAATGATGGTTTCACCCAGGAATACTGTGTACCTTTGCAACCCCCCCTTTCCTCAGTAGCACCCCCCCCATGACTCTCTCTTTCTTCTTCTCACTCCTTCTCCGTCTCTCTCTTAAGTTTCCTTGCTCCCTCATTATTTATCTACCATCCTGTCTTCACTTCTTGCCCGCGCCTCCTGTCTTCTCTCTTTCTCTCTCCATTACTCCTCTTCCCTGCCTGAGTCTATCGTGATGTCCACAGCATCCTTACATTGTCCATTTCAAGTAACATCCCACAGCATTAGGGGCTGCCCTGTGGCATTAGAATGATGTAGAGACATATTAAGCGAGTGACCTTTGCAATGCTGACGTTCATAAAAGTGGAGAAAATAAATCATTCCGCAAAATTGTGGCATTCTCGTCATTCCATGTAAAGACTCCTCTCACAATGACCTGGAACCAACTAATGGAGTCCTCCTTCCTCTCACTGAAGTTAAAGTTAGCTAATTAAATTGCTCTGAATGGTATTCACAAAAGTTCCTGCTTTAAGAACCGGGGTGTGATTTCATAGCTGAGGCTGAAAAAAAATGTGCATGTTAGAGGTATGGAGCTTATTGTTTAAGTATTCAATTGTGCAATATTCACACGAGCCCCAGAGCATAATCGAGAGCCACCTATACAATATTTCTGTGTTTTCTTAATTAATTCTTTTATATATTCAAAAGTCCTGCACAGACTCAGTTGGCTTACACTGACACAGGCCCAGAGCAGAATCCATCCAATATTCATTAAGGATGGTTGCATTGATGCACTGAATTCAGTTGCCATGACACCATTTGCGCTATTACTGATGATTAAAAGATTGGCATTATAACACCCTCTAGTTCAGGGCTTTAAGGCAAACAGGACAGAACACCAGCATAATAGTATTCAAGAAGGAAATCTGGCCTCACATTATAACTTCATGGCCTTGTTATTCAACCGCATTCACAAGGGTAAGGACATGGCATGAAATGTAAAATGTTTCAGAAGTGTAGTTAAACACCTGCTGAGACGTGTCAGCGTGCTGATATTTCAAGAAGACACATCAAGCAGCACCAGATGACGGTTATGAATCATGTTGCTGTCACTTTGTTGAGGCGCTTTGTATGTTTTCTCGGCATCGGTGCACTTTTTAACACGCATTGTCAACTTTGAAACACTGGTCACACTCACTTGGTTTGTAATTTACAGTCACATCTCATGGACACAGAACATACTTCAGCTTGATGGCATTTCCATCAGGATATTTTATGGTGAGTCTGGGTTGACTCGGTCAATGTTTAACTTTCAGTCTCTGGATATACTTTCAAATACATTGACATTTTCAGTTTGCAGGCTGACAGGGCTATGAAAGAGCTAACCAGGAAGAAAAGTGCGAAGGGTACGTGTCACACTGTTTAACACTGAGGGTTAAAGCCTGAACATTACATCATCAGTCTGAAATAAATGGCAGCAGAAACCAGCCATTACAGTTACTGAGATTGGCTGCTGATCATATATATATTTTTTAAAAAAATTCTTAATACAAGGAAAGAACCAATATTCCCCTTCTGTCCTCAATGAAACCAAGGTGAAAATGTAGCAGCTGGTGTTTTCTTTCTTTTTTCTTTGTCAGTGAGTCTACATCATTATTATAAAAAATATCACCATGCAGATACATACATTTCAGTGTTTGAACACCAGATGAGAAACATCAAATATCAGTCACTTATTAGACAAAAAGCACTAACACTGGCTACCATCTGGATTTCAAGAATTCCTTCCTCAATCCAGATCAGCACCATCATTTGGTGGCTTCGATTGTCAGTGATGAAAAAAAAAAGACACCTGGTGGGGAAATTTGTTTTCTCCCACACAAATCAGGGTCTTTTGATTGCTTTGCATCAGCACATTTCAAACTGTGTGCAGATAACCAAATAACTTGCATAAAACAAGAAACAACATAACTGTTTCTTGTTTAGGGACCAGTTATGCTGTTCCCTAAATATGATGTGATTACTGATTTCACAGTCTCTTTTAGGACCCATCATCACATGGTTTCACTATGAATCGGCCTCGTAATTATATTTTTCTGATAAATTTAAGAAGTGATTAAATATGTATCATTAATCTAATATCTGAATCTGCAGCAGCTGTACTATACAAGATTATTTATTTTAATAAACAACCCAAATAAACAAACAAAAACATCTTCAATCAAGTTATAGACAGTTATGAAACGAAATGTAGCAAGTAATAAGAGCCCAAAACACTATCAATACTCCAAGATACTTATTTAAAACAAACAGTGTATGTTGTTGTAATTTATAAGATCTACATTCTTTACACTGATACCAATAATAATTTCTCAGGGGAGTGAAAAAGATCTAAGAAAGAGTCTCAAATATGAGAGCTGGACAGCCTCAGGCCCTGGCATGATCTATACCTCCTAGCTAAAGAAGCTAACTGCACTCCACGATAATGATGTGCGGATTGATACTGAAATATCGATACTTCCGATATCAGACCTTTATGCTTTCAAATCGATTCTCAAATCCAAGTATCAATACTTTCAATACTTCAGTCATTTGAGATAATGTATCTTAACAAGAACACGTTAGAAAGTAACTAAATTATTGAGATCGTGCCTAAATGAGACGGGGTTGATGGGAACTACTTTTTCTTCCACCTGGTAAGTGTGTAATGCGTAAGGACGTAATGCCCAAGCGCAGCGTGGTGTGCATTAATGCAAGATTTAGTATAGATCCGATACCGAGTAAATACAGGGCCAGTATCGCCGATACTGATATCGATACCGATACCAATACTTTTTAATAATTATGAAGAATTTTCATGAAGTTAAAATGTTTTGTGATTTTTTTCCCTTTGGATCATTAATTAGTAAAAAAAAAACAGGATAGAATTTGGCAAAGTTCATAGGTAAATAGAAAATACTTTATCAAAATAAAAGTTTTTGTTCTGAAACATTAGAACAGTAACAAAACAATTTTCCCCATACACTGTGATGTCTGGATTTTTTTTTAAATAAAGTGTACAAAATGATCACTCAAGAACAAATTAAAACTTCAGAAAGTATAATACAAAAATGTAATAAAAAAATATCCCTTCAACTCACTAATTTTCTGGATTTTATCTTAAATAAACAAGCTGTACAAAATTATCACTGCACAACGCTTCCGGCCCCGCCCCCTACTTCTGGCCCACGATTTGATGTCAAAAATATAAGACAATTTGGCCCTTTAAGTTACTTTTTTGACATTTCGCTAACTCCTCTTAATTGAAGGGATCGGAAGTGGCCTGTGGGCCGGGAATTTGAGACAGCTGACAAATTCCTTTTTTCCCAAGTAAAATATGTTACGTGTCATGTGACGGTATAATGTTAAAACACTGTGGGGAGGGGAGGAGCAAAGTGTGCCTGCTCTGTGCTGTGACAGGAACAGCACTTAAACAGAAAGTCAGCTTGCATCTTTGATGAAACCGCAGCGTTGCATACAGGAGAGAAACCGCAGTTAAAGTATCGATATCATTACACTGGTATTGATCAATATCAATACCAACGTTGGTATCGATATCGATATTTGTATTTGGATCAATCCGCCCACCACTAGCGTGCTGCTGCTGCTGCTCACTCAGACGCAATCTGTGATGTTTGTGGGAAAACAGTAAGAAGTTGTGGCAACACAACAAACCTCGTTAAACACCTCAGAATAAACCACAATACTGAATACGAGGCATACATGATGACACGGACCGAGGAGGAGAGCAGGTGCTGCTGCTAGGGCAAGACAGATGTCTCTGGCGGAGTCCTTTGGTGTGGCAGGCAGGCACTATCCAGGTACAGAGAAAGGAAATGTCGAGCTGTAAGGGGTGATAAGCACGGTCGCTGTTTGAGTTGGACAGATTAATTAAGATAGTATAAGTAACGAAATAAACACATGCTTCAACACATAGCTGCATGATTTCAGCTTGGAGTAATATTTGTATCATGCCTACGTGAGATAATCTCACATAGGTAAAAAGGCCTAGATTTATTCAAGTAAGCTTTCCTAAAGTGTAAGATAATTGAAAGTGGTTTACATAGGTGTCATTAAAGTATTGATATCAGATTGGCATCGCCGATACCAGCTTGAATTTCACTTGAATTGAACATCACTACTCCACGAGTATCTCGCAGCTCAAATGAACCAGCTGCTAATGGATGAGATGCACCTGGAATGGCTATCTGAAAGCCCGACAGTCCTGATCACCAAGGATCCCCAGAAGGGACCGGCCCCATCCAACTACCTGCCAATAACCTGCCTCAGCCCAACATGGAAGTTCTTGTCAGCTATCATAGAGGCTAAGATGAATAGGTGAACATGATCAGAGCCCAGAAAGGAATTAGCATAAAAACCAAAGGAGGAAAGCATCAGCTACTCACCAATCTGTGCACCACCTGGACTGACTACAAGAAAGCCTATGACTCGATGCCTCAGACATGTATTCTTGAATGTCTAGAACTATACAAGATCAACAGGGCCCTAAGAGCCTTTATCAGGAACTCAGGAGGCGCATGGAGGGTTTCACCCCAAATCCAGCACCCTGAAACTGTCTGCTAAGTGAAAGGAAGGAGTCAGAGGACTAGTGAGTGTCAAAACCACTATAGTGGATGAAACAACAAAGATCCATGAGAACATCAGGAATATGGTCACAACTGATCTTATGCTTAGTAAATACCTCAGCTAGCAGAATCCCTAGAAAGAAGAGAAGCAAAAACAGGAACCATCATGGAAGGAGAGGCTTCTGCATTGCAGGTACCACCAGCAGATAGAAAAGTGGCTGATAAAAAAAAATCCTACCAATGGCTGGACAGACACCACAGAGGCACTAATCATGGCAGCACAGCAATAAGCTCTAAGCCCAAGATCGATGGAAGCTGGGGTCTACCACACCAGGCAAGAATCCAGGTGCCGGCTCTGCAGAGATGCCCCTGAGACAGTCCAGCACATAACAGCAGGGTGCAAGATGCTAGAAGAGAGGACATACATGGAACGCGATAA
This sequence comes from Cichlasoma orientale, assembly GCA_034780415.1. NCBI lineage: Eukaryota > Metazoa > Chordata > Actinopteri > Cichliformes > Cichlidae > Cichlasoma > Cichlasoma orientale. The sequence goes on from JAVDPK010002576.1 coordinate 84,260, forward strand.
CCAAGGCCTCTGGTAGAGGACCTGAGCTTGGAGGACAAACAAACACCACCCACAGAGCGGAAGGTCTTGACTCATTTCTTGATATTTTGCTTCAAAGGAGCCAGATATTCTTGCTTTCTTGTAATTTTTTAAAGTGGTCTTGAGCATCACTGATCATTTTCAGAGCAATGTTTTTTTTTTCCAAGCTACTTAACACTGACCCATGAATCATTCAAGCATAAAAAATTCACCTCACTCAAAGAATGTGCTGTGTCTACACATAACAGACAAGTTAGCAAAGAACACATTTTAAATTGTATCCTTAGATGCTCTGCTACTAGCAGCCTCTCACAAAAACACATCATTTATTCCCATTTCTTTAGCCATTCTAAAGTAAGGGAAACAGGTAGAAAAGGTCTGGGGTATGCCAAATTACACAAGAACTGGACTGTGGCAACAGGTCTTATGGAGTGATTAATACAAATTTGATATTTTTGGTTTAAATTGCTGTCAATATGTATGGAGGAGAGCAGAAGAGAGGTACAACATTGAGTGTCTACAGCCATCTGTAAGCCAGGTGGAGGCTCTGTCATGGTTTGGGGCTGCATTTCAGCCAGTTGTGTTGAGGATGTTGTCAAACTTGATAGAATTATGAACTGAAAAATACCATCAGATGTTGATCCACCATGCAATACCATCTGGAAAGCTTCTGATTTGGCATGACAATGATCCCAAACATACTACCAGTGGAATAAAAGCAAACTTGGATAGAAAAACACTATAAGTCATGTGTTGGCCTCCCCAGAGTCTGGACCGCAACATTACTGAAGCAATGTGGGATCATCTTGACAGAGAACAGAACAAAAGGCAGCCAACATCCAAATAAGAGGTCTGGATGTCCTTCAAGAAGCCTGGAAAACTATTCCTGAAGACTATTTAAAGAAAGGACAAGAAAGCTGCCTAAGAGAGTTCAGGCTGTGCTGAAGAGTAAAGGTGGTCACACCAAATATTGACTTTCAAACTCATTAGAATTGTACAAACTCTGTTTTTGCCTTATATACCGTATTCCCATGTATGTTTGCATGTTTCAATAAATCACTACAAATATTTCTCATTTTCCCAGCAAAATATAAAGAAATGAGGGGTAGCTCAAGACTTTTGCACAGCAGTGTAAAGATGGGGGAAAAAAAGCTTTCATATCAGAAAACCTGCTGGTAGGGTATACCAAGTCACTGATAGTCAATTTAAGCAATAACACTGTTACTGTCTCCAAAAGATAAAGCATTACCATTCAAGACATTTACAAGCATTAGGAGATGCAGCTGACTCAGCAGAGGGACCGAAATGCTTTCTGGTTACAACTGTAAATGTGTTTTATTCTTTTTAGCAGGAGAAGGAAAAAAAACTCCTTGTTTCAAGTTAACCTTTGCAAAGCAGCTGCTAAACACTCAGCGACTGCTAAACACATTCCAGAGATTATTTTACAAACACTCATGTGGAGGTCTAAAGTGTGTAAGGGCTCACAGATGCTAGGCAGTGGACCAAACAACTGACAGGTATTGGGATGGGGTGACTTAAAACCACACATTTAAGTTAAAATTACTGTATATACATATATATATATATATATATGTATATATTGAGAAGGATAAGTCTTTACTCCCAGAAAGCTGGAATAGTGGGTTAACCTTGCCTGAGGCAGTGGAGTATCTGTGCGCTGTTTGTGAAAGGGGATTGTATCAATCCCAGTCCATCCTTGGTCCTCATCAGCTTTCTCTTCACCGACAAAATGATTTAGCTCTCAAGACTACAGGCCAAATTCTTGCCCCTGGCCAGCATAGGTCATGCAAAACATAGCAAATTCTAGCGAGAGTAAGATTTCTTTATGGCTTCCTAAACTTTCTACACTATATATATATTGGCCTCAGTGTATTGGCAAAGTATTAAATATATTTTCCATGACATATCCATGCCTATCACATCAGTAGAAATTACATAGCACTTTAAAAATCTCATCTGTCTTCCTGTTGGCCATTCATATCCTTCGACCTTTTCTAGTGCCACTTCTTTGAATCCTTCCTATCTATTAAAACATTCCTCTCTTCTCCATTTGTCTTTCTACAGTAACTCGGCAAAGAAATCTTCCAAAGCTAACATAACACTATAAGCTACATGACATCAAAACCATCTTGTTTTATCCACGCAGTTTTAAGTGGTTTAGCACCACTTCATGAGGGTCTGCTGGGATTCAGCTTTTCGTGTTTGTTTCCAGAGATGGATGTTGTACACAGATTGTTTCCAGTTAACAAAAGCCTGCTTGACTGCACAATGGATCGTGATTAGATTAAAGCTCCACTGTAAGAGCTTTTCGTTTGTGTTAAAGCAGGTTTTATCTCCAAGGGCGACAGGGCCAAAATGGGACAAAGCTGAGAGTAGTCTTCAGAAGCACGTGCTCTATGAAGGACATACGGCAGGAGCAAGAGGTCTGTATTCTTGACAGCCAGACAACTTACACGATTCATTCAAACCCTTTGACTGATGCAGCCATTTGTTGGGGAAAGAGGAAGGTGGGTGCAAATGAGGCACAGTGGGAGATAGAAAGATCATTACATTTAGAAAAAGAGAGAAAGACTGGAAGGGAGACACAGGGCCTGCGGAGCATCCGTGTCATCACATTTCCCTTGAACTCGTGTCAGAGACCCTCTGCTGCCACAGGTCTGATGAAGTGTAGCTGGCGCTATGAGCAGTCAGCCTGGCGAATCACTTCACAGATCACCACACAAAAGCCCAAAATGCTCAAAGCTCAGAGACTCTCCACTATTACCCCACGTGTCAAAACAGCTGAGTACGTTATGTCCTCCATGTTTACATGGCCACTTGAGATCTGTCAAAGAGACTTTGATCACATGCACAAGCATTAACAAATGCCACACTTGGGTTAGGGTTCCCCTTTAGGCTGATCTCTAGGGTGCTGCGTCTCCAACAGTCAGATTTGTCCTAATATAAAACTCTGCCTGCTTTCTACCCTTGGTGGGGAATGGGAAACATGCTTTTGGTGTCACCGGACCAAAAAAAGAAAAGAAAAGAAAACACATAATAACCATTCAGCATATATTGCAAGTGAAATAGTCTGAGAGGGTATGAGGCTACTGCACACTTATAGCGTCTCTTCTAATGCTTTAAGAAATTAATTCTGTGGTGGAAAATTCACAGGTCTGTTTAAATCAGTTCCACTGAGGTAATATAAAGGACTATATAGGAGATAAGATGTGGCAGTGAAATGGGTAAACCAGAGGACTTTTTCCTGATGCGAGGTTGAATCCCAAGTGATGTCAGCAAAGGCTTATTTTTTATATATGCTTGTGCTTGTCTGATCAGAGGGGCTTAGAACTGAAAGGGGAAAGTCGTAGGTAGGGCGCTCTACTTTCTAATTCTGGTGTGGGGTTTGTTTTGTTCCTATTTTCTATTTCTGTGTACCACAAATTTAAAGATGTAGCTTAAGGCTACCTCAAATCATAAGTCCAGGAGACTGGTCTTTAAATGAACTGTGAAAATGGCTGCAACACTACAACAGCTGAGTGTGATTTTATGTCCCGCAGAAGTGGACACATAAGGACCACTGTGCTATATGATTGTAATGTAATTACAAGGTAAAATGGAACACTTTAGGTGAAAACCAATAAGTCTACCATAACAGGTCCACCTAATGTAATCCCATTATAGCTCCATTACATCTGAGAGTGTGAGGAAAGTAGGAAAGCATATAGTATTTTTCATCAGGGGCTTCTGGGTATCCCTATAAGAGGGCATTGGGGAATAGGGCATCAGCAGTGGGTGTGGTTACATTCTTCTCGTCTTTGCTTGGAAAACATGCTGGCACTTGACGTCAGAAGACTCATAAAAAATAAATGTCAGAATGCTCAAGAATGTGAGTCATATACATTATTATCAATAAAAATATGTTGCATATCTGCCACAGAATAATAAACAGCTACAATCTACATGTGTCTTGCTGTGCATGAGGCTCACACAGAAGGATTCAAAGGGGGATACAAATGACACTGTGAGCCTGGACTGTTCATTATAAACTAACACACAAAAACCTGAGAAACCAATTGCTATTTTAACATGAATACCATGAATACCTGAATGCAGTTTTGCAACGAACCTCCATGACTTAGAGTAGTGTTGTTATATTGCTCATTCTAAAAATGTTCATACAGTTAAAATGAAGTAATATGTGAGACCATGAAACCATGTGCCTACCTTCAGCTCGTCCCATGTGGATAGACCAGAAGATCTGCAGACACTGCGGCTCCTTCTTCATGACCCTCTTGCAACGGCAGTCAAACAGAGGGCTAACCAACAGCACTTCCAGTGCAGCCTGGCACTCCCTGTTGCTATCTAGCATGGCATCCTTCTCCTTGCCCACAAGGCACTGGCGCATCACTCGGTACCGAGAGCTGCACTGAGGGTCCTGGTTACACATTTCACTTGCCTGAATGCAGTCCACCCATTCTGGCTGAGCTCCAGTCCCAGACTTGATGCTTGAAGATCCTGGAGCATCGTTAGCCAAGGACACGGACAAAGCTGAGGGAACATCCAAGGAACTTGCTGCCTCATCTGTGTGGAGAGAAAGAAATAGATGTGGTGGTAAAAATGGAATGGTGACCTAGAAACTGCAAAATGTTTGGGGGATTTTGTGTTTTTATGTGTGCAGGTATCTGTCTATCTATCCATCTGCATGCTTTAAATTTTGTTACATTTTGTTCCATTGAGCAACAAGTTGTATGTGGGAACCAAACAGGATTCACAGCCTATTACAGGCCCATACCTGCCCAAGCATTTTTTTTTTTTTAGCAAGACAGTTATTTATTCCTCTGGTCCACATTGGTCATATACCCCAATATGCAGTGTTTTTTTTTATGTCTCATTTACTTTATAGCCAGTTATTTAGGTGAGACAATTTTGGTGCATTTAATGCAGCAAAAGAAAACTAGACTCCGTGTTTCAGATTCTTATTGAATATTCAGTCACTGAATGATATCTAATTACATCATGTCAATGACTACTCTTAATTTGAATCTAGGTAAGCAGAAAATGAGCTTACACTGAGTAAACCGTGATAGAGCAAAACTCAAGTGTTGCCATTTGACAAGAGTGAAGATTGAAACGCACCTTCACACAAATCTTAGCACAGAGAGTTCTGGTGAAATGACAAGAGAGACCCCTTGTGGCCATCTTGTGCATTGAGATCAGGGGAGGAGAGGGATCGAGTGCAACATCAGCCGGAGAGCAGCGGGTCAGAAAAGACTCTCATAAAGTTAAACATAAAATTATTGCGGGACTGTCAGTCAGATTGTCGGGTAGGTGATTTAAGCGCGAGTGCAGACGTCTGGGGAACATACTGAAAATGCTGATGGTGATTAACGCGACCATAATGATGATGATGATGCTGATGATGATGACGATTTGCCGTGGTGCTGGAATCTGTCATATTCAACCAACTAACCAACCCAAAAATAAATAAATAAAACAAAATACAAAAAAAAAAAAAAAAAATCTTATTCTTGACTGAGATGAGAAATATTTTGACTGACTGAAAGCTGTGTTTTCTCCTTACAATAATGAGCTCTTCTTTCACTGTGGAAGCTGCGAGTGTGTTATGTGGGCTGCAAGCGATTGACTCGCATAGACCAAGTTCGGTTTGTAGCTTTGGGTGAAAATCGAACACAGCCTAATCAAACCAAATGTAACATAAACCCCATCAGACACCTGCTGTACATGATTAAACAAAAATGCGTTTTGCCTGGTACCCTCAAACAACTCCAGCATTTTTTTAAAAAAGGGTAAAATAAGAAAATTACTGCCACGGTTGTGTACACATCATTCATATCTAAATGTGCAGAGCTTGTGAGTTATTCTTATATGTAACTTCTTACCTGGGAGCAGAACAAGGGTGCAGACGCACATCCACACAGTGATAGACTTCATTTTGGACAAGAAGGATGAGTTGGGGTCGAATTACACTAATATTTCCACCTTTTGAAAGATTAATTCCCCTCTCCGGATCCTTGACCCAGGCGCAGGATGACTGTAAAAAACCCTCATTCAAATTTTAAAATAAACATGCACCTCGGAAAATATCCTCGATTCCCAAAAAGTAATCCACAATTTCTTTATTTTTTTTATTTTTGTCGGAATAATGGACTAATCACGACAAAGAAAAAAAGAATCCTCTGACACTGGAAAAAAATCAAATGCCAATCAAACAGCCAATCAATCCATAAGAGCAGTTACTCAGGGTCCGTCTGCGCTGCGTTCATGCCGACAAACTACTGAGACTTGATCTCTCCGCATTATAAGAGCTGCCCGCTCCAGTTGCCCCTTGCAGACAATTTGTCCCTAAAACAGTCCTTAAACTGGCGCAAAATGATCTGTGATAGCTATGCCAATATCTCTAACGAGGTAGAAGAACTCATCTGAAAGTGCTACAAAACGCTGACTGGATTTTTTTTTTCCACCGCTGTTTTCCCCCCAAAAAAGCTGCGCGCTCAAGGAGGGAGGGAACGCTTCTTTTCCACTGACTGCATGCGTGTCGAGGCATCGCAGCACTTTATAAAGCGGAGCTCCCGTGGGCCGGCAGAGGGCGCTGCTGGCGAGTACTTTCATTGGAATGCGCGCGGTCATAGAGGACCATAATTAATGTTATCCTACAGAACAATCATCAGTATTCCTTTAACCCCTGGTCCACAGGATACGGAATTATACGGTCCTCACGTGAGCTGTGTGGTATGTCTTTGATACCACGTGGTGCTACAGGACCTTGTGTAAAAGCCTATCCCTTTAGTGAAACAATCTCTGTGTTTCATAATATTCCTCTTATATGAGGACTATCTTTCTTTTCTTTTTTTTTATAAGGGATTCTTTACAGTTCTGTTCAATGTGCAGCTGGAGGGGAGGGGAGGTTACAACTGCAACTGATCAAGGAAAGAATTATGAAGGCACAATAAATGCCTTTGCTATTTTCAATGGCAGCGAGGCAGCCAACACATAGGGAATCTTTTATTCAAGAATTTTGCAAGGTCACTAGGCCAATTCGTTTTTTTGGCTGACATTGGGGTTTTGTTCCTACAACCCACAGGAATTTGATGCTGATTTTTAGGGATAGGGATCAAAGGTGGACTCAACAATGGTGATGAAAATGTCACCATTCATTTCAACACTTTCATATGACATCCGTGTTCCCTTCCAAGAAAGATTTGAAGGAGAAAATAAGCACAATGTCTCAAATTATATTTATGCTCTCAGGAAGTAGCTAAGCCCACAACCAGCAGAATCTGCCATTTTGCAAAGTGGCTTCGCATTAAACAAAATGACTTTGTTGTGCATCATCGCCTAAATAGTTCCTATAATGTCATAAATCTTTACAAATCTTGAAAACAAAGTCTCTATTTAGAGGTTGTGACAGTGACAAACTGCAAGGCCACTGGCTCATAATGATGTCTGACTGTCAGCCCAGGCTTTCATCCAAGAGGGAAAACAGCTTGCTGTTGTAATGGCAACATCAGCCTCATTCTGCCTATATCGGCCCAGGCTTATTCTCATCTCTCGAGTATGAAGTCACTGTCATTATGAGGACACTGTAAAGCATCATCCACCATCATGAGTATCCAGAAACTGTCCTGAATTAGAGCTGCAGTGGCTGCTGGAGACAATTCCTCAAATGTTTTTTAAGTGGAAGTGTATATTTCATCGCAGAATGGCAAGCTTTTGCTTTTCGTGTATCTGCTTCAAATATCGGGGCAATTTCTCTTCATTTTAGCAGAGAAGCAAACAATAATTTCTCACCAAAGATCACTTGCATAAACTGTATGAGGGCTACAGTTGCTTGAGTAGTAGGCTCGCGAAGAAGAAGACATTTATAATAAAACAAAAAGGCATGAAATCAGGAAAAAAACATTAGCCGCAAAGACACTGAATAAAAAAAAAAGCTAAATTTGCAGCGTGACTCCTTATTGAGGCATCGTATTATGTCTGTCCACAGTAGTGCAATATGGATAATTCCTCCCCACACTTTTTTTTTCTTGTTGACATTGCATGATTCAGCTCCTCTAGGGGTATTTAATTGCTTCATTCTGATTTCATAAGGCATTTGCAATTTTTATCACGTTTTTTTTTTCTTGTTGTTCACACTTGAATGCATCTATAACTGTGCTCCCTTTTAAAAATAGGCACATACTTATGTGCAGTGGAGACAGATGCATGCAGGGATGTGCATAATCTATATGTCAGATAACTGGGCTCCCACAAGATGGCTCAAGACCATGAAGATGCAGAATGACAAATCTGGATATGGAAGACATTGTTCTCGCTACTGAGTGAAATCCCTCCCTGTCTCTGAGAAGTGTCGCTAATATGGTGAATATAGATGATATCATTATGAATTCATTGGGATATGAAATAATGATACAGATAACACTCAAAGTTAAGGCAGTAACTTGTGCTTAGTGAGACAGCGGGTGGGGGGTTCAGAGTGAGTTACTGCTCACTCTCGTGGGTCAGATAAGAGCTTAGAGAGTTGAAAGCCGTCACCTTGAAAACAGGAAAGACAAACTTGCACAATAACGTGTATGTTTTATCATGTTTAGTGTTACAGTATGTGTGTTTTCCTGATTACTGTAGTGCTTGACCATCATTCGAGCTCAACCCATGTGAAGCTGGCACATTTGACCATTAAGGTGTTATCTATCCCGCACCTCGAATGAACTGATGATCATCATTTTGTCTTTGTCACTGTGTAAATTGAAGGTGGGTGAATATAGATTTGCTTCTGCGGCGTTTTTGGTTAACGAAACATTTAACCTAAGATTCATTTGAGTGCACGGGTCGCTGGATCGCTCTCTGCTGGTCACTGCCGATGGAGAGAGTGCTAATAAAGTTGAGCATCTATTATGCTTGCACACACACACACACACACGCACGCACGCACAGGCAAGCACTCACAAAGGTTAAGCATGACTGATTAGATTAGGAATTATAGGCTAATTAATGTGTATCTTGGGAGACATGTACAGCATGCTTATTAAAAGACGGTGCTGCAGCTGAGCGGAGGACATGACAAAATATAAGTGTTTTCAATTCCAGGTATGAAATGATTTCAAACAGTGAAATATAGCTTCATCACATCCTGTTTTATTCGGGTTTGGCGTAGTAAGAGACACTGAAGATGAAACCCCTACTTGTGTGTACCATACGATTGTAAATTATTTAAGGTTGGGACTTTCTGTTGCAAATTACCCTCAAAACTCTTGACTGAAAATCAATTTTAGTCAAAGGGAAAAATTGTATAGTTCATAATGTATTTGGAACGCCACGGCTTCCAGTGCAGAGCCTACATTCAGTTCAAATTAACCCATTCAAATCAACGTGAGAGGGAAAATTGCCAATGAAACAAGTGTCATTAAAGTAATTGTGGAGAGACAAGTGCTGCTATAGGCCACTCCACACAACGGGGTGAGTCTGTGTATTGTTCTGTTCAGCTCGCAGTTGAATACAGTGAAACAACAAGCCACTCTTGCTCGCACACAAAGTCCTAAATGTTGGTGTTTGTGTGCATGACAACTTTGTTTTGGGTTTGTTTTGAATGGACAACACCAAATTTCTGATGTGACCTCCGCTAGACTCTCTGGAGGCTATCGACCAGTTAGTTCCATTTGTTTTCCAGGCATTTCAGACGTTGTCCATTTCTATCACATTACTTTGACAGAAATTGAATTTCCTCTGATGCATTTTTATGTATCCTAAGTGCTGTTCTGTTCTCCCTGGGAGTATAGCGTTTCCAGTGGTATGATGAAGCAAAAACACTTTAACTAAAAAAAAGAGGAAACATATTTTATTTTAATGTATGCACTGAGAGGAAAGCAGCATTTCAGATTCTTACAAGAGATCATGAGGACACGTAGAGGACAAACTATATCAGTGTTCCGATACCATGCTGGGCTTTCTGTCTTGTTAGTCTCCAAAAGATTGCCATCTTTCTAACTGTAATGGCAGCACACGGTGAGGACATGCACCCATTCCCATCAAGGAGGCACAAACAAATAGCATGAGTCTGCAGTTTTTCCAAGCTCTTATTTCTTTCTGTCTTTTTACAGTTCAGGAGTTTTACAGGGAATGACATCAACAGAGATTTTCTATTTTGTGGATAAAGTGGCTGGTTGCGGGTTCAATTTCAGCAATTTGCCACAGAGTTGCAAAGAGTGGCAAATCTAGCCCATCTCGTTAAACACACCATGGGTCCCATATGGGATATTGACAGGGACCTCTGCTCTGCCCAGCTCAGAGAAGGTCTTGGCATCCAGAACAAGCAGGAAAGTACTTTTCTCCTGGAAACAGATACGGAGGAGATAGATTATGTTATTGAAAAAAAAAAAAAGGTCATCGAACTCTCCTCACTATAATGATATTGAGAGTACCACAGCATTTGTCTTCTCCATGCATAGTAAAAATATGTCTGCTCAGGTTGCAACGAAAGTAAAATAAAGTCTGTTTGTTAAAATGTATATTTTTTTCCTCTATAACTCATTATATACACCAGATTTTTGTTTATATTATTCATTAGTTTTTATTTGTTTTTTTCCAATTCAGTTTAGTTCCAGTTAGTTTCCAGAATGGCTTTTTCAGTTTAGCTTTTATTGTTTAAAAGTGTTAAGTGTGGTATTGCCAGGGGCGAGATTAAGGAAATTCAGAGTAAGCATTACAATACAAACAAAACACTTTGTGAAAGTAAATGACTCACAGTTATAAAGGCATCCCAGTGTGGACTCAGGTAGCAGACATATTTTGGTGTAATCTAGACTGCTTATGGCACTTATGGCTAACTTCATGGCACAGTTAAATGCTGTGTGGGGCCACACCTGACCCAAAAGGTCATAAAGCACATGGCATCTGGCCCTTATAAGGTGATCTGTAACAGTGGCACACAGATAACAAAAAATGTGAATATATCTCAGAGAAAATTGTTTCAATTACTTCTCTGGGTGTGATGATGACAGACAAGACAACACCATCATCTTCCTCAGTAGCTTTAGGCGAAGCAACGAAGACAGGCTCAGACGGGTACAAGCCGGGATAACGCCACGCCTAGACGGGGAAGATCACATAAACATGCCCCTTACGCTGAACTGTTTCATGTTAGAAAACCAGCTCACAGCCTAGTGCTGCCCTCACAATGATAAAGAAACGGAAGTAGAAATAGCTTTGATGTGGTAATACCCGGCCCAGTTAACAATGAGGTTTCTTTAAGCGTACTCTTTGACTGATAGAGAACCTTAAGCTCCTTGGTGTGGACATCCATCTTGAGCAGGGAGTCGCCGAAGACGTGTCCAAAGCCACAGGAGTAGAAGTAGCGGTAAGTTCTGCCATTGTACTGGTCATAATTGATCTGGGGGAACTCAAGGCCACCGAACTGCAGCAGCTCATCATCGTGAAGCTCCTCGTGGGTCACGTAAACCTGCAGGATCAGGATGCTGCTCAGAACGGTGCAGCGTTTCAGCCAAAAGTTGAGACACATTAACAAATATGATTTCCATGAGTACTGAAAATCAGTACAGCATTGTTCTCTCTGACAGGTAAATGAATGGATTCCCGCGTGAGGGCCGGCGCATTCGTTAGTCAGGAATAAATGAATTTTGTTTAATTTTACTTTTGAAATAAATGTAGCTTCACATGCACTGACCAAGAAATGTTTTTCTCAGGTTTTCTGTGACTCCGGTCGCAGGAGCACTTTGACAGGTGTTTTTCAGTTGCCGCATGCATTCTCAGAACAACAACAGAGGACGATGTCACGCAGGTAGTCATGACAACTAAAAGATCACATTTTTCTTTCAGCTTTATTCAGCTGTAAGAAAGTGGAGAGTGAGTATGTGTGAGCCATACGTAGAAGCCTTTAAACTCTAATTATTCACTTGAATAGTAGACACATCATTTTTATTTGCTGTAACTCATGAAATTACTCTCTTGCAGAAAGTAACTTTGATCATGGTGGATAATTGCATAGAATTTGTGGGAGTAAATTGGTTGTATTTATCATGATTATAGGCCTCACTCTTTGCCTGATCCCAGTACAACCAGTGATGTACAGTTAAACATATTACTACTAAATGCAGAAAATGCACTGCACTGTGCACACCATTGGATCCTACCTCTCCATGTTTTGTCTTCCTCGCCGTGGCTTTGCAGTTATGTAAAGTGATAAGATTTTGATCTAAAGGAGTTCGTTCATCCACGATCAGAGGCAGGACATATCTTCTTGGGAGGTTTCTGCACAATGAGTTGTAAAACTGCCAAAAGAAATCATCGTGAAAAACTGTCTGTGGAGCTCCTTTGAATAAAGGGTGCGATGCAACCTCGGGAACAATCGCACCCATACAGACACAAAATGCTGTCACAAAATCATGTTTCTATGTTTTGATGAAAGTAATACACTCCACCACATTTGAAATCACATATATTCTCAAAACATATTTCTTTGGAAACTGACAGGCAAGATGAAGAAAAAAAAAATATGAGCACATCAGAGGCAATTGAACAGTCTATGCCTAAGAAACAGACAAATCCTCCACAAATCCTTGCTGATTCATATTTTAGGTTTCAGGGTTGGTGGAGGGTAATGTTATGAATGCAAAACAATATGCTAGCTGAACAATGATGGATGCAGAAACACCATTATGTGGAAGTCACTTGTGTTGTCATTTTGTAAAAGCCTGCATTTCAATCCGAGCCGTTCACTAACAACAAACTAAGAAACCGAAGGCATTTACCTCGTCCATTTCCTCTCCTGCATTTCTGCGGAGGTTCTCCAGCGTGAACTCCCCAATGAGCTCACCATCGTCCCCACAGCACATGTCCATAATCAAGAACCCACTGTCCTCAAAAGCGTTGATCTGATGCAGCGTAAACATTGGCGCTGTACAGTACTTCACTTCACTCTCCTGTCAGACCGGCAACATCAACCAGAGAAGACTCAGAGTCATATAATGTTAAGAAAATAAGACAAAGTTAAAAAGGGTTTTGGTGCAAACATAAAGGAGGTGATGTGCTGTTTTTCACATTTTGAAGACAAGCTCCCTGCTTGGCACGAATATTATTGAGTTGCACCTTATCATTTTGAAAGTTTGTTATTATATGCTTAATGGGTATGCTGTGTAATGAGATGAAAAAATTGAGAGCAACAATGTATGAGGAAAGCTACACCATCAGAGTGTGGTTTCATCAAAATAAATATGAAAAAAATGTAATAGTGCATGAAGAGATCAGCTTGCAGCTTTCCTTTTTTTCTTCTTCTTCTTTTTTTTTTTTTTTTTGTTTGTTCCAACTCCTCAGCAGCTGGTTGTGTTTGCGTGTTTCCTGTTTTACACTGGATTGCATACAGTAAATATATGTTATATATGTCACCATTCCGGTGTGCCTGTTGACCAGATGGAAGATTGTTCCATGCTGAGGCTCCCAGGTCATGACTTTGTGAAAGCTCTTCCCCTGTATTTTGTACAGCATGAACTTCAGCAGGTCTATCTTGATTGGCTGCTCAACAAACACGATATGGTTCTCCGACATGACTAGAGAGAGAGAGAGGGGGGCACACAAAGTAAGAAATGGATGCATTAAAAACATGTAAGTGACACATCTCGCTGCGCATCATAAATATTATTTTTAAGCTTGTGTGCTTATAGACCTGCCGTGCCATGTCGCAATTACGAATTCCACTGCAGTAACAGGCACGGTGTAACTAATTAGTGCAGCGTGCAGGGAACTATGTTGAGTGTAACGCTCACATTATTTCAGTAGTGATTTACGGATGGGTGACAAATTAAAGGAAAAACTTGCAAAAATCGCCTCAGTAATTTGAATGCTCCTCTCTGGTGCTCCGCTGGTGTGACGGAACACCATACTTTTAAAGGGCACCCCCTCATTTTTGTCAAAAAATGATGATGCAAAATTTGTTCATCTGTGATGAGATCCGGCGTCCGTGAATGCCAAACATAGCATTCACTTAATTTTCGCATGTTCCTGGAAGAGACCATTCCCATCTGGATAGAAATGCTTATTCCCACGTAACCCTGATCACTAACAGCAACGTGTTTTAGATTTGAAGTGACCTGTGAAGTGGACCCACACCATGCCAGGACCCCCCCCACACACACACACACACACACACTAGCTCTCTAATAACAGGTATCAAAGTGTCATGTTTATCCTTTCATTTATCACCTATCAGCACACATCTGTATGTAAACAGAATATTCGTTTCTAGCCATAAACCCCAAGACATTGGTTTTTGCACATAAACACATAAAGCCGACGCTAAACATAAACACCCATCTACTCTGCTGAGAGATGTAGCATGTAGTCTGATGGCTGCACATTGTTCCCCTCACTTGTGGGATTTCTTGGTGCCTGAATGTCTGGCAGGACAAGGGTGGTCTGCTGATAATATAGACTGATATAATCAGGGAATTGCAGCAGTATTTTATACTGCTGCAGTATTTTATACTGCTGCAGGTCTTGCCAAGTGGGGCAAGACTGGGTTAGATAAACCAAAGAATGAAGCTTTCATTTGCTTAAGCTCAATTAGCAGTGGCTCGTTTATAAGCTGTTTGCTTCAGCTGACTGGTAAAGATCCAGTCATGGTAAATGGACGTGTTCTTTTCCTGCATGCTTTCTATCGAACATTTACACATGAGCACATCAGGAGCAACTCAGGGTTCAATATCATGTCTTTGGTACACAGACTGGACAAGCCAGGGATTGAATCCCCGACCTTCTGATTAGTAGATGACCTGTTTTGCCTCAGCCGTCTCATGGTCTTTATGGTCAGTTTAATGTGTTCATACAGTCTGCTAAAGCTTCCTTCACAGCTACAATCTTCGTATTACATGCTAAGCAGTTTATAATATTGACTTTACTCAGATCCGGGGTTAGGAGAATTAGTTCTCCCAGCAGATGCTAATTAAACATTCCATAAATGGTCATCAATAGTCTTATAGATCTTTTATAGATATTTACTCTCACTGCCAATTTGTTAGGTACACCGATTCAACTGCATGTTAGCTTATCAGCCGATAACACGCAGCAACTAACAAACCAAGCATGAGAATTGACAGGCTGGTACAATACTCAGACGGCCTGGTTTGAGTGCTTCAGAAGCCTCTCATCTGTTGGGACTTTCCCACACAACCATCGCGAGGCTTTACAGACAACTGCCTGAAAAAGAGAAAATATCCAGAGCCAGCTCTTTTCTGGGTGAAAATGCCTCATTGATGCCAAAGGTCAGAGGATAATATCCAGACTGCTTCCAGTTGATAGGAAGGCAAGACAACCACTCATTAGCTAAGCACCTGTCAACTAAGAACAGGAGGATGAGGCTACAATTTGCACAGGGTCACCAAAATCGGACAATAGAGGTTTGGAAAAACGTTGCCTGTTCTGATGAGTCTCGATCTCTGCTGCAATATTTGGACCGGAGGGTCAGAATTTGGTGTAAACAGCATGAAAGCATGATTCAGGCTGCTGGTGGTATAATGGTGTTGGGATATTTTGAGCCACACTTTGGGTCCCTTAGTACCACCAGAGCATTATTTAAACACCACAGCCTACCTGACATATTGTTGCTGACCATATCCATCCCATTATGGCCACAGTGTAACCATCTGATGGCTGCTTTCACAGAGCTCAGATCATCTCAAACTGTTTTTTTGAACATGACAGTGAGTTCACTATACTCAAATGACCTCCACAGTCACCAGATCTCAAGAGAGCACCTTCGGGATGTGGTGAAATGGGAGATTCGCGTCATGCGTGTGCAGCCGACAAATCTGCAGCAACTGTGTGACGCTATCATGTCAATATGGACTGAAATCTCTGAGGAATGTTTCCAGCACCTTGTGGAATCCAAGTGGCCAGTTGGTGTACAGACAAGCAAAAACTGAATTACATTCAGACAACAAAACATCAAAGCGTTAAAATACAAATTATGTCTATCTTGTTAAGAGTCCTGTCAGATTTAAGCCAGGGAAGAAACTAAAGTAAATACTTAGCTGAAAATAGCATGAAAATTTGTGTGCAAGTTAGAGGCATAATTAAAAAGAGGGGAGAGATACAGAGAGCTAAAAGGAAAGACAAAGGAACTGTGAATGACAAAAAGAAGTGCGAGACTGGAATTAAAATCAGTGATTAATAAGAGCATTAAAAAGTTTCAGTGAAGTAGATTCACCCTGCCAGTGCAGGGAAAAAGCAAAACCTCTCCCAGAATTCATTAATTTTGCTTCAGTTTACATCTAGCATGCAGACAACTTTAAAAAGGGGGGGGGGGGGTATCTCTTTGTTATGCTGTAATGTGTTTCTCACCAAAGCTGTGAAAATAGGAAGGTTTCCTAGGATCAGCTGCAGGGATGGAGCAGATCACTTTGGCTCCAGTCAGGTCAGCTGAGTCCTGCGTTGCTGCCTTCTCCTCGGGAGGAGGCACACGGATGATGTTGTAGAAAAATCCTGCAGAATGTCCAAAAGCGCCTTGTGTTGTTAGGTTGACTTTATTTAAAAGCACTAACATGCAAAGATACATAGAGACAAACCCGAGAACAGAACTATAAATATCCTTGAGGTTTATGTTTAGTGGGCATCCAAACAATTCACGAGCGAGTACCACTCCAAATGCCACCGCTTCATCCATCTGTCATCTTCATTATGAAAATATTGGTAGTTATTCATAATGAAGATGACAGATTAATAGGTATCAACAAGGCTGAAGGCCTCAGTTCCTGGGCCTGCCAGATCCATAAAGAGCATGAGTATAACTGGTAGACTTGGGAAGACCAGAGACCCATGATTCGGTGGTCTGGGAGGAGAGGGGAAGCAGATGTGGTTATTTCAATAAGGAAAGAATTACAGAAAAAGAAACAACGGCAAATTCTGGGGAAAGTGATGACAAGTTGGCAGCGTGTCTGAACTGTGGGGACGGTAAGAAGGCTGGAAGGGGAAGTGTGCTGAGAATTACAAAATTGAACTGCACTAATTGCTCAGACCCAACTTTAACAAACCACTGCCTGTATATATTATTGTGACAGTTTAACTCTCCTTAACTGAAAAAGCAAGCAATGTGGTAAAGGTCTGTTACACATTGACGGTGGCCTGGATCGAATGGATTTAAGTGTATGTGCCGCCGGGTGGTTGTTTTGAACTAAGTGTGATGAAGATGAAGCGGACATCAAAAGTTAATTAGAGACAGTGAGAGCTTTAAAGACACATTTGACGCTGAGGTAATGATGCAGATAATGAAGATGCAGCTGAGATAAACCTTTACTGTACACATTTCAATTGACAGGGACAGACTGGCATGGGAAAAGAAGAAGCAACGTCGAAAAATTGGAAAAAGTAGGTTGAAACTGGAAATGAGACGAGGTTCTGAATGTAGCCAGGTTAGACAAAGCATAAAGGTGAGAGCTGCTTTGACTTTTGATTATTATGTCAACTACTATTGTCAGAAGGAGTGAGAATGGATCTCTTTCCGTTCATGGCCCCAGAGAAGAGCTCCAATACTATTGGGTAGTAGATTTCAATAACTGAAGTCAAGGTAAAATTAAAGCGATATTGACTGAACCTAGAAGGCCATTTAGCATAGAATCACCTTTTTCCATAATATCCAGCAAAACCAGCAAAAAAAGAGGCATCTATGTGGAGCTGTTGTATTTGTGGGACATTAGATCCCAAAAGAAAATGCTATTTAAGTTGACATGGGGATATTGCGGGAGCCACACAAGCTGTCGAGAGTGATTGTAAAAAGAAGCAAGGGTGTGGATGATGCAAGTGAGAGCAAGTGAAAAATGAATGAGTGGCCCGGAGGAATGATGCACAGGGTAAAATCAAAGTGACCCCTAAAGGGGAGCAGTTGATGTTTGCTGCAGGAAGGGGTGAGAAGAAAGTTTTGGAGGTGGAGACCGATGCGATTGAGTACCTTGATGGCAAGAACCCTGAAACCAGATGGTGCCAAGTCTTGCACTGAGGAACTCAGAGGATAAAATTTGTTGAGAAAATGGACGCGATATGGCATTTTGTGGTTGTCAGTAGAGCTTTAAAAGGGTTTGTAAAGTTGTCACCAGAGATTATCCAATCAATGCTTGGTATATAGATGCCACAGGGATCTTACAGACAGGAGAGGGTTTGGGGGCTGCTGTTGGAAGAGAACAAACATATGTGGGGCAAGTAGGTAGCTATAGACACATCACAGGAATGTGACTTTTTGGGGTGTGGTCCTGCTCCTGAACAGCATATAAATTCTAATCATGGCTGAACATGGTGAACAGCTGAGAAGAGAAGAGCAAAGATGGGTTACCACTTCTGCTGTATGAATTGCCCATGTTGTACGAGGCACCATCGCGGTCATAGTGTGGATGAGCTGAAGCTGAGTTGATGGCAATATACTGACTCCAGTCCACCTTACGTAGAAATAAAATACACACCATTATAATAGCTAGAACATCTTAGTCACTCATCAAGACGCAAATATTTCTAATAATACCACTGACTCACTTTCTCCTTTGTCTCCAGGCTTTGTGGATCTACTCTCCTCATGTAGTTGGTTTCTGTACTCACGTAATAGTCCCCCTTGTACTTGACAAAGTTCACATTGGCATTATCTGTTGCCTCTGTTCACACATATAGAAGACAGAACATATCAAATGTAGCTCTTTGGCAGAACACTTTATGGCATTCTTTTGATCCACATTACTTTACAGTATACACAAGAGATCCAAACTCACAAATATTGACTTGTGCTCTCTTTAGCTCAGCAAAAAATATAATGTAATGTACCAGCTCTCATTTGTCTGAAAAGGCATTTGGCAAGAAGCTGAGCACTAAAGAAAAATGTCCATATATAATTTTCTTCTCAGAATTTTTGATTTTTACTTTGCACTGGTAACCTGATCTAATAAATGGTTTAACACTGTATTTTCTATTCAAGTCAGTTTTATTTATATAGCACCAAATCACAACAACAGTTGCCTAAGCTGCTTTATACTGTTCAATAAAGAGCCTACAATAATAAAGAGAAACCCCAACAATCAAAACAAACCCCTATGAACTTGGTGACAGTGGGAAGGAAAAACTCCTTTTGAACAGGAAGAAACCTCCACCAGAACCAGGCTCTGGGAGGGGCAGCCATCTGCTGCTACTGGTTGAGGGTGAGGGGAGGGAGGCAGTACAAAAGACACACTGTGGAAGGGAGCCAGAGATTAATAATAACTAATGGTTAAGCGCAGAGTGGGGTATAAATACAAAGGGACTGAAAAGAGGTGAGTGAAGAAGAAACACTCAGTGCATCATGGGAAGCCCCCAGCAGCCTAGACCTATTGCAGGGTTACCTGATCCAGCCCTAACTATAAGCTTTATCAAAAAGGAAAGTTTTAAGCCTAATCTTAAAAGTAGAGATGGTCTGTCTCCCAAATCCAAAGTGCAAGCTGGTTCCACAGAAGAGGAGCCTGAAAGCTGAAGGCTCTGCCTCCCATTCCGCTTTTAATACCCTAGGAACCACAAGCTAGCCAGCAGTCTGAGAGTAAAGTGCTCTATTGGGGTAATATGGTACTTTGAGGTATTTAAGATAAGATGGGGCCTGACTATTCAAGACCTTGTATGTTAAGAGAAGGATTTTAAATTAAATTCTGGATTTAACAGGGAGCCAATGAAGAGAAGCAAATGTGGGAGAAATACGCTCTCTCTTTCTAGTCCCTGTCAGTACTCTAGCTGTAGCATTTTGGATCAGCTGAAGGCTTTTCAGAAAGCTTTTAGGACAAATTGATAATAATGAATTACAATAGTCCAGCCTAAAAGTAATAAATGCATTTTTCAGCATCACTCTGAGACAGGATGTTTCTCATTTTAGATATGTTGGGCAAATGTAAGAAAGCAGTCCTACATATTTGTTTAATATGTGCATTGAAGGACATATCCTGGTCAAAAATGACTCCAAGATTTCTCACAGTGTTACTGGAGGCCAAGGCAATGCCATCCAGAGTAAGTATCTGGTTAGACAAAATGTTTCTAAGATTTGTAGGGCCAAGTACAATAATCTCAGTTTTAAGCAGGAAATTAGAGGTCAACCGGGTCTTTATGGCTATAAGACATTCCTGCAGTTTGACTAATTGGTGTGTGTCATCTGGTTTTATGGATAGATAAAGCTGGGCATCATCTGCATAACAATGAAAATGTATGCTATGCCTTCTAATTATACTGCCTATGGGAAGCATGTATAATGTAAATAAAATTTATCCTAACACCAAACCCTGTGAATAAAGTATTATGGTCAAACATTTTGAGCACTGGACAAGCTGGACAAGCACAGAGATGAGTCCACTGTCATAGGCCTTAAGAAGATTGTTTGTAACCTTCAATAATGCAGTTTCTGTACTGTGATGAATTCTGAATCCTGACTGAAACTCTTCAAATAAACCATTTCTCTACAGATGATCAGTTAGCTGGTTTACAACTACTCTTTCAAGAATTTTTGAGACGAAAGGAAAGTTGGAGATTGGTCTATAATTAGCCAAGACAGCTGGGCCAGCTAGTGGCACACAGTGTTGTACAGAAGCTGAGTACACATAAGAATCTGCAATATGTAAAGAAGGCACACATACTAGGAGTCTGAAAGCGTGACAAGAAGCGAGCAAAGATGTTCTTGCAAGGATCAGGCATGGCTAATGTCCCAAACTCTGAAACCACGATGCGGTTCTTCTCTGAATTTTGGATAAATGAGTCACTTCTAAGGAAACGGCTGCTGTACGTGACATTGCCCTCACAGATGTGGAACCTGTGCATCATGGCCATGCCATCAAACCAGTGGGTGTATCTGAGAGAGAAAAAGAGAATTAATTTCTCTGCAGAATATTTGTGTAAGACAAAGTAGAGGGAATGATGTGAGCACTATGGGACTGTAGAGAGTGAAAAATATTTGTTATTGGGGGAATCAGTGTCTTGTTGAATAAACACTGACGGGGAAAACCACAGTTTCTATCTACGGGGGTGTGTTTACAATCTACTGTGCAAACAAAGTTCAGTGCAAATAACGTTTTTTCATAGTAATCCTCAAATACCTGTCTGTCCCAAATTCAAATTTCCCAGGACCATTTCTGAGAAAGCTTCCATTGATCCAAGCTGGAATAGTTCCCTTTATGGCAGCAGGGATGGGATCGGGGGTTTCCTCCACAGAGCAGACCAGAGGTGCCAAGCACTCGAGTCCACTGGCCTGCGGACATCGCTGTCTACTGGACACTGAGAGCGGAGAGGAGAATCACTCAACATTAAATTATACGCTGCATTGTATGTATCTGTCTGTCATATCCACATGTGGGTTAATGAGGGGTGGTATGTTGCTATGGACTGTGAGGAAGAACTGTGAGGATAGCTCCTACACACAAACCACATGATAACATTAACAGGCTGCCTTGGATGTGACAAAATAACAAACCTTAAACTTTATTGTGAGATATTGTATAAACAACTACATCCAGTATGTCCTTTGTTGGCTCTTTGGATGTGTGGTTATCCTCAAATGAAACATTTAAACTCAACAGTTTGGGCTTTAACAGCTCCTGCTAGTATGAAAACATGGCTCTCTGGGGGTCATGCACTACGAATGACACCTGCACTGCCTGTCTTATCTGTTATTCAATAACCCATTCCTGTTCATTACCTCATATCTCTCCTCATAATGTGGACTGTAAAATATATATGAGAGTGACGTGATTAGCGAAAGCAAATCATCGAGGTTCAGTAGGGGGCACCATGCTGAGCTTAGCGTACAATATCGCAGTTTTTCTGACCACGTTATTGCAACAAATAAGCAGAGCGAGACTTTTGCTCATTCCTGTGACACAAATACAACAGGCAATAAAAAATGGGAATGTGTAATAGAGGTATAACCACAGTAGGCTTTAACAATCTCTTACTATGTTGATTCGGTGAGTTTCGAATGTGATTACAGCAGCATTGCAAATGACGCCTAAATGCGTGCTGTCATTTTTAGGATGCTATTTTCTGAGCTTCCTACTGCTACATTCAAAATTAAGTTCCTTGAAAACAAAACAGCAGCACTGACAAGCCCAGAATTGCTGTGGATAATAGCTTCAGGTATTGCTTATATATATATATATATACATATATATATATATATATATATATATTGGATAACCACTAGTGCAACAGTAGTTTATTTGCAACAGCTATTTCTTTAATGAAATGTTTTCCTTCTAGCACCAACAGTATGTCAGGATACAAATGAATGACCTCGTTAGAATTTGCTGCTATAATCCCGCACATCTTTTTAATTTATGTTCTTTTCATTTTTTACTGTGTAGGGGCCTGTCAGCCGGTCTTTGAGTTAACAGCTGAGAATGACTAAAAGCTGTTAATGAGACATTGTGCATATTCTTTTACCAGCTCTGATTCAGCAGGAGTCCTTGGAGCAGGAACAATACAAAATGCCAACACGTCTTTTTGGAACTTGCAGCTCTGATTATGAAATGCAACATTATGACGAGCAGGAGAAACTGCATTATCTAAATGCACACCTATATTTTGAGTGGAACTGTAAAGAATGAGCTTTTTTTTTTGCAACTGATGCTATCAAACTACCTCTCTTTTTAAAGGGGATGCACCAAAGTATAATAGTGCCACATATCTCGAAGCATTTTTTTTAATTGTACTTGAGATTTTGATTTACTTACTCTTGTTCTTTGTCAGCTGAAACCAAAAGTAGTCTCTTGTAGAGGCTTCTAGGTTTTAGTGTTTATATAGAAACAGGATGGAGTGAGCTCAATTTACCAGTTACTAAACACAGAGCTATTACATATTTTATAATGCAATAAAATATTGGAAAAAGAACATGTTCAGTCCCATTTCATTCTTCTTATGCGTGTGTGCGCATCTGGCTACAAATCTGAAAGAGGTTTCTACTCACAGCTGCGTGCTTGGGGCTCTGTGGTCTTGGACATGGCTTGTTGGTCTGTGTTTGAGCAGAGAAACAGGATTTATGCAGTCCAGGAGAAAAACCTTTGACCCTTGGACCCTTGTTACAATACAATACTAGCAGACTACAGCACTAGTAGATCATTAACCAATTTTTTTTTTTTTTAAAAAAAAGCAAAGCATAGCATCACGATGATATCTTAAATTTCGCAAAAAAACAAAGACCAGTTTAAATATTTATATGTTTACAAGCAAATGTATTAAATTAAACGACTGATTCATGCAATTTTATGATGCTGTTTTTGATAATGCCTGCAGCTGTGCTAATCTTTGTCCTTCTTTCATACATAAACCTCACACTGCTTTTATATGATCCTGATCTGCATTGTGCAGCTTCATGCACTGTGCGTTTCACAGTGCAGTCAAGGTTCCTGTGTATTTGTACTAAATTAAATTACCAAAAAAATGTCTGTAATTACTGTAAATGTTATAATATGCAGCAGTGGGTTAAACTGCTTGTTACCTCTTTCATGTGGACGGATGAAAATAGAGTTTGCAATAGACCTGTGTCAACTGTGAGAATATGCGTGTAAACAAAGGCAATGTTTGTACACATAAGTGTGATTACAGCGGTAATTGCACCTGCAATGTTCTACCCATGTGTTCAATTTTGATATGCATGCATTTTCACATTTAGGATCCTTCATCTTCTTGTTCTAAAAAGTCATGGTGGCTCAGAAAGTAAATTGCTTTGACCTAACATGCAGATATGAGAGCATAAATTCAAGAGATGCTTTAGGTGGGGATACAGTGTGGTTAAAATGTCATGTTTGATAGAGGCTATAATCTAGTGAAGTAGAAACACTTAGTAAGTGTAAACTATTGGCACATAAATATACTGGAAACAAATACCAAATTAGGTAAAGAACATACAGTATGGAAGCTGTAAACAGGGCTTAACACGGTGTATGTAGTGACACGGACTGCACCAATTCCCACTGCTCCTCTCAATTCTCTTCCACTGAAAATGAGAAAAAGGCAAGTATGTGCAAGACCTGTAAGTAGACCAGTTGGGTCATGATGTACTCATGAGAATTAATTAAATTAGTGTTTCCCAACCTGGGAGTATTAAAGCACAGTTATGTAGTAATGAATTTTAAAACCACAGTAAACAAAAACACCAAAATGAAATAAACATGCAGCAATCAAAAAAAAAAAAAAAAAAAAAAAGAGAAAGCAGGGACGGGCTTTCTGGTAACATCAGTGTGAAAGATAAAAGCAAATCAGCAGCAGACAGCCGACAGATTTACTTTAGCCCTCTGGCTCAAAACGCACTGCCTCCTATGGCAAATAAGGCAGCCACTGGAAAGTACAGCTGTGTATTTTTTTTAAAGGCAAAAAGCTAAACAATGGGGAAATTAGTGGGTTCAGAGGGGCCTAAACTATCGCTACAAGCCAAAAGACACACACACACAGTCGTACAACATTCCAATGACAGAGGTATGCAACGGATAAAATGTTAAAAACCGCACAGCTGGCTGCAGCCAAAAGCCCCACCATGCCACAATAATATTTATAAATTACTGCAAAATGTCTCCTGTTTGCGCCACTTGAAAATGGCAATGGCCAGTACGCTGTTTACTGCCCCAATATGACATAAACCAACCATAAGCCGTGCACTTGGTGTCGTTCAGAGTTCAGCTGCAGTTCTGATGGGGAAAACAGTCTGAACTGTATCTGTTATAAAGCCCCAGGAGTGTGTGTGTGTGTGTGTGTGTGTGTGTGTGTGTGTGTGTGTGTGTGTGTGTGTGTGTGTGTGTGTGTGTG
>JAVDPK010002577.1:0-28821 GCA_034780415.1 Cichlasoma orientale
TTTGTGCCTTTAATCTTGCACCTGATTAAGTATGAAAATACTAAAACTAATACTGAAACTAATTAAAACTAACTAAAACTGAGCATGAAACCAAAAATAAAAACTAATAAAATGAGCAAAACCGCTCTGAAAACTAATTAAAACTAATTGAATTAGAGAAAAAAAAAGTAAAAACTAACTAAAACTAAACTATAATGTAAAATCTAAAACTATTATAACCCTGGGGATGGTTTGAAAGAGGAGTAAAATAAACCATCAATGTCAGCTGGAAATGACCATCACTGAGATTGTGGCTTACAATAACAACTGCCAGCTACATACAGTGTAGTACCTTAGCCCCTACTCACACCTTTTTTTTTGGTTTTGTGTTTTTCTTGGGTGGGGGTGGGGGTGGGTCACACAGTGGTTCCACCTGAAAACCCTGGTGGTAAGGACCCACACCTTTTGTCATGAATGATAATGGGTCAATGACCACCTCCAAAGGGGATAACTCCCACGAGGGTTTGAATACCTGGGATTCTCCATCTTTTGGTGGAGAAACCTGAAGAAGTTTCTTGGATAAGAGGGGAACCGACTTCAAAAAATTTTAAGTCCACTTCTACACACACTACTGATGTTCCTTCCCATAACCATCTTTAGTTTATTGGTAACATTACAGATCCATGTGTTCTTCGATCTTTTTATTGATTATAAATTATATTTATACATATGAAATTGATTTATTATAAATTTAAGCAAATAATGTATGGTGGTCAAAATGAGCACCTATGGGAGTTCTAAAATCCTGGGAGTTCTAGTGTTAAAGGAATAGTTCATTATTGAGAACTTTAGTATGCTGCTCTTGTGACTGTAAACATGAACTTAGCATAGGCTGGGGAAAAAAGCTCACCTGGCCAAATTTAATAAAAACTACCTGCTAGCTCTTCTAAAACTCAATCAATACAACACAATACATGTGTTACATACAATGTCTGGGAGCTGTAAATCGAATCGCACATGAGAACAGATTTTATTTTAGTCTCTGTATAAATTTAGCAAACATTTTTTTTCACTTATTAAGCTTTAGAGATGCTGTCAATGGGTTTCTGCAAACCAGCACCCCCTGCACTGAACCATAAACAGTATGAAAGATAGATGTCACAGTGACATCACCCGATGGTTAGCCTCAAGCTGTCGTCACCGTGGCATTTTTGTGGGGGCCGATCTGGCTGTGGAACCACACACTCGCTGGCTAATGACGTGTCAATCACAAGTGGTTAGCCAATAAGCACATCCTGGATAACCCTCCTTTCTGACAGTGAAAATGACCAAAATTTACAAAGTGGACTGAGCAGCCTGTCCAGGGTGTACCCTGCCTCTCGCCCTATGGCAGCTGGGTTAGGCTCCAAGCCCACTGCGACCCTGAATTGGATAAGCTGAAGAAAATGGATGAATGGACTTATTGTTTTATTCAATTTGACCCAAGGTAACTGACAGAAGCCATAAACTGAGCAGCAAAGTGTTCCTGGCAGAGAACCGTTGTCCCATGGACTTCTACAGGACTTTTTGCTGCCACAGCTATCGCCCCCTGGTGGCACTTCTGCACAGGCTTCACTTTTCAAACTGGGACGCTACAGTACATCTATCTTTTATACTGTCAGTGTGTGAAAACAAGGACACCGCACACTCATTGGCTAACCACTTGTCAATCACAAGTGGTTAGCCAATGAGCATACTCTGGATAATCCCTCTTTCTGACTAATAAGGATCCTAATTTACAATATTTTATGTTGTACTCAATATGACGTGAAACTAGTGATTGAGCCAGTAAAATCATCAGGGAAGTGTACACTGAGGTCCCACAGACTTTTTCAAGTCACACATTAAAAAGAATACGTTCTAGCCATTTCCACATCGGCTTTGCTTTTCCAGAAACTACATCCATCTTTTATACCATGTGCTGATGGAACGAAGGCTTAGTTTAGCTCGTATGCCTCCTTCTGTTTTCCATCAAAATATTGCTTTAAAGCCCACAAAGAACGGTATATTAACCTGTGATGGACTGGCAGGCTGTCCACGTGTACTCCACCTCTCACCCTGTGTCAGCTAGCATATACTCCAGCAACCCCGAGGCCCGAGCTGGATAAGCTGTCAGTTTCCTCTTCATCACCAAAGAGATCTGATTTCATGAAGTTATGGGTTTGATTTGTCTTCTTTATTGACAAACAGTGCATTGTAAATGTAAGAGTCAGAAAGTTTACAGCTACAAACTCACGCACAAAATACAAACATTTTACTGTACACTGAACAGCACGCACGCACGCACGCACACACACACACGCGCACACACACATTATATTACACCCAGACACGCACACAGACTCACAAAGATGCACAGGCTTTCGCATATTCACATTATTTTACAGTATTATAGTACATTACAGTGGGATGCTCTGACTATATGAGCAGTAACACCTATAACATTATTGTTGGTAAACAGAGAAAGGCAGATACAGCTGATTATTGAGCTGCTTTTCTTTTTTTTTTTTCAAGAGAAATTGTACACTAAATACATACTAAAAGGTATGGCAAGCAATTAGAAGGAAAATAAATGACCCTGATGAAAACAACAAAGTGGACATTTCTGCAGAGAGTGTGCGCAGCCAGTCTGATGTTTAAAGAAACACTTTGTGTAAAATGAGATTACAAAGCTCAAAAAGCAAATATTTATACATCCGGACAGGAGACACACATTGTCACAGTTTTGGGATAAAATGCTCATCAGATCTCTGTTCTGTTTTTGTTCTTTGCAAAAAAAAAAAAAAAAAAAAAGTCTACAGGCATGCTTGCAGACCTCTCTCCTTAATAAAAAGTACATTCCCCATACAACTTTTCAATTATTTTCTCCAGGATTTGTGACCTTTCACAAATATGTTTGAAATTAAAAACATTTGTGCCTTTCATTCTAGCTTCATCCCTGTAATTTCTGCTCAGTGAAAACTGTAGTTTTGGTGCCTAAGTCAGTCAACTTAAAAGTCAAAAGAGAAGTATAGAAACGGTCCCACGTGGGATTTGAACCCTCATCTCCTGGATGAAAGTCTTGTGGATTGCAGACTCCCATCAATCTTTTAAATCGGAAGGTCTTTTGTTGGAGAACTTGAAACGCAGTTGAGAAAGCAGTTGCACTTGCACACGGATGCAGCTTTCTGAGTGTAATCGGGCCCAGCTGTGTTTTGAGGTTAATGCCAATGTTAGCATTTTAATAATGCTCCCAAATGATGATGCTAACTTGCTCATCAGGTATGTTTAGCTAGCATGCGACACCAAATACAGCTCAGGCTGATGTGAATTGCAGTAGTTTTTCAGCTGTTTGGTTATGAACCAAAGTAATGGACAAATGAATCTAATGATGACACTATGACATGTAACAATGTCACGACATTAATTACAACTCATCCTGAGGGGAACTTGAAACTAATTTCATTGCAATCCATCCAATTTATTATTTTTTTAGAGGAATTTCACATAAATAGGAGTTTCTGGTAAAACACAGTTATGAGTATGTCACAGGGAGGCAAGAGGGAAAGCCAGGGGACCACCGAAGTCAGCAGACTTTATCTGTTTGGGCCCATTAATTTCTGCTGAACATCTGGAAAAAAAAAAAAAAAAAAAAAAGAACGTTGCGGTTAGTTTGATGAATCGCTGCGAACAACTGGGCCTGAGGAGCAAAGCAGGTGGAGACGTGGAAAAGCCCATTACGTCCTTAGTTTTGGAATAAATTCTTTGCTGAAAGCCCACAACAAAACAGTGTGGGGACTTTTATGTAAAGAATACACGCCAACATATCCTTAAGAGATGCAAGTTCAAAATGCTCGAGAGAAGAGTGCTTCTGACATAGAACGACTGCTTGCTTTCAAACTGTTAAGTCAAAAAGAGAAATGTGGACTGGAAGCAGAGTGAGTTGTTCAGAGAGGTTGTGGGCATTAGGAGAAGAAGGAGGACAGCTGGGTAGAGCAGAGAGAGAGAGAGACAAAAAGAGAACGAGTAATCTCTCCACACCCAGCCTCATTTTTATTCAAACACGAGTCGAGCTTTGCCTTTGCTCCTCCACCCTCTCCCCACCCTGTTTCTCTCTTCTTCTGCTAATCCTTCCCTTCTCTTCTTGCCCCTTCTATTACCTATTCCCTTTTACTTTTTCCCCTCTCTTCATAACTCACACGCTCTCATCTCCTGCTTCACCTACAGTATCTATTACACCAGAGAAAAAGCAGAGGGAGAAAAGCAGCTCGGTCTGACCAGCTTTCAAAAAAAAAATCCAAAAAAAATCACTGCAATTAAAAGATAAATCCACCCTAAAGCACTTTGAGGAGGCTCACCTTGCATTTCTGGGCCTACTTTGTTGTTTAGAGGTCTACTTTTCTTATTTTTGTGCTTAAGTGGCTAAATATAGTGCGTCAGCTACAGTGGAGTCTGAAAGGCAATTTTATCTTAAAGATCTGCAGTAAATGTCAGGTTTTGATAACAATTCTTCAGAATAACACACTGAGGGCTTTTGTCTGCAGCTACCATGTGTGCCACCCTTCAGAAATGACTCAGGGGAGGGAGGGGAGTCATCATCATCATCATCACCATCATCTTCTCCACTGACAGTAAGCAGAGCAGAATGCATTGCAGCTGCATCAAATGTGGAGTTTTCACAAATGAGATGGGTTGTGGTCACAGATATATTCTCTTCCTCACAAAACGATCAGGTGCTGTTTCATATACACGGGAGCAAACGCCAACGCAACACAAGAGCGTCACGGAACACGCATGTTCAAAATAACGAGCGTCACGTCACGCTAAAACAGCAGCAGTTCCAAGTCTATGTTTTGTGCACTTGGGATGCAAAAATAATCAACATACTTAAAAGAGAGACTCCAGCAGCACTGTGGATTTGCCTTTTCATGAGAGGCTTCCTGTGTTTGTGCGCACAGAAAAACAAATGGACACGGGCAGCGCGATTTACATTCCTACAATGGCTTACTGTCGTCCCAGGTGCCGGTAAGATGGCATGAAAACGCTGCTTTGCAAAGGCGAAGGCAGGAAGTAGTGCTTGGATTTCATTTCATTTCTTACACTACTGTAGTATTAAATTAGCAGACATTAAAAAGTAGTCTTTACTGCAGCAGCGAGTATCAGCAGTGTCTGCATGCAGAAGGAATACTATCCACAACATAACAGGAGAGCAAGGGCTGGGTTTACTGTCTGACCCTGATACTTACAGCAGTCTTAAAGTTCTCTTTGGCACATGGGGCGCGTTTCAGACAGTAAGCATGTTTGAGAGCAGGCGTCAGCAGCAGCCAACAGGTTTTTTATATGGACTGTATATAAAAGATGGACATGGCCATGGAGATGTCACCTTTAAACCAGCATTTTGTGGAACCAAAAAACTGAAGACTTGCCTTGAATATTTTGGCTGTTTTTTTTTTTTTTAATAGGGCACAACAAGCAATGAGTGGGCACTACCTATTAAACAAGCATTACTTTTCAATCATAGTACAGCCACGCCCAAAAGCATATACAGCTTGATGGTCTATTTTACTCTAAATGGGACCATAATTTACTAAATGAACATTGCATCATTGGCCAATTAACCTAACCCCAGTAAGTGCATGTCTTTGGACTGTGGGAGGAAACCGGAGTACCCGGGGAAAACATGCAAACTCCACACAGAGAGAGAGAGAGGAGGAATCAAACCCAGGCCTTCCAGATGGTACTCGAACCGTGAGGCAGCAGTGCTAACCACTGCACCACCGCGCTGCCCTGAACATTGCATCATATTAAATAACACTTTAAACTAGTGATTGAGACCATAAGCTTTTCAGCATAGCATTTACTGAGGTCACAGCACAAGCAAGCAGATGAACTTCAGGAGTTGCCCCCTGCTGGTCATTAGAAAGAATGCAGGTTTAAGCTACATCAGCACTGCCTCCACTCTTTAGACCCGGTGGCTACGCCTATGTTTTATACACAGTCTGTAGTTTGTAGTATTGACCAGCTAAGTCACACATACAGCTAAGGCAAGCATAGAGGGGAAAACATGTCACCATCTGCTCTGCTTAAAACAAGACATCACACAAGACTCAGAGTTCAAAACCCTGTTTAAGGTCATTCTTCCATTTTTAACACTAGCTAGATTCTTAACATGTAAAAGCTGAGTGGGAGAAGTGTCTGACCCAAAGTGCGAGCGTATGACTTGGCAGTGCGGCGTGGTGTTGTCCTGGTACGAATCAAAACTCAGAGCAAAAGATGAGCTTATTTAGCTTTTTGCCAGCAATGTCCCTAGACAGGGCACCTTTAACTGATTCGTACCGACAGGAAATGATCCCATACACGCAGCAACACATGCCAACCAAACTGGGTCTTTCAAATGTCAGCGCTAATTAAACTTCGTATGTACACGCATAAAATAACTTCCTAGTCTTTTAGACTTATTTTCTGCAGTGCTCCCAGAGCTATCCATGATTAGTTTTCATTTTTAGCAAGCTGTCAGTATACTTCTTCATTTCTTTGTGCATGCATGCTGGTTTTTTGACTGCACTTCCTCTTGTTGCTTTTCCAGCAGGCACACACTTTTCCGACTAGAATTAGTTTGTAATATGGAACTGGGACACAGCTAGTGTCTTAGGGAAACTTTTCATCTTCAAACTTTTAAAAAGTCGACAGTGAGTGGGAGTGTTTTTTTCTTTCTTTCTTTTTCTCATTTTACCATCACATTTCATTGGCTTTGTTTAGTTCAGCTTGGCTTGCTTTTTGTGTGTAAAAATAGTAAAAATGTCAAGGATGGACTGTTTCTTTCAAAATAAAAACTTTTCTATGGGAAAAATTTAAATGAGTGATATCAAAACTTATCAGAACTTAAAAATATAGTTTAACCTCGAGCTAGAATACACAGGTATTCTGCATATATATATATAATCAGACTGTATATTCTGCCTCTAGACTTGCTTACATACAAATTCAGAATTCTCCTCTTAGGGTGGATTTAGCTTTGAACTCAGAAAACTGACATCAAAACCTGCTTTCTCCATGAACTCCTAAAGCGGTTCGTCTTAGTTTAACACTTATATTGTGCGTAATTTACCAATAAAACATCCTCCTGAGGTTTCTTGAGGTATCCCCTCTGTGGTGATTACTTGTGCTTAAACCAAGACACGCAACAACATAAACACAAGACGTGTCAAAGATCATTTACGCCTTAACTTTTTTTTTTCCACAAACACTGACACGGTCTCCGAAAAACTAACATTTACACTTGTTAAGAATAAAGAAAAACATGAAGCAAAGAACAGACACATCACACTTGGCTACAGATGTTACATAACGCAGCAAGATGCCTGTCTGTGTTGATAGCTTTCATTTCCTCTGCATGATCCCCCCCCCCCACCCCCCCTTTCTTAGGTGGCATTCAATATGAGCTTTTAGGCGCACTAGTTGTCTCGCTCTTTATTAAACCCCGGAGCCAGGGCTGAAACTGTTTTTCCACAGGCATCTATTCACAACGAATTATGCCTCTGAACTACTGACACGCTCCCAGTTGATCTCAATACTTCCTGATAAAATGCTCAATAAGCTGCTGTTGCCAGGCAACAAATGCAATTGCGGCCGCACCATCGGAGTAGAGTTTCGGAGAATCGGAGTTGTTGTTGTTTTTTTGGGTTTTTTTTTTTTTTTTTTTAAACCAGCCGCAGACCCCTCAATGTCACAATGTTCATAAATAAAAGACTTTGGGGCATCCCGGCAGTGGCGAGCGGTGGTGCGAGACAAACACAAACACAGCGTTTTGTAAGAGCCATGCAGCAGTAAAAACGTGTTAAAAGCAAACAACTGTCACTTCTGTCATTGTGAGCCCGGCTCGCAGCGGATGACAAATACAAATCATAACATCCAATCAGAGGTGCTGACGGGTAATCCGCGCACACGCGTGACCGGAGGTTTGGGGCTGAAGGCAGAGTGAGCCTGCTGTTGTTTCACAGCTGGTAATCCGCTCAGCGCTGAGATAAAAGAGATCTCCCAGTGCTTCTCCACCAGTGTGCCCTGAAGTGAGATCAGGCCTTCTTTATATCATATTTTGTTAGGACGAGTATTAAGTATTAAAAAAAAAAGAAAAGATAAATAAGCCACCAATTTCCCTCTTCACTGAAAGCATGTGGTATTTCACTTTATCTTTTCGTGTTCGAGCTCTTCCCTGACGTGTCACAAAAGCGTCCGCGTCGCGGCCGACGCGGGAAAAGGTTCCCCGTCTACAGATGAGAACACGGATAGGTCATTTCCTGTCATCTCATCTGCTAACTGACACGGCAGTATTAATCTAGAGATGTCAATCGGGAAATGAGACTGTCAAAACAGGCTCTGACAGCGACATGTCCGGCAGCCAATGAATAAGAAAAATGAATGAAAACAAAGAGCCCTGCGTGGCTGCCCGCCGCTGAGTGATGACTGCCATCTGGACGGCAGCCATACAGTTTACAGACAGGAAGATTTGTTCCACGCGTGGACGGAACATGAGCGTTGGATTTCTGGTCGGTTCGTGCTTTGGATTAATGCTTGACTGGCAGTCAGCGAAAGGATTCGCAGCCAAATCACAAGAACGCTGGATACCTTCCGTGCCTTTAAAGATTCTCTGGACACTGCAGCGCATTCACAACAGGTGCATCTCGGTAGCTGGTAATGACTCAGTACCCGCAGTCTTAAGCTGCTTTATTCTTCTACACCACCAAGCATACATGTGCTTTGATTCCTCGCTCAGAGGAGAGACGCCGCTATGGTTTGAATATTTCTTTAACTTGCCATTTTTTTGATCTGTAATTGGCTTTACTCAGCGGGCATTTGTGCTGATTGTAAAACATCACCCATTATGAGTTCTCTCTGAATTAAGTACTTTAAGTAGGCCAG
The DNA here is from genome assembly GCA_034780415.1 of Cichlasoma orientale. Classification (NCBI taxonomy): domain Eukaryota; kingdom Metazoa; phylum Chordata; class Actinopteri; order Cichliformes; family Cichlidae; genus Cichlasoma; species Cichlasoma orientale. Next base: position 8,917 of record JAVDPK010002577.1, read on the forward strand.
GCCTTGCTAGCACTCTGCATGAAAGAGTTTATCTTTTCATGGCTGCGTGTAAAGTACCCCCCCCCCCCCCAAAAAAAAAAAAACCCAGAAAAAAACAAAACACTGAAACCTATTTTTCTTTTCTTTTTTGTCTGAAGTCCACAGCACTTCAAAGTTTGCTCCAGTGATGATTCAGGCGGGGAAGAGAATCATTGAGAAATCACAAATACTCCGGTGACACCGAACTGTCTGCTGCTGTTAGCAAAAGCAAGAGCTAATGAGCAAATAGGAAAAAAAATATCCCGTATCAAAATATGTACAAACTCTTCAATATGAAGATTTCTTTTAAAAAGGTCCCATTTAAACTGTTGGCTCTTGTCAGGATTCAAATGGTAGCAATTTTCAGGGACACACTGAAGTAGTCTCAGCGCACGCTGGAGATAACAAGCCCGCTGTGCGTCTTGTCTTTTGAAACACGTTTTAAAGACCCTTTTGTCAGTCTTTCGGTCCGGTTTGCGCCCCTTCATATAAACATCTGCTCAGCCACTTTCTTCTTCACAGTAGAGTGTTTTGCGTCCATACATAAAAATCTTCCTTTAGTCAGTCAAGATGGTTAAAATGGTCTCTAGAGTTCAGTGACAAAGTCACAGTTAAGTTGGCATGTTGGGATGGGGGCGGGGGTTGTGATATTAGCGCCATGGTCAATAAGGTCAGTACTTTTTTTTTTCTGTTTTTTTTTTCCCACGGCATTGCCTATTTTTGTTTTTTAGGTTGTGTGACAGTAAAGCATCTACAGTGAATTGAGAGAGGTCTGTCCCGTCACTGAAGGACGGATCTGTCCATGCAGACACACAAATGACCATAATGATTGTTTAAAAGCACGTGAAGTGATTGAGATCCCCAAAAGCAGCAAACTTAATTGTATGAGCTTAAAAACGGAAGTATAAGACAGCCTGCTCATTCACAGACTGCACGCAGGTCCATTATTTCGGACCGCGCGGCTCCCCCTGCATGGCTACACAGATTCAGTGGGAGACTGATCATCGACGTGGTGCCTCATCAGCTGCACGCTGGTCAGGATTTTCTTCTGGTGGCCAGCAAGCGACACTCCGATCCTCTGCAGATCTCTGGAAAAACACAGATACAGATACAGATATGAGGTTTTGTCATCGTAACAAAAATCAAAAATAAATTGAACACTCCCTGTAGTACACCTGGCAGGCCTGACAGCAGTGGTCTGGGTTAGAGCCTTTCACTGCATGCTGACCACACCCACCCACCTCCCCCTTCTGCCTTTCTTTATTATCACTATCCAAAAAAAGACAGTGATAGTAAAAATGAGTATCATTGGCGCGGCTGTGTGTGGGATTTTAAACCACTAAATCAACACTACAGTAAACATGAGCAGTTCTCCAACTGGGAAAGAAAAGGTGCCAGTACTCATAACAGCTTGAACATGTAGTAGGGTCTGTTTCTAACCATTTTGATTAAATAATGACAGAATAGCAGGCTGTGTTTAACTAAAAGGGAAGATACAGGAGAGGCTATCATAAAGTCCTGCGACACAATTATATCCCATCCACTTCAGTTATGGCAGGTCTATTGTAGGAAACATAATGATGGGCATGATTGAGGTTTAGGTGGTATCTCTGCTGGCACAGCTGTCATAGCAACAACAAATACTCACTTTACAAGGCAAGATAACCGAGCTTCGATAAGCCGTTAGCATTAACCGAGCTAGCTGTTACTAACTTTGGTTATTTAATACGTGGTGATTACCCACTGCAATTATCAACTTCTGCTTCATTTTGCTATTGAAATTCACAAACAGCTTCTTTGCTCTCTCTGGGTACATGAAGCGATCTGATTGGCTGAACGATTTGAATGAATGTGATTTGACTGGCTGACGCCTGTGCTGGAATTTTTTTTTTTTACTTTTTTCTTCAACATTTCAGCACAAACACCATAAGCAAAGCAAAGGATTCACAATTCAGTTTTGTAGCATATAGCGTCACCCAACTGAATGACAGCCAAGAGCTTTGAAGACTAAACTGCATACACAAATCCTGCCTTCGTGCAGTGCCAAGTAGTTTAGATGAGCAGTTCTTATACTTTTGCTCTCAGTTAAGAGTTATTGCGGCCTGCTCCAATCAGTGCGTGGGAGCAGGGGCACACATACACAAACATGGGCACGTTTGTTGGGCTAACTTTGAAAGGACATTTATTGACATTAATGTGTTCCCAAGTCTCTTACTTCTAAGTTTAAGTTGAGTTGAGTTTAATTGAGTGTTAAACCAATACCCTAACTTTAACCTAAACTGACTTTAACCTTAAAACTAAAAACTCTATCCTCCAAAAAGCCTTTGAAGGGGGTGCTGATTTCACAAAGGCGAGTACACAAGTACAAACTATATTTTTGAGTAAGTTCTTACGTAAGGATGGCTTTGGTTTTCTGTAACAAATAACAGATTGTGGGTTGCAGCTTTATGCAACCCACAATCTGCCGGTTCTGTGCAGCCACGGTTTGAACTGGCACAATCACACACAACATTCAGCGAGTGTATCCTTAGAGCTGTCCTCCTTTTAGTACAGTAGCTTTGTGATTGCTTGCATGTTTGGAGATATCTGTAAGTTTTATCTGTTAAGAAAAAACAAACAAACTCTGCATTACACTCTCTCTGAATTTTCGCTACATTACCATGTACTGTATAATAACTTAATTTAGTTAATAGGTACATCGTCTATTACAGGAACACAAAATATCTTATTCTTTTTCAGTTAGTTTAGATATGTGCTTTACATTCAGCATGCACTATTCATTTTATATTTATATCACCCACTTTGCTTTAAGACTTAGCACAAAATAATGCCACTAAGTCCATGTACAGTAGTGTGTAAAAAGCTAGAGTCACGCCTCATTTCTTTATATTTTGCTTCCAAGGAGCCAGACTTTCCTGTAATTCTTAAAGTGGTTTTGAGCAATAGTTCAGGTTTTCTGAAAGTTTTTCTTTGGATATTGGCTGCTTTTTCACTCATTTTCAGTCCAGTCCCTGTACCTGACCATTTTCACAGCAATGTTTTTTGTTTGTTTGTTAAGCCACTTAACACTGACCTATGAATCATTCAAGCATTAAAAAAAGGCGCCTAACTCAAAGGATGAACCAGTGTTGTGTCTACACATAACAGACAACTTAGCAAAGAACCAACTGAATTTTTAGGCATTATGTTACCAACTGCCTGCCACAAAAACACATAATTTGTTCCCATTTTTTTTGTTGTTGAATCTAAAAAAAAATACCAAAGATGACAGTTTGTCAGGAACAAAACAGTATTTTCTTACCAACAAGGTGGTTCCCAAAGAACTATTAGCTGAAAACGTATCTCAGCATGGTGTGGAATGTGTTTTTCAAGAATTTGAGGAAACTGGGGGAGGATAAAGGACAAAAGACAAAGTGGAATCTGACCCTTCAGTTGATCCATCTACTATTTGCCAAAGCCTCACCAGAAGATTGAAGGGAGGCTGTCAAGAAGCCATTCTCAAGTAAAGGAAACAAGGAGAAAAGGCTGAGGTATGCCAAATTACTCAAGGACTGGACTGAAAATCAGTGCTTACAGAATCTAAATTTTAAATTTCTGGTTCAAATTCCCATCAGTATGTATGGTGGACATCAGAAGAGAGGTACAACAGTGAGTGTCTACAGCCGTCTGTAAGACACGGTGGAGGCTCTGTCATGGTTCGGGCTGTATTTCAGCCAGTGGTGTTGGAGATCTTGTCAAAACAGATTGATATGAATTATGAATGCAGAAAATTATAGTCAGATTTTGATCCACCATGGAATACCATCTGGAAAGCAAGTGATTGGCAACAACTTCATTTTTCAGCATGACAATGATCCCAAACACAATGCACAGTAGAATTCAGGCAATGTTGAAAAATTAAGGTGGTCGTTTGACTTGCACTATGCCATGCACTTACTGACACAGCTGCAACAACATACCCTTGTGTAATTATGACTATAATTTTATATTTTTGCCCTAGATAGTTACATGTTTATCTTGTGTGCCATATTCTTATTTATATATTTTTTACTATTTACTACCGGATGCAGGTACAAAATACATTTCATTGTGCATTGTACTGTGTATAACTGTGCACATGACAAATAAACCTTATCGTATCTTGCATATTACCTGTGTAAGCAGGCATGTAGCATGAGCAGAAGTTTAAAATCTGATTTAAGACACCACTATTTTAGTTGCAAATAAATACTAAATTAAAAACTCTTAAAAAGGTAACTCCCAGGATATCCAAGTAGGTATTTTTTTCCCCCACATTAATGATTAATTTTGTGTGAAAAGTATCTTAAAGTTTATTCAGTCTTACAACTTTGCCTTGTTCACACTTTAACTGTGTCCTCTTAATCCTCTTAATTAATCCCATTGGTGGAATTTACCCTCTGCATTTGACCTATTCTAGCTATTTTATGAGGAGTGGACAGTCAAAGTGCAACCGATGGGGACCTGCTCCAGGTCTGGTGCCTTGGTCAAAGGTAATGGCGGTAACCTCAGTTGGGTTATTCACTAATAGAAAATTAAGGAAAGGCTCAGCTGCTGCATAACAGAATTAAGGAGGCACTTCACTTCACATATTTGCCATCTTTACAGACTCTTTCAGGCAGGAAAAAAGTGATCAGCCGATTCTAATGACAAGAAGAGTACTGAAGGTACATTCATTAATTAAACCTGGCTAAAGCTTGCAAAATTTCCATATAGACACATTGGTATTTATTTGACTGTGATATCATGGCACTCATAGCATTTTCAACCATGAAGAGTGGAAGAAATAAGGATGACAGTAAGTAAGCCAGCTATAGAGAGACAGACAAGTGTTCACACAGTCAGCCAACCAGCTGCCCCACCAGTCTTCCAACAAAAAGATGCCGATTTGGCAGGATCAGCAAAGTGTGAGACTCAGGCAAAGAGAAGCAGACAGACAAAAATAGAGGCAATTTAATGGCTAAACCTACTCAGCTGTGATTTGTGTGACGAGCGGCAAAGAGGTGAAGCCCGAGCCCAGGAAGGAGTCTCTGTACTGGGTCATCTTCAGTGCAGCCAGCCAGTCATCCACTGAGCTCACCCTGCTTAGGTCTGGAGCTCCACGGTCTAACAAGGGATGATGGGAAGGACTGCAAAGAGTAGATACAAGACAATGTGGAGTTAAAAAAAACAAAAAACAAAAAACAGGTCTGTCACTGAAACAGGGGGATAAGATAGGAGGAATGTGTTTGTGTATGTAAATGAGCTTGTATCTCTGCTCACCCAGGGGCCATGTTGTTGGTACCGGTTTTGAGAGATGCAGGGTTGCGTATCATTTTGTCCAACATGCTGACAATATCGGGGAATTTTGGCCGTGCGTTTCTGTCTTTCTGCCAGCAGTCCAGCATCAGTTGGTGCAGCACTACTGGACAGTCCATGGGAGCTGGAAGCCTGAAGTCCTGCTCTATGGCATTTATCACCTGGAACGCAGCAGAAGAATCAAAGAGGGAAAGGAGAAATTTAGAGAGTTGGAAACAAATGGCCACAAATAGTTATAGAAGAAGACTGCAAAATTCTGCATATTTCAGGCCCACTAATTAAAGCTTATATAATTGGTATCTTTATAATGATGCTCTGGCAATGTTTACTAAGAAAAATCTGGCTTATTAAACCTGTGCTATTCCTGGTGGTGTTTTTTCCCCCACTTCCAGTACCTGGTCTCTCTCCTTTACATATCATTGTAATGCTTACATTCTATTCTTTGGACCTACTATTGCACAACTTTCTTCCTCTCTATTATCAACTTGGATATCCTGGGAGTTTTCATTACCTATCACATGACAAGGGTCAGTCTCCAAAGATTCCAGCTCTATCTCCTCCTTTATTTTGGTTCTGGCTATAGTCTGTTGGAATCAAATTGCCAAAATCTTTTTTTTAAGCCAATAAACAATGTCATGCGTTGTTAAATGATCTCTAACTTTTTAAAATGGCAAAACTTCATTGAATAATAACTAATTGAGCTCCACAAACCATTTGGGCTTCTTGATTTGTTGCTTGAGTTTTACAATTGCAATTTATTATTTTTGCTTTAGGCCCCAGTCACACAGGCCTAGAGACTGGTCAGCGACCATCTGGTAATCACCGGTCACGAAGGAAAAATAAGCATTCTCCAACTGGTTGGCGAGTGTTTGCTGGAGGTTGCTGGCAGCTGCTGGTATGAAACTGGTCACAAAGAGATATACGGTGCTGCACCGAAAACCTTGTCGCGATTGCTTTGGTTTCTAACAGGCTCCCACAGGTGCAAGCAGCTTGCATGAACGATGCCAATTTGTCTATAAACACTTGCAAACTACTCACTAAGGGGTCGTAAAACTGTGGGTTGTGTTGGCTGCAGCGGTTCGACAAAACATTTAGTTAAAGGTGAAGACTCTCCATTTCTGCCAGCAACCACTGACCAACTGGTTGGGGAATACACATTTTTCTCTAGTGACTGAGGCTGTCAGGTGGTCACTGATCAGTCTCTCCGAGGACTTAGTCACACTCAGTGTTCATATGAATGTTAATTAAAAACAGTCATGCAAGTCTTGTTTTTTTTTACCTAAATAATATTAATGCATGTATGTAAAATTGTTGCATTAATTAATGGTTAGACTTTCTTGAACAGTTTTGTAGCAATTGGGTTTAATAGACACGTTGACGGTTTAGAGCAGGGGTGTCAAACAGTGGTTTTCAGTGGTTGCTCCTTTTTCCCCACTATCAGTGATGAATAATAAAATGTCCTAGCTTTACAAAGGGCTTTTTTTAAAAAAAATATAACACATCAAACCATTTTTCCAGGCCAAACAAAGGTTTTCTAGATTAGTGCAATGCCCTTTCCCCTCCAGCTTACGAGTTACCTGCTCTAAGGCATGAGTTTGTGAGCTACACTGGTGAGTCAAACTGCTCTGATTTGTTGCTTTCTTTTTCAGAGGAGTCACAGCATCCAGCGTTGTACGCAGTGAGGATGTAACACTAATAACAAGATAATCAACCTCTGTGGAAGAAAGGTTCAGGTAGCTGCTCTGCATTGTGTTGGCGCGTGGCATTGAAGAAGATAACAAAGAAGGAAGCACTTTTTAAAATGTTGTTACAGCACTTTCAGAAAAACATCTAGTGTACTGAAATTGTTTTTGCAGTGCTGTGTAGTCCATTATTGTAAAATTAAATGCTACTAAGAAATGGTCCGGCAAAAGAGGGTTTTTACGAAAAACTGCTAAATGTTAAGTTTCTATGCTATGTGTCAGGATGACATCCAGAATGTGATTAAAACAGTGAGTGGGCTCATTTACATTTTGAGAGAAGCCAATTGAGTCTAATAATAAATTAAATGCAGTGTTGAGGCTGTCATTTTCAGCATCCGCATGAATGTTAAAATCACCCCCTATAATTATTTTATCTGAACTGAGCACTAAATCAAATAAAAAGTCTGAGAAGTTGTATAGAAACTCTGAATAAGGGCCAGGCAGATGACAGATAACAAAAAATAAATGTTTTCCAGTTAGGGTACATGAGGCTAAGAGTAAGGCCTTCAAATGAATTAAAAACTGTACAGGTCTTTGGTTAATTATTAGGCTAGAGTGAAAAATTGCTGCCACTCCTCCTCCTTGGCCTGTGCTTTGAAGATTCTGACAGTTGACAGAGTTGACATCAAAATTTGGGGGTGTTGACAAACATATTCATCCTGCTGCCACCAAGATCCAGTAAGGCAAAGTTTACATATATATATATAATATTTGCCTTACTGAAACTTTTAGGTTTTGGTACTGTAAATATATATTCATGTTTGCTATACACTGGTACTGTAGCTCACTGATGCTGCCACTACCCGATTTTTAGCATGCAATCTGCTTCCGGTTAACAAGGAAATGACATCGTTCACAGAGCTTCCTGATTGGCAGAGCTTGAAATTTTGAGTTATGAATGGCAATTTTTTTTCAGTTGTGAAAACAAGCTTCAACAGAATTTTATCTTCACCTCTGTAAATACTTTCCTGTAGTTAATGGGCTCAGTCACCTGTTTTGGGTCATTGGAAATATTAAGTCTATTTTGTAAATCTTGGTCATAGTACCGTATGTTTCAAAATGGACAATTATCTGTGGTATGAAACTAGATATCGTTGGCTAATGACTTGTCAGTCACAGGTCAGTAGCCAATGAGTGTGAGGTTTTACAGGCCGACCCCGGGCCTCCTCATCACGTTGGGGTTTTTTGCACCCAAGATGGTGAAGCTGGAAACCCTCATCTCATCATTGATGGAACATCAAAACACCACTTCAGAAAACAATGATTAACAAGTAAATGGTAGCTACATTTATTTTTTTTACAGTCTATGATCAAGGCCAATATCGGCCAGTATACTGATATTTGACTGATATTTCAGTACATATCTTGTATCTCCAATGCCCAAAAGTTAACAGGGCCAAATGACATTACAATATATAAACGAGTTAGCTCATTAGCCCAAATCACATTGTTTAAAGATTGTGTGTATTGCATTTCGCTGTATTTGATCATTTTTGGTATAAATTTGAGAAATACTAGGACAGTTTTTTCATAAATGCGAGCTATAAAAGAAAAACACTATAAAAGAAATTAAATGTTGTGAAATGACATCAGAAAACTGAACGCAGTATGGTGCCGGTTTGTGATGCGCAGCATATCAAAAGGCTAAAAAGATCAGCCCCCTGAGTCGATCTCTCTCGCTGCTGTTTGTCACTTCCTTCAGGCAGACCAGCGTATGGTAAGAAGTGGAACGTGTTCTGTGTTACAGCTCCTTTGTGATTTCAGCTGATAAGACGGGCATATTTTTACAGAACAATCTTGCCTCGTTCAGCTTTATTTAAAACCACACAGAAATGAAAACTCGGATTAGTTAAGAGGATCCAATTTCCGTTTAAGAACTTCATCCTGACACAGCGTGCAGTCGCACAGTATATCCAGATATTCATCTCTAAGCAGCAGTAACTTCTGCTGCAGTCTCAGATGTCAAGGCAGGTAGTTTTACACAGAGGAGCTTTTGATTTCATCACGCTCGTGCAGGTATTGAGAATGATAAAGCTCTTTCAAAGTTTTTTCTTTTTTTTTTCTACCTGTGAAAACTTTTAGGTAGGAATTTTGTAGAGCAGAGAGGTTGTGCTAGATGTGTCAGGATACCTTTGAGTGCAGAATGTAATTATCCCGAACATCACAGAATTTAAAACTAGCTGCCTTGCCACTCTAAAAATAATCAAAGAAAGGAAATATCACGTTTAGTAACCATTACCAGAAATTATTCTGCCCCCTGTGCCAGAACTGTGAAATAATTATTTTTTATTTCTCCCCAGCTGTAATTACAATGGTTGTAATGTTTAAAAATCCCATTGTGGTGTGCCCTGCAAGTTCGAAAAGTGCCATCTACCATTTTTTAAACATGTTCTGTCTAGCAGCAGCACCCCCCGCCCCCCAAAAAATTTTAGATATCCAATTATTATCATCTTGTCATCTTTCACACTCTTTTTTGCTTTATAAATTAAAAGGTGGAATAATATATACTCAACAGCCGTAAAAAATAGAAAAATGACAGAGCTGTACTGAAGACATTTTTGAGGTGCTCATTTCTAACATGCAGTAGGAAAATGCAGGAATTGAAATATATATGACAATATAAAAAATGGTAAATTGGTAAGCAGACAAATTTATTGAATCATATATGGTGTTCAAGTTGGAAAAGATTGGAGCAATATTTCTTTATATGTGTTTGGTCCTAAAAGCTGTAGCTGCACAGTGCTGTGTAGGTAAAATGAAGCATTTTCAGAGCCCGCAACATTCTGACCTGCATCCACACAGCTGCTGACAACTCCCTGCAATAGGTGAAAGCTTAGTCCAGGAATTCTGCTGCCGTGTTTGAGGCTAATGCACTGTTCCCTGCCTTTATGCATCCTGCGTTTTAGGCAGCATACCTCATGTACTGCAATAGAGCCGCTCGAGTGGGAGGAATGGCCGTTTCTTGCAAACCTGGGATCATCAGCACCCTCGGCTGTAGTGGACCTGTCATAATGTACTGTATCTTGACCACAAAAAATTCTAATATCTTCGGGTCACCATCAACCTCCAGTGTTGGTGGATACTGGCTGAGTTTGCTGAAGAGATCAGATGCCTCATTACAAACTCCCCAATGTCTGCTAAGCTGTCTTCTTGCCTTTGCTGGGCAAGGCTGAAACAACAAAACAGCCTGTGAAAGCATGAAAGAAGAGAATCCCTTTGCTCTTCTCCAGTCTCAGAGACAGACAAAGGTCATGCACAAGGATCCACTTCAGATTCTGTCCATAGCCAAAGGCAATCAACAACTGCTGCACACCAATTTCCTTAAGGGCTGGTAGAATGCTGACGGCTGTTAGAAGCATATCTGACCCTGGCATGTGGAAAGATTCTCGTGTCAGCCTTGTCGTGACTGCAAGGAGCTATCTCATCTAGTCTCATGGTGTGGGTGCTCAGAGTATGTTTTTCTTTGGCCGCAGTGACCATGTTTGAGGTGCAGTTGTGTCAGCAAGGAGGAGTTCGGCTTTGCTGTTACTGTCTCAGAAATCTGTGTGAGTTTGGTTGCTCTTGTTGGTCACCTTGAATCTGATTCCACATTCTTGGCCTGGCCTCAGCCTTCAAGCTCAGTGGCAGGTAGATATCAAAGATGATGCATTTTGTCTTGGATATGGAGGAATATGCTTCTATTGTGGGAAGGACAATACACACTTTTAAAAAAAAGTGCTGGGATTTCTGACAGCTGTGGTGCTTCCCACCATCACTCAGTGCTACAGGGAATGGGTGGTTCTTACGACATAAGAACTCAGCTCCAGGTCACGTTCCCCGCTTTGACATGAGTTGAACAGCCTGGAGATGAGATGTTGAGAATTTGTTCTTCTATCCAGTCAAGGTGACTTCTGTCATGCATCAGGGTCAGGATTTGTTACAGCAGGAGAATGGCTTACCCATGAAACTAACTACCTCTACCACTGCACTCCTAAACCCTATACAGTATATCACGGGGTTAGTATACTTCTGCCACCTTGTCCACCATACATGTTACCTTATCCAGAGCACTGGAAGCCATTTAAAAAAAAATGGTTGGGTGAGTTCAAAATGTCCATGCACATAACTGGATACTTCTAAAACAAAGACTCATTTGTCTACAAATTACTGCCTTAACTGTTCCTTCAAACTCATCATTTATCAGTTTAAAATGCCTGGTGTGTACCCACTATTCCCCAACACTTGACCTCCACGTCCACCGGCACACCTGCTCCCGTTTCCCTGCCCTGTAACCACAGTACTGCCAGATTTTCTATTTTCCATTCCTGCCAGAGTGCTCCAGCTTTTTGTCCTGTTATCCTTCCTACCTACATTTATGACCTCTACCTGTTTCTGGACTTATTCCTGCCAGTTTTTGCCCCCTCGGAATCCTCTGCCTCTCCTTGCTTTGATCACTGACCTACTAAACTTTGTTTTCCCTCCACCTTTTCTGGCTGTGATTTGCGCTTCTGTGTCCAAATCTCTGCTTCTACAGTGGCAGTGCTAGAATGAAATAATACTTCAGTGTGTTTTTTTGTCACAGTTCCCTGTAAATGTAAAGTTACAAGTCTGTATCGGTGTACTTAGAAGTCTACCTCACAGTAAGCTGAGGTAATGCGGTGCTTCTCCTACTGTAAATGCAGCGCTGGGGATTTGTCTGCTCGCTGAGTGAACTCTACTTGACCCCGACACACTTCTCGGGCTTTGTGCCGCATAAATTCACTTTAAGCACCGCTGTCAATCAAAATAGCAGCGAATGTAGTGAAACATCACAGGTCTCTTTCATGATTAATTCATGTTGAACACAGCACCTGCAGTGGCTCCGCTGACAATTTCACCGCTCCGTGTTCTTTGAAATTGCATGTCTGTGTGTGTGTGTGTGTGCGTGCGTGCATGCCTTTACACATGTCTGCTTGCATGTATGTGTGTGTGTGTGTGTGTGTGTGTGTGTGTGTGTGTGTGTGTGTGTGGATTAGCAGGGTGTGTGATATGTGTGAGTTTAGGGTGTGAGATTCATGCATAGTTAATGCCCCAGCAGACCTTCGTTAGTGGTAACACTCACTTTCCCCATCATTATACACAGTCTCTGCCATTATAAATCTGTCTCTGTCATTATACTGACTGTGTCATTACTGCTGCATAGGCTGTTGCTTGGGAGCAAGCATGGGGGAGAAGCTGCAAAGGAGGAGGGGAGAAGGGAAGAGAAATGGGAAAGTGTGAAATAAGGGGAAAGAGGTGTTTAAGGTGATATAGAAGCTACACAGGGAAATGGCGCTCTACAGATAAAAATGAGGAAGTGAATTAGACTTATGTGTCAGTCTTTTAGTTAGGAGGGGATCTTACCACTGATTAACTCCTCGACGGTGAAACAAGTTGAACTAACAAAGAAAAGTGTCAAAAGTTTGGACACACTCACGATTGTGTCCAAACTTTTGACCGGTACTGTATATTCTGAGTTAACAAGGTCTAAAACCAGAGAAATGTTACTGGAGAGGAGCTGTGGGTTGAACAATGTTATGTATAGGATAAAAATAATAAAAGGCACCTCTAAATATTTCATAAAAGACAGTTAAGACGTTGCTGATTGAAGATATTTATCCGGGTAATAAACACAAATGGCAGCTGCTCAGCGGTGCTTTGGCAGGTTTTCTGCAGCAATAAAATGTATTTTAAAGTTTTGACTCGAGCGAAATTGGAAGCTTGTAAAATCCCCAGCCTCCTTTGTGTCAAAGTCATTAACCATATCATCTGAGAAAGCTACAATTTTGATTTAAAGCCTCAGTGATTTGAGGTCGTTTTTAGTGCTACAACTATAATCTGTGTATCACGTTTCTTCTCAGAACACAAACGGAAAAATAAAAAAATGTCAGCAGTCCAGTCTCGTGGAACCTTCGTTTTCATGGACTGCACCACATCGCTTTCAGCTTTTAATAGTAATAGTGGTGTAAAATCAACAGTGAACCCGGGGACGGTGTCACTCACTGTTCAGTTTTCACATGTAGTTTTGTTTACGCACAACAACTACTCACAACATTAAAGGTCCAAGCTGAAAAATGACATGTACCCAGTGTGTTAAAATGCAGTACAGAGGGGAATATAATAAGCATCTCTCAGTTACACCGAAGAACAACTTGAGGGTGGGGCAACTGATCAGTAATTAAATGTTTATTGTAAATGTTAAAACTGTTAAATCTAATACTTGTTAACAAATACAAACTAAAGAACATAAAATATTTTTATGTGCCAGTGTCTTCTGAATACAACTGTTATCTTAGCTATTAACTAAAGTTTAGCTCCCAATTTAAAACTTACCACGGTTATGATAAAGCGTTTAAATGTGTAAATAGTAAATGTGCACCGATCACGAAAATATCATTTCTAGCCTGAACAACATCAGGATGAATGTAATCTCAAAGCACTTAATAAACATCAGTGTGATACGAGGTGACACAAAAAGAGTGGAAAAAACAAGGTAAAGCAGCGCTGCAGCAAATTGATCATACTGTGAAGGTAATTGGAATAAAGCTGTCACTACCATGAAATATTCCCAAAAGACAATACAGCTAGGAAAAAAAAAAAAAAAAAAGAATCCTTTGCCTTTTGGTCTGATTTTCATGGAACAAACACTTCTGTGACACTTAAATTGATGTCCTCATTTTCCATGTGTTTTCCTAGACATGCAGACACCCCGCTGTGACAGAGGAAACAAACAAGCACATCCCCCAAAACACCACACACACGCACACAAGCACCGGAAAAGACGTACGCGATATTTAACAGTCACAGACATCAGTGAGAACTCAAAGCAGGAGACACTCTCTCTCTCTCTCTCTACTCCCCCTCTCTCAGACAACCAGGTGGTGACTTACATCTTGGTTGCTCATGTCCCAGTAAGGTCTCTCTCCATATGACATCACCTCCCAGGTGACGATCCCATAACTCCACACATCTGAAGCTGACGTGAATTTCCTGTAGGCGATGGCCTCTGGTGCCGTCCACCGCACGGGGATTTTACCTCCCTGAGAGAAAGAAAGGAAAAAAAAGGGGAGAAGAAAGGGAAAAACAAAAGATGGAAATAAATAACTAAAGAGAGAAGGGAAGGAAGAAGGATTTGTAGCTTTATAGCTGATCGTTCCGCTTACGCATTCATCACATAGTTCTTAACTGAAGTCTCTCTGACGAGAACTGTGTGCGTTTTATACATTATCTACACGTACGTGTGAAAAAGAAAAGCGGTAAACTTCGGGGGCAATTTAAGAGCAGGCAACATGGATCTGAATTTTGCTACATTTTTTTTTTTTTGTTGTTGTTGTTCTCTAGTGTGGAAGTGTAGACAAGGCAGATGCTCGATAGCATCCACCTGCTTCACATAGACAAATCCACATCTGCCTGCTGTTGTCTTTTCTAATGAAGACAAAGTAGTGAGTAAACAAAAACTTCTTCCTTCTGACTGCTGAGTGAAATCCAGGATAAAAGGATGGATTACCATATGCTGGTTTGGCTGGTGTATCAAATTTAATATATTAAAGGAAATGCTTAAGACAAACAATTCTCTTTAATAGAGTCCTTTTTAATCCAGGCAAGCGACGTGAGTTTAAGGCGGTGTGTGCGGTCTATCAGGTAAGATGGACCATTAACCCTCTGAAGTCCTGGGTCTTTCACCCAGTTGTTTTAGTTTTGCATCATTGGTTTTATTTTTTTGATCTTTAGTCTTTAGTTCTGTTTACATTTGTGCTCTGGGTTCTGTTTACATGTTGAGTACTGGTTTGTATTTACATCTTTGTGTGTTTCAGTTTAATCTAGCTTCCCTAGTGTTCCACTGCGTTTCCCTGTCAAGCCTTCATCTCTGTGTTAGGTCTGCTCTGCTTTCCCTGAGTTTTCTAAGCCAATTCTGGATGTTTGGACTCTTTGTTACATTTTGGAATTTGGACTTTGTTATTTTCTGGACCAAAAAGCATTAAAGCTTGTTTAAAGTGTATTCCTGCATTTGGGTCCATTAAAAAAAAAAAAACTTGTTCATCCACACAGCGTTCCATGACATCTTCATAGGTGGCAACCCTAACCCTAACCCTACCCTTGCCCTATGCTGTATTTTTGAGAAGGCTAACACAGACTTTTCTTGGAAAAAATCTGGATAGTTTTTGATTATGTTCCCTGTTTGCCAAAACAGCAATTTAATAAAACTAAAAACTCAAAGCACTTTTTACTACAAGCCTCATTCACCCACCGTTCTTCTTACCTAAGCACCTCGTCTAACATTTGCACGCCTCGATGGATGCACTGGAAGCAACTCAGGGTTCAGTATCTTGCCCAAGGACACTTCAACATGCAGACTGCAGTAGCCGGGGATCGAACTACCAACCTTCCGATCGGTAGATGACCCACTCAACCTTAAAAGTGAATCTTTGTAGAGGCTACAATGCAACCAACTCGAGGTCCAGCATTCATGCTAGTGTGTGGTGCATGTGTTAATTACATTGTGCTTGTGTCCCAGTGTTTTATATACAGTGCCAGCCACAGCAGAAACAAATAAAATGCTGGACTTCTTTCCCTCCCTGGTCCCCACACTCTTTGATGTGGTCAGAGTTTTTTTTTTTTCCTCTTCTTCAGAGGCAAACATATTTGTCTTTCAAGTTTTTACACTTCTTTGTACATTCCCTTGTGTCCATTCTGATTTGGCAATCTCCCTGCAGGAATTTGCTGACACCTGGGATTCCTTATATTGAGGCTCTGATTATTGTTCTCTCACTGATAAATTCAAAAAGTGTGGTGAAAAAGTAGCTGGAAATGCATAAGAGGAATCAACGGTACTGAACAGGCCAGTCGCACTAGTTGGTGGCTGTTACAACATGATGTGCACTTACATTTCTAGGGAGGTGCATGTCAGATTACACGTAGGTTACAGTGTTGGCTACAGAGGTTGACCGAGCGATCAGTAGGCTGCAACACCAAGAGATAATTGGTACAGTCCAGGCAGAGAGAGCAGGGCTGGGATGGGGAAAGGCACCACGGTTTTGGTCTAAGACCAACTGCAAAGAGAGGAAAGATATGTGGTGGCTGAGGTGACCAGGATGGAGGAAGAGCGTTATAAGATCAAGGCGGTGTCACAAGGGCGACAGGGAAGTTGGACAACCTGGGAAGGGGTCGTCAACCGAAACATTTGTTGGTCTGAACTGAGGAAGATCCCACAGGCAAGGCTCAGCTTCCTTATTCGCTCCACATACAACATGCTTCCCTGTCCTCGGAACCTTCACCAGTGGTTCGGGAATGAAGAAAGCTGCTCACTCTGCAATGCTCCCCATGCAAGCCGCCAGCACATCCTGTCAGGCTGTAAGACTGCGCTCTCCCCGAGGCGCAATAGATGGCGCCATGACCAGGTTTTGAGAAAGCTAGCCGAACTGCTGGAGGTGCATCGACAGGACAGAGTGCCAGGAAGCAGGCTGGAGAGGTCCTGGAGGAGGCTGAGAAAGACAGCTTTTGGCTCTGGATAAGGGGGAAGTACAGGCGCTGGGGAAACGACTAACCCAGACAATGGCCACAGGGGTGAATATCCATCAGCTGCAAGGGGTGACAGGGAGATGTCCCTGTCACTGCTCTGCCACCAGGAGATGTCCCAGGAGTAAAGGAGCAAAATGTTGGTGAATGGTGGTACCTGACTGAAGACCTTGCAGCTGACCCATGGGCACTGGAGGAGGTGTGACAGGCAGTAATGCCCAGCAGGTCATTCCACCTACCTGTACAGTTAACGGTGTAGCTTAAACACATACTGTAAGTATAAATCCCTTTTTAGAACTCAGAGGATTAAATTATGAACTAATATTTGTTTCCCTATATGTATAGTATTCTGGTTTTCCATTGTGAGTTTAAAATGTTGCCTACATTTATGACTAGATACCTCCAAAGCTAGTGATTGAATTTTCATCAGCCTCAGGGTTAACGTGCTGTATGAACAACGTGAACATGCTGTGACTTCACATCTACAGGATGTAAGAACAGGATGTAAGAAGAAAAGCATTGTGGGATAATGGGCGATGGAGGATGGATTACTGATATATAAAAAAAACCTGAGTGGGAAAAAAAAATCTATATGCAAAGTCATCTAAACTGTAACAGGAACACGATAAGTGGCTGAACATAATTTTTATTAACAAGGAAGCTACTCGCCAGCCTGTAAACATTGACGCAACCAGATGGACGAGTGAGAAGTGGCAGAAACAAAATAACACAAATTGTTACCTTCGAGCGATGCATGCCAACATGTTAAATGTAATCAGTTGAGCACATTTTAATTTAAAGTATTAACATTCAGCTCAAAGCACAGCTGAGCCGAGGTACGGCAGCGGCGGGTGAAGTCCGGCTTAGATTGATGAAAAATCTGTCTGACAATGCAAAGGCGATCTGACAAGCTGAGTCTTCTTAAAATGTCCAATGCACCGCCCGCAGGACAAACTTCAATCCGGCCTTTATCAGTTTAGTCTTAATTAAGATCCCAGACAGGCAGTTTGGCTCCACCACGCAGATAAACGTGTAGGAACTGACACATATCACGACGGAATTATTGAGCACATAAAAATAATCAGATATTATGAAAACACATTTCTATCAAATTATATAAAAGTTCCTACAAGGTTGATGACTAATATTCCAATAGCACTGGGAAGATTACTCTCAGTCTTTGGTTACACACCTGTTCAACTGCTCATTAATGCAAAAATGTATCTATAGCCAATCACCCTGCAGCAGTTAAATGAATTTAGGAATGTTAACACGGTCAAAAGGACCTGCTGAAGTTCAAACCGAGCATCAGAATGGGGAAAAAAGGTGATTTAAGTGACTTTGAATGTGGCATGGTTGTTGGTGCCAGATGGGCTTGTCAGAGTATTTCTTTAAATGCTGATCTACTGCGATTTTTTTTCCACACAGCTTTCCCTGTGGTTTCCACAGAATGGTTAAAAAAATAGAACCTATCCAGTGAGCAACAGTTCTGGGTGAAAATGCCTTAGTGATGCCAGAAGAAAATGGCCTGACTGCTTCATTCTGATGGGAAGGCAAAAGTAACTCAAGTCATCACTAGTTACAACTAAGGTATGCAGAAGAGCGTCTCTGAATGCACAAGATGCTGAACCTGAAGTAGGCGGGCTACGGTAACAGAAGACAACAGTTTGTCAGCTACAAATAGGAAGCTGAGGCTACAGTAGCAACAGAAGATTAGAAAAGCGTTCTCTGGTCTGATGAGTCTTGATTTCTGCTGCGACGGATGGCAGGGTCAGAATTTGGTGTAAACAACATGAAACCTTGCATGAATGTATCAGTGGTTCAAGCTGGTGCTGGTGGTGTAATGGTGTGGGGGATATTTTCTTAGAACACTTTGGGACACTTAGTACCAGCTGAGCATCATTTAAGCACCACAGTCTGCCTGGGTAATGTTGCTGACCATATCCATCCCTTTATGATACCCATCTTCCGATGGCTGCTTCCAGCAGGATAACGCACCATGTTACAAAGCCCAAATCACCTCCACAGTCACCAGATCTCAATCCAATAAAGCACCATTGGGATGTGGTGAAACGAGAGATTCACATCATGGATGTGCAGGTAACAAATCTGCAGCAGCTGTGTGATGATATCACGTCAATATAGACCGAAATTTCAGGACTGTTTCCAGCACCTTGCTGAATCTACGCCACAAAAAAAAATTATATCTTTTTATAGAGATGAAACATTTGGTTGATCTTAGTGACAGAACTGAACTGAAAACATTGTTACATTTATTGTCCTACTGGTGAAAAAGCTTAATATTAGTTAACGAATTAGTAAAGCTTTTTCACCAATCCAGAGACTTTTAATTTTATGTGTGTTAAATTTTAGCAGACCTTTAGTTCTTAAGTGTTGCATTGTCTTTTTATAGATTAAGTGGCACAGCCCAGCATCCTGGCGATAAAAACTACCACTGCAACATTTTGCCCACCTTTAGCCTGCAGGATGAAGGAAGCATTAGTGTGTTTTTAGCTTACATACCAGCGAGCTGGTGTAGGTGGGGTCAGAGGTGTCCTCCTCCAGATAACGTGATAAGCCGAAATCAGACACCTTACACACGAGGTTACTGTTAACCAAGATATTTCGAGCTGCCAGGTCCCGGTGAACATAACTCATCTCCGCCAGGTACCTGCAACATCAACAGGATTTATTGTATGAATTTGTGTTATCTGTTGCCAGCTACCTAGACTACTATAAAAAAGGTAATGGGATTTAGAGTTATGTGTATGTGTGTTTGTCCGTGTTATCACTGCCAGCTACCTTCAATAAAATAGGAATGGGATTAAATGTATGTGTATACAGTAACACGTTTTTGTGCCATCACAGCCTGCAATAAACACTGATAAGATCTGGTGTGCACGAGTGTGTGTGTGTGTGTGAGCGAGCAATTTTTCAGTCTGCCACACTGAAAAGTTTCGGTGCTCTTAACTTTAACAGTGGATTAATATGCAGGATATAGCAGAGTTTGTCTCTGTAGGTATGTGCTTGTATCAGTGTGTGTGTGTGTGTGTAAGAGTCTGCAGGATGTGGAGACAGCATATCTCAAGCTGCTGATGCACATGACCAGACACTATTGGATATCAACACATGAAATCTCAGTATATGAAAGAACTGATATTGTCAAAAAGAAATCTAAATCCTCGGACCAGGCTGAAAGATCAGAAAAAGTTTCTTCTTCATCTTTATAGTAAAATGGATTTCTGTAGTGTGTGTGTGTGTGTGTGTGTGTGTGTGTGTGTGTGTGTGTGTGTGTGTGTGTGTGTGTGTGTGTGTG
>JAVDPK010002577.1:28921-39011 GCA_034780415.1 Cichlasoma orientale
TGTGTGTGTGTGTGTGTGTGTGTGTGTGTGTGTGTGTGTGTGTGTGTGTGTGTGTGTGTGTGTGTGTGTGTGAGTACCTCATTCCAGATGCAATGCCCCTCAGCATACCAACCAGCTGGATCACTGGGAACTGCCCATCATTTTGCTGTGAAACCATGAACCGTGACAGGATTATTCTTATTTTCCATTATCAGACTTTTTCACTTCAGTTCTGTAGAAAGAATCTTGCAGGTAAGAAGAAGATTTATTACTATTTCACTGAAAATGTCATAACAGAAAAACATTTCTCCCCATTTGCAACGCAGATGATGTATCTGTGGTAGTTTGTGTTACAATCACATTACAAAATTTGATCAAGATGATGCAAGTAAATAAAGTTGAACTTAATCTTTTGGATGATTCCATTTTCTGCTCTCACTTCTGTGCCCATACTATATCAGTGTTGCTATAGGTTTAAAATATCAAGCCTTTCTGACATCAGAATTCAAGGGCTGTTTCTGACAATTTTTATAACTTTGCACACATTGACACACTAAGATTCATGCGCACTTCCCGCAGTGTGTCAGCCAAAAGGCGATAGAAGAAGGTTTATGACCGGAAGGCTAAAATCTAGGTGGAAGAGTGAAAAACAATCTATTTGACCTCCCCTACTTTAAATACTTAAAAACAAAGGCCTTTAACCCGCAGAGGCCAGTAAGTCAGACTGTGGTTAAAATTGCAGCTTCCAGGTGTGTGAAAGTGATATACTCACAGTAAGACTATCCTTAAATAAATAAAGGTAATTCAAATAAAATCCCAAATGGACCCAAGAAACTGCAGTAGGTGTCTGTGTCAACAATACAACACTACAAAGACAAATGCTGTAGTTCTTACTACTCAGCTGTTTTCACACATGAACTCTGGACAGTGATCTGCAGTCGACCTTCCAGTTTTTAAGACTGGCCTACAGCTGGCATTTTAGGCCAATAAAAAGTGGACAATTCAATATTCTACAAAGACTTTTGCCTTCAGATGTAGTTGGATGACAGCATGCAAAAAGTAAATCATGTTTAGTCAAACTGAATCCCTCACAAACACTTGTGGAAGACACGGCTTGGTTAGCTTGATTTGAGCAGTGTTGCATGTCTATAGCATGTGGACATACAGGAGATTGTACAATTCTAACAAGGTTGAAAATCCATATTTGGAATGAACACCTTTATTCTTCAACACAGCCTGATATTCAGTTTATGTGGAAATTCATTTAGGAAGCCTGCATTCCTGTTAGTTTGGACTGATAGTTTGTTCTTTACATCACTTCCGCTTTTGCACGCTTTTCTTGCATGCCTTCTGCGAGCCAATTAGCCTCAGTCCTGTCGCTTTAAATCTCAGTGCTTTTCTGTCATACTGCCTTTCAGACTCATTCATGTAACCAATCTCCTCAGCATCTCCACTTCAACCTAGCCACCCTTCATTTCTGCCACCACCAGTGTCTCCACTCCTGTCCCACTACCATCATTGGACTCCACTCTGCTATGTAGCTTCAGATTCTCAAACTCGTAGGCAGTTTTCTTGTCGTTTAGTCTTCAGGAATAGTTCTCCAGGCTTCTTGAAGGACATTTAAAGCTATTCTTTGGATGTTGGCTGCTTTTTGTTCCATTCTCTGTCATAATGACCTCACACTGCTTCAGTAATGTTGAGGTTCAGGCTCTGGGTAGGACAATCCATGATAGTGTTCCACTGTGGGGGGGGGGGGGGGGTCTATTCAGGTATGCTTTTACTGCATCAGCAGTGAGTTGAAAAATTAAGCTGTTGCCAATCAGACACTTTCTAGGTGGTATTGCATGACGTATCAAAATCAAATCAGGTCATAGAGCATTAGGCCATACTATTCTACTACTATACTATTTGTTGTCTGTCAAACTATGTTATCTTTGGCATTTCTCATTGATTCAAAGAAAGAAAGGTACAAATTATGTTTTTGTGGCAGGCTGGAAGTAACAAAGTGCCTAAAGATACAATTTAAAATTGGTTCTTTGCTACATTGTCCGTTATGTGTGGACACAATGCTGGTTCATCCCTTGAATGATTCATAAGTCAGTGTTAAGAGGCTTAACAAACAAATTAAAAAAAACATTCCTCTGAAAATGGTCAGGGACAGGGATTGGACTGAAAATGAATGAAAAGCAGCAAATGTCCAAACAAAAACTTTCAGAAAGACCTTCAGAAAACCTGGGAGGACTATTGCTCAAAAAAGTCTGACTACAAATATAAAGAAATGATGGGTGGCTCAAGACTTTTGCACAACACTGTACATTACACACACACACACAAAACACACAAAGCAAGTTGAACAAATCTATACAAAGGTGGCTTAGAAAGTTAAGAAAGGGCCTGTTTTTAGCCGCTGGAGGCTTGTTGTATTTATGAAACATTTTTGATGAAACTCAAAATATTTGCCTTTTTGCTACTTCACCTCTGGGCCAGACTGTCTCTGTTTCTTATAAACATCACTGACATCCCCCGCTGACATCTCTGCAGTTGAAGGTGTGTGTGTGTGTGTGTCTTTTAATTCACTTTGCGCATCAAACCTCGCCTTTGATGCTCCTCTAGCCTAATCCTCTGCGGGCAAAGACCTTCTTCTAGGTACACACAAACACACACACACACACACACTGCATTGATCTTCTGGGTCTTGTGCCTCCAAGATGGTCACGCTAGGACAGCAACACCAGTAAGATCGATCATTGTGTTTGTGAGTGTGCGTGTTTGTGTGTGTGCATGAGTCATTGGGTGATTTCTGAGTCAAAAGGGGTCACGCTGTGAGAACCAAACATCAAAGAGTTTCTCTTTCTGTTTTTAGAGGCGCCTCAAAAGGAGGGCAGGATCAAAGAGACGGACAGACTGACAGCCAGGCTGGCAGGATGAGGAGGAAAGCGCACAGGAAGGAAAAGAGGAGAAAAGGAAGAGCAGGAGGCTATTTCTGCCTTTGTGTCTATTTCTTCAAAAACCTACGGTCCTCCTCTCTTCAACTGTTGCTCAGTTTGAACTGAAGGTGGAAGTGCCTAAACTCAGTTACCGGTTTATTAGGTATGCCTGGCTAAAAATAATGCAGTGGAAAGAAAATGCAACACACACTTCCATATTAAAGGAGTTGGGATTTAGCAACCTTTGAATGAGAATCTGATGAAACTCAGTTGGCCATTAAGTGTCAAAGTGCATTAGACTCACACCCACATTACCAGATTTATTTCCTCTTGTTAAATTATACATAATAATAATATCCATCCATCCATCCATTCTCTTTTGCTTATCCGGGGCCGGGTCGCGGGGTCAGCAGCCTAAGCAGAGAAGCCAAGGCTTCCCTCTCCTCAGCCACCTCCACCAGCTCATCCGGAGGGACCCCAAGACCCCAGCTGAGAGATATAATCTCTCCAGGGTGTCCTGGTACTACCCCGGGGTCTCCTGCCGGTGGGACATGCTCAGAATACCTCACCCAAGAGGTGCCCAGGAGGCATCCTAGTCAGATGCCCGAACCACCTCAACTGGCTCCTCTCGATGTGGAGGAGACACGGCTCTACTCTATGCCCCTCCCGAATGGCCGCACTCCTCACCCTATCTCTAAGAGAGAGGCCAGCCACCCTTTGGAGTAAGCTCATTTCTGCTGCTTGTATTCGCGATCTTATTCTTTCGGTCACTACTCAAAGCTCGTGACCATAGGTGAGGGTAGGAACGTAGATCGACCGGTAAATCAACAGCTTCGCCTTTACACTCAGCTCCCTCTTCACCACGACAGACCGGTGCATCGTCTGCATCACTGCAGACGCTGCCCCGCTCCCTTCTCCCATCACTTGTGAACAAGACCCTGAGATACTTGAACTCCTCCGCCTATTGTTGTGGGCCATTCAGTCCTTGTACAACTGCAGTGAGAGCTTGGTCCTTATAGCCAGCAATAAGTCGGACTCGTTTCCTGTGGGTGTTGGACTCCGCCAGGGCTGCCCTTTGTCACGATTCTGTTCATAATTTTTACGGACAGAATTCCTAGGCGTAGCCAGGTGGCAGAAGGCTTCTTCCTTGGTGGCCTCGTCTCTGCTCTTTGAGGATGATGTGGTCCTGTTCACTTCATCAGGTGGTGGCCTCCAGCTCGTAGAGAGAGAGGGTAATAATAGCTATTATTATTCTTTCAGCTGCTCCTGTTAGCGGTCGCCACAGCAGATCATCTGCCTCCATCTCACACTATCCCCAGCATCCTCCTCTGTCACACCAACCCTCTGCTTGTCCTCCTTCACTTCATCCATGAATTTTCTCTGAGGTCTCACTAACATCTTGTAAACCTTCCCTTTCACTCTTGATGCTATCCTTCTGTCAGAAATCACCCCTGACACTCATCTCCACCCACTCCACCCTGTCTGCACTCTCTTCTTCACCTCTCTTGTGCACTGTTCTTTGCTTTGGATGGCTGACCCCAGATATTTAAAAGTGTCTACCTTCACTATCTCAAGTCTTTGCAGCTTCACTTTTCCACCCGTCTCCCTCTCATTCACACATGTATTCTGTCTTGCTTCTACTTTTATTCCTCTTCACACCAGAGCATACCTCCACCTCTCCAGACTCTCTTCCACCTGCTCCCTATTCTCACTACAGACCACAGTTTCATCTGCAAACATCACAGTCCACGGAGAATCCGGCCCATACTTCTCTATACTTCCCCGTCAACACTTATATACTAGCTCTGGTATCAGATTTGGATGTAACAACGTACAGTATCTGTTCCCACACTTGTGCTAAGGGACTCAAAATATAATTGCCCACAGTAACAATGTTATCACAGTATACTGTTTCTTGTGATAGTGGATACAATATTATGAGTATCAAATATCGCAGTATCAATGTATTGTGATAATCAATACACTATAACAAATCTTAACAATATCTAGTTATCTAAAGAAGTGTACATAAAATGACCTTAAAAGGTAAAAAGCAATATCTATGTAGTAACTTACAGCATTGTGGTGTCAGGCCATTTGTGTATTATGAACATGATTATGGTTATTATTAATATTTGATTATGAGAAATTATTTGCTTTCCCCCTCATTTTAGCCCTATGACTTTCTTCTTCCTCACAGCAGTTTGGCTGACTTCTGTTCACGTTACCCTCTTTTTTCTATAAGCACCATGTAAAAATCCGCCTACATGTTTTCATGATAATATTCAGATTTGCCAGAGGTGTTAGATATAATACCCTATGTGTCAATGTGTGACCCTGAATCATAATCTGTATAAGTTGTATTTCAGTGCGTTGTAAACTGTGCGTTCCTCCCTCCCTGCCTGAAGGTGATGTCTGTGCTTTTCCCCATCATGTTGAGTTCTAGATGGTAACAAGACACGAACTGAACCAGACCAACCAGACCGTGTCTTGACCTGCTGAGCAGCAAAGTCCTGACAAGTGATGGTTGTTCTTAGAGTTACTAGACTGAAACCTGTGGTTGCTGTAAGGGTGGGGAGCCTTTTTCTTTTCCAATTACATTTCTCCTATTTATGTTAGACAGAAGGGTAGGAAGTGTTAGCTATATTAACCTTTAGTTATTTTGGCTATGCCCAGCCTGACATAGTTTATTTTAACGGATAAATAGATCAACCCTCTTTGGACTGTAACTGTGCAGCGGCACTGCTCGTTCCTTGGAAATGTCCTACTCCTTGTAAGAATTCTAATCAAACCTTCAAATAACCCTTCCTGAAAGTTATTTCAAGTGTAGCAGTTTGTGTGTTACCCTGAGAAATGAGTCCAGTGCTCCATTCTCCATGAACTCTGTGATTATCATCGTAGGCCTGCTCTTGGTGACCACGCCCTCCAGTCTGATAATGTTTGGTTGGTCAAACTGGCCCATGATTGACGCCTCGGACAGGAAGTCCCTCCTCTGCCTCTCAGAGTAGCCCACCTTCAGGGTTTTGATGGCCACAGGAATTTCTTTTTTCCCAACAGGTTTCAGGCGACCTTTGTATACCTCCCCAAACTCACCTGAAAAAGGAGACAATATAGAAGTATTTAAATTAAAGCAATTTTTTTTGTTTTGTTTTTTCAACAGGGAAGAAAGTGTTTCTTAGTTCAGAGCCATTATATAAATTAATAATAATATTGGATACTAAATTGCTGCACCTAAGAAACAGGCTGAAGTTCACAGCAAACACATTGTTCTTTTGAACTAGATGACTTAGAGAGCTGTGTGTGTGTGGGGGGCAGCGCAAGTTAAACATACAAACACTCAAAGCTGAAAAGCTGCCATCTGCACCCTCGCTCTCATACTGATGGCCACCGAGCAGCTTCACCGGATTAGATTGAGGTCGAGGGTTTTGCTCAAGGGCGCATTTTTTTTGCAGAATGAAAGAACAACAAAAATTGGATCCCCTCAATAACAGCTGAAGGGTGAGAAAAGGTTGTGTAGCAGAGGTGGCAAACAAGATAAAAGGGACAGTGCCGCTGTTGTTGCTTGGATACTTGGTTTTGCACACCATACCTCAAATATAATCTTTCAGTTAAATAAAGTCAGGCAGGTTACCCTGTTAGATAAAAAGACTGCACTGCTTAGGACTGCTTAGGTCATTTGTCCTCCATTAGAGTCAAAATGTGCAAAGGCTGAGACATTTTGTCCCCACCATCAGCCATTTGTCAAAAGTGAACTATAAGCAACAATTTCAATACTGCATATTGAGAGTCTTTTTTTATAGTCACAAGATTAGGCTTTCTGCTAATGGGAGGATGACCTTCAGCATTTTAAAAGCTCCCATATGCCAATTTTTGCAGTGTTTTATTAAAGGTATACTATGTAGGAACCATTCGTTGTCTTTGCAAGCACAACATTCAAACTTAGCATCTCCATAATGGAGCAGATAGAGAGCAAACAGCTGAGCAAGTTAGAGGTTGAACAACAACAGGGAGTTTGAAAGAACAGACCGGGGTACATTATTTTAAGATTACTTTTTCTTTTTGCATACTAAAGCAGAAATAAATAAAATAAATGCACAGTACAATGCACAAAATGCCACAAACTTTGCATTAATGCAACTGAAGTGCATGATACAACCTGTCCGCTGTGGTCTCTCTGGAACCTTGTTGCTACTTTGTTATCAAGTTCCACCCTCGCACCCTGTGGACTATAAACGGCCCACTGCCCAAAGGTGCAGTCCTTAAATATTTTAAACAAAGGAAATAATTCATGTTTGTACTGATTCAAAAACAACAGGTGAACCAAGGTGAAATAAGAAAATACAGGCAAATGCAACATTAAAAACTTATAGTGGGTTGCCAAAATAACTAAACAACTAAATAATACCTAAAACAGATTCATTTTAAGAGTCTATACATGTGTCAAGGAAAATCCTACATATAGATATATATACCTATATTACCAAAAGTATTTGCACATAAGAACTTGAGTGACATCCCATTCTTAATCCATAGGGTTTAATATGATGTCGGCCCACCATTTGCAGCTATAACAGATTCAACTCCTCTGGAAAGGCTTTCCACAGCATGTCTTCTGTCCTGTCTCTCTCCCCTCAGCCCCAACCAGTCACAGCAGATGGCTGCCCTCCCTGAGCCTGGTTCTGCCAGAGGTTTCTTCCTGCTAAAAAGGGGTTTTTCCTTCCCACCGTCACCAAGTGCTTGCTTATAGGGGGTCGGTTTGACTGTTGGGTTTTCTCTGTAATTATTGTAGGGTCTTTACCTTGCAATATAGTATGAATTGAATTGAATTAGAACTAAGAGGCTGAGCCCAACTCCTGAAAAACAACCACACACCATAATCCCCCCTCTACCAAACCTTGCACTTGGCACAATGCAGTCAGACAAGTACCATTTTCCTGGCAACCTCCAAACCCAAACTCATCCATCAGATTGCCAGACAGAGAAGCGTGATTTGTCACTCCAGAGAACAGGTCTCCACTACTCTAGAGTGCAGCGGTGGCGTGCTTTACACCACTGCATCTGACACTTTGCATTGCCCTTGGTGATATAAGGTTTGGATACAGTTGCTAATCTTAAGGCCACAAGTTTGGAGGTCTGTAGCAATCGACTCTGCAGAAAGTTGGTGACCTCTGTGCACTACGCACCTCAGCATCAGCTGACCCCGCTCTGATTTTACATTGCTTACTGCTTCGTGGCTGAGTTGCTGTCGTTCCCAATTGCTTCCACTTTGTTATAATACCTCTAACAGTTGACTGTGAAATATTTAGTAGCGAGGAAATTTCATGACTTTAAAAGCTTGTTACCCAGGTGGCATCCTATCACAGTACCACGCTGGAATTCACTGAGCTCCTGAGAATGACCCATACTTTCACAAATGGTTGTAGAAGCAGTCTGCATGCCTAGGTGCTTGTTTTTGTACACCTGTGGCCATAGAAGTGATTGGAACACCTGAATTCAATGATTTGGATGGGTGGGTGAATACTTTTGGCAATACAGTGTACCTTTGCCAAGATGGCGGCGCGCATGGACGCAGCGGCTCAAGGCTCCCTACTTCTTTGCGCTATTGTGTGTTTTTTCTGTGGGGGGTTTTTTGCACAATTTCGTCGTACCATGTACAATGACAATAAAAGGCTATTCTATTCTATTAATATAAGAGCATTTACTTTTTGTGGCACAGGTATGTGCTGCACATGAAAAGCAGAACCTTGGTTGTGACATTGTTCCAAAAATTAAGACCTTTGTCAGGATCCTGTAGGAATAATAGAGGTTTTCAACTTTTCTTTTTTTTTTAGGGAAATGTCAGAGTTTTAGCAGTAACATTCTTGAGATGAACAAACTTTTTAAATTGGTGTGTACGTGAATAAAATTGCTGGGGAAAAGGGTGTAGTCTACATATTAGAGGTTCAATAGTTCATGTGTGTCTCATTATTGCTTTCTTTATGTTCTGCTATGAAAGAAACACCACTCGGTATAACTTCAATGAACTCGTTCCTTGCACAGAAAATTCCCTTTCTGTGACACAGATGTCTTTTGTCAAAATAAATGCAGCTTTATGCTGATTGGGGGACATGAAAATTGAATGTCACTTCAAAATAAAAGTCCTCATCCCAGAGATAAAAATCGGTGTGTGAATAATGGATGAGTAATGGGAATTGGATGACAGGCCGTGCCGTCCTGTCTCGCTGTGATCTCTGCTCCACATCTTACTGCTCATTAAAAACTATCTACTGTCACCACTGTAAACCAGCAGAAGCACAGACGGAGAGGGAGAGAAAAACAGAACGGAAAGAGGATGGGAAAGGGAGGAGAGACAGAGAGGTGCTGAAAGAGTCAAGGGTGGATATGAGACAGCAATGATAATAAGAAAGAGAGCGAGAGAGAAAGGATGAAAGGATGAATGTAGAGGGGTTAAAAAAAAACAGATTTTTCTCCAAGAGAGGCCAATCAGATGACATGTCGCCCCTTTTTCAAAACAGACAAGGTCAAAGACATGATACTCATTCTATTATAAAAATTCTTGATTCTTCATTACATCTAAATATACTGCTGAGCGAGGCACTGCCAGATAAGATACTGTTGCTGCTTCCTATTATAAATTAAAGTGTTTCATGATTCGTCTTTAGTCAAATAAAGTGCTTTTTGTGAAGGACAATTCCTACAGTGTAAGTGATAGTAATATAAAAAGAGAGAAGGAGAGGGTGTTATCGCAGAGGGAAAGGATGAGGGAGTAAGGTGAGATATTTTTATTATCTCCTTAGGGTGCTTTCTTCTTTTATCTTCCCTGCTCAATCTGCTGTTCTACCCCCCCTTTGGTTCTTTGTTTAGCATTTCTCTATACACAAACAAAGTGAAACTCCAGAGGGGCTGAATCACAGAGGGAGCTCAACATAGGAGGAAGTATCAGTAATGCAGATAGAAACAAAAGAGAAATAGCTATAGATAAATTTTCACTTTCACTTAGAAAGACAGATCCACCCATTTAAAGGCTCAAAGTCCGACCCCATCTCATATCACTTGGGCTCATATTTTCTCCTCCCTCTTCGCAGTTTTCATCCCTTCTTGGCCACCTCTGGCTTAGGTGAGAAACCCTTCGCTGAGGGAAATAAAGCGAGAAATGGGGGGGGGGGGGGGGATTCCCAAAACCC
>JAVDPK010002579.1:4579-15250 GCA_034780415.1 Cichlasoma orientale
AATTTCTATCTTTAGTGGAGAATGCTGATCTGATTACAGCATTTGATCTGTCCCAAACAAACAAGCACACACTTTTGTTTTGGTTTGTTTGGTTTTTTTCATCAAGTAAAGTGCTCTCCAAAAAGCAGAGTGAATAACACTGGGACATCGTCTGCTTATTGTAAAGCGTAAGAACCTTACCGGGAAACATAACCTCGCTAACATCAAAACTCCAGGGACTTGATGGTAAGTCTGTAATCCTCTGTTTAGGTATGCGTCTTCAATCGGGTCGCGGTGGTAGGAGTGTGTTTTTGTGCGTCTGTGTGTGATACAGCGCTGAATCTGCCAGAATTTGAGTCACCCTGCCTGAACATGGGAATATTTACAGGAAGAAACGCACATGCTCAGAATCAGAAACACAAACAGGTGTCCTGGTCAAAACTTTCTTTGCGTGCGAAATCTGAGGCAGGAAAGAATTTTTTTATTTTTATTTTTTTGAAAAAAGTCAAAGACAAACAACAAACAGCTGAAGCTGATTCTGTTATAGTTTGGATTGGGGACAGATTAGTGGAATATTAGGATGGGATTAACCGGCCAGGTTAAGCTTTTTGATCGTCAAATAAATATGGCTTAGGAGCCGCAGACGAGCTGATGTCACATGGAATTAATCCATCCATGATTTTGCTATGATTTGGAAACTCTTGGGTAATCCACTCATGAATTTAATATGCTGTCAGTGTGGTGGGGCTGGATGTTTGTGTGTGGAAGTGACTGGTGTCTGAACATGTGTGCATATGAATCA
This sequence comes from Cichlasoma orientale, assembly GCA_034780415.1. Classification (NCBI taxonomy): domain Eukaryota; kingdom Metazoa; phylum Chordata; class Actinopteri; order Cichliformes; family Cichlidae; genus Cichlasoma; species Cichlasoma orientale. The sequence continues at coordinate 5,361 of JAVDPK010002579.1, forward strand.
CTCTCAACACAAGTGGATCTATGTCGAAAACAAAACCCATTTTACAGAGTGCATCAGTGGCGGCTGGTGAACGCGGGGGGGCTGACCTCCTTCATTTATCCAGAGGAAAAGGGCTAATAAACATGATCAACATATATTAATTATATTATGCACAATAATGAAATGTGCTTTCCTTTCCAAATACGTTTACTGAAAATAGTTGTAAAACCATAATTACTCTTCGATTTGCTGGCTGAATGAGTGTGTATGTAGGGTATCTCCAGGTCAAGTAGAACCTCTGAGCTTCATACTGGAGATGATGCGTGGTTACATCACCTGGCAGTATTTCTCTAGCAATCTAGCAACAACACAGGCAACATCAGCTGAGCTACATTTTAAAAAAGATAAACTAGAGATGGCGTGTCTAAATTCCTCCATTGCTCCTTGACACGCATGTGGCTAATGTTAATTTTGCAGATTGAGTTTCAGATTTGAAACGTCCAGTTAAGGCTAATATGTTTCCATGCATGTGCAAAAATGAGAAGACCTCCTGTTACCATCGCAGATTAAATGTAATCGCTTTCTTGTGGGTGCTGCTTTAAAATGATTGTTATTTGATGTTATGCTCACATCAATTGCAGTATTTCTTTTCTCCTTTCTACAAAAGAAGTGTTCTTTTCATTTTATTGTTAAACTCAATGTTTTTTCTTCGGCAGGTCACTCGTTTTGCAGTCTTTACGTGCGACAGACTGCCTCAATTAAAGTCACACTTTACTTGATTATTTGAACAGATCTTTAGATGTGCTCAGCGTGACGATTTGCATTTTTCATAATTAAAATCATAATAAAGCTCATTTGGCTCATTTTAACAATTACTTTATGCAACCGCTGAAAGCATTTTACCTGGTTTTATGAATTACATAAGCTTGAAAGACTTCATAGATTCTTTCCCCAAATAGAATACTATGTTATGTCATCAGCACCATTTATTAGACAGACATATATATATATATACATACACTTTCTTAGCTTTACTGAGCACTCAAAGTGCTTTAGAGTACTAGTCACATTTATCTACCTCACATCTATGAGCAATTTTGAACCAACCAATTTTGAACAACAACTAACATAACATGCATTTTATGTTACAAGCCAGAGTACCCAGAAGAACCCCACACAGGCACAAGGAGAACATGAAAACTCCACACAGTGGGGCCCAAGCTGGGATTCAAACCAGGAACCTTTTTGCTGGGCAGTGACAGCACTAAGCACGGCACCACCATGCCGCCCAGTTTGCAAGTTTAACCAGTTTGATAGCTATGAGTGAAATATAACATACATGCATAACTGACACACTGGAGCAAAATTAGGCTCTTCACTCACACAATATACACTATATTGCCAAAAGTATTCACTCGTCTGCATTCGCACGCATATGAACGTGAGTCACATCCCATTCTTAATCCATAGGGTTTAATGTGATGTCGGCCCACCCTTTGCAGCTATAACAGCTTCAGCTCTTCTGGGAAGGCTTTCCACAAGGTTTAGGAGTGTTTATGGGAATTTTTGGCCATTCTTCCAGAAGCACTGTGAGGTCAGACACTGATGCTGGATGAGAAGGCCTGGCTCACAGTCTCCACTCTAATTCATCCCAAAGGTGTTCCATCAGGTTGAGGTCAGGACTCTGTGCAGCCCAGTCAAGTTCTTCCACACCAGACTCGCTGATCCAAGTCTTTATGGACCTTGCTTTGTGCACTGGTGCGCAAACTGTTCCCACAAACACATCTACACATCTAATCTATCTATCTGAAGAAGTAGAGACAGTTCAAATGAGAGAGAAATTAATTTTAAAGAGAACCTTTCTGTGGTGCAATGTGACTGATGTAAAAGGATAAAACTGTTCCTCACTGAACAATTTTACAGAAAGTAAATGTGAGCAAGTAAGTGTGTTTGCAGCTTGTATATTACAGTGTTTCTTTTCCAGGAGATTTAAAGGCTAATCCAGCTGTAATTTTAACATTCTGTAAGTGTGACTCAGTTCACACTGTTTATATTTCTGTCTGTTTGTGTATGATGGAGGATTTGTGTGAGAGATAGCAAGGTGTGCGTGTGTGTGCGTGTGTGTGTGTGCGTATAAGAGGGGAGGGTGCTGATGTGTGTGCTTCTGGCTGTGAATGATTATGTGTAGCTCATTTTTGAATGTTTTGTGTGTTTGTGCGTGTGCGTTTGTGCGTGCGTGTCTGTGCGCGTGCATGTGCATGGGAGGGGTGTATTTTTGTTTTTCTATGTTCACATCTGTGTCAAAGCTCCCTGCAACCCCCCCCTCCCCCCCTTCAAACAAGCGCACACATACACAGATACCAGCTCGGAGCTCCAAAATCCCCTGAAAGCTTTTGATCCTGCACAAATGCAGAACTCCCCATTCTCTCTCTCTCTTTTTCCCCTCTCTCCCCCTCTTTCTCTCAAACACACACACTGTCTGTCTCTTTCTCAGAAGTAGGATTAAAACTCAGTCACATCCATGCCTCTCCTGATTGAGGAATAGCTCGCGCTCACCTATATCAAAAAAAAAAAAAAAAGGGAGGAGGACAAGTATAGCTAGGAAAAGGCTTTGCAGGTGCCCAAGTGTGTTTGTGATAACGGTCTCCTCTCACACCAGCATTCCCATCTTCAAACAGAGACCCAACCGAAGTACATGGGAATGTGGGGAGACCAGCGCTTCACTGATAGTCCCCTCGGGGACTCATCCTTCATCCCACCACCATATCCCAACGGCTTGACTGTGCGCCGCAGATGTGCATGCAACATGCCTTCGTAAAGATGATGAAAGTGAGTGAGGGGTGACCTAAAAATGTCAGTACAGGAAATGGGGGGGTGGGGGGGCAGACACACACATAGTGCAAGCAAGACAGAAACAAAGCAGGTGAATATTAAAGTGTGCGGGGGGGATAGGAGGAAAAAAATTTGATGGCATTAAAGTTTTTTTGTCCCCCCCAGCAAATTATCTTCCTTGTGTGCACATGGGACACAGATTGAGGGAAGAGCACCCCCACCCCCTCCTCCTCCCCCTCGCACGCTCATACATATATTACACATTTGCCAGAGTGAATTTTTCTTTTGCTGACTTTACATTTAAATGAGAGAGAGGATTATCCTAATGTCTGACGCTTAGGGCGCAAGTGTGGCGCGCACACCCTCCGCATGTGCGGAATGGGACGCTGGTGTTCCTTTTGTTACCATGGTGACAGACGGCCAATGAAAGCACAGCGGGGTAAATCTTGAGTCAAAACATTTGGCGCGTGCTGAGCAAGGTAAGGAGGGTAAAAGGTTTTTCTTTTTTCTTTTTTTTTTTTGGTAGCGAGAGGGGGGGGGGGTTGCAAGTTTATTGGCAGCTTGAGCAAGATTGGGGCGGGGAGGGGTGTGCGCATACAGATACACACAGCCCGGCCTTATCTCCACCTTGGCTCCCCCTCCTTTCTCCCATTGCCCTCTCTCTCTCTCTCTCTCCATTTCTTTCTCTTCCTTTCTCAGGCAGAGAGATGGAGCAGAAAGTGGTGTGTAATTACATCCTAATCTTTGGCTGGTATCTGCTCTGCTACAGGGGCTGTTAGTACAGAGAGCTGTCAGGGACACACTAACACACAGAAACACACACCTCCAGAGATTGTGTCCAGAAGTCTGCACACTAAATCTGTGGTTAAATGGCTGTGTATGTGAAGTCACCGCTTGACTGATTGAGGAGCATGCTCTAAGAGACAGATGGGCGACTGATTTTACTTCAGCATGTATGTACGTATGGATGCATTTGGTTACATAATTGTACTTTTGACATACAACAGCTCTGCCTCAGTTTCATAAAGGAAAACGCTGATAATGTCCCGCTCCGTTAAAACATTAACGCTGAACATTTGCAGTGTGCACGCGTTCGTTTTATATAAGTCATCAAGCGCGCGGCTGCGTCTAAGTCATTCAGAGTGATCTCATAGTCAAAACGGGTCATTCAGCAAGGCTTTACACCTCCACGCAGTTGAGGAAATGTAACCAGTCTCTTACTCTCCACACACATCCAGACCAGTCAGCTCGAGATATCTCGTTTCCCCCAAGCCTGACAATATATGGTTCTACAGCTGAGGGCTCCTGCATTATACATGCAAAGCTAATTTGTTGTGCACACACATGCAACATGGAGTCAGTCACACAAACACACACACACACACACACATGAAAAACATACACTTAACTCCATTTAAAGTGCACTGAAGTTGTTAAAAGTAGGCCAGGGCTTGCCGGGGCCGGAGAGTGTAAACAAGTCCTGATCAGTTTGGTTCCATTCCAGTGGAAGGACTCTGAATTAAACATAACATAGACTGGATCTGTTTATGCAGGGGCCAGGCACAGACCTCAGGCTATGTTCAATCAATCTGGCTGCAGATTAAATCAAAGGATCGCTCTGCATATACAGTACCGCTGGTGATGCTGCCAGGTAAACTACCGTGGGGGTATCTTATCTGGAAATGCAGCGAGATGTCAACATGTGTACATCTGTAATTAGCATTCTGATGCGGCGCTGACTTCATAATGAACATAGTGCGAGGCTGAAAGCAGGCCTGAGCACGAAAGCATTTTTTTTTTATCATATTATTTTATGTTTGACTAACGTGCTCACATTTCTCACTTTTTGTTTTGTAACTCCCGCTCAGTAAGCAGCTTACTGTGCACTAAAGTGATTCATTAACACGTTCCCCTCAGGAGTAATTAAGGCGGGTCACAGCTTATCTGTTAACCAGCAGGTCCACTGTCACTATCCAGCTCTGTTAAATAAGGATCAGAACCAACTAGTGTTGAGAAAATTGGTTTAAGTACTTGATATTAAGGGAATAGTGTCGTATTTTCAAAGTGCTTCCTCACAAATCATTTTAAAGACCATCTAAAACACAGAATATACACACTGTTAAACCAAGGAGTGCTCTGCCGCTTTAAAGCTCAGGAGGACAGACCTTTTGACATGTGGCAGCAGGAAACACACAAGTGTCAGCAGCAAAAGAAATAAAGCATGAATTCCAAATGGCTGCCTCAGTTACAGTGCTCAGGTATTGTCTGTACTCCTTCAGTGTCATTTCGAATGGCATCTGCGCTTTTCTTACTGCGACAGCTCTAAATGTCTTTACCGTGGAACGGCGTCTCGCGCCAGAAGATTCAGCTGAACTGAATAATTACCGCTACTGAATCGAAATCACAATTTCAGCTATGTTAAAATAGCAGATTTCTAATTAGCCTGCAGCCCGCTCGTTAACGACGTCTAAACAAGCTGTGAGGATGCTCCGTGGCCACACATTTACTCAGCTGTGGGTAATTAACATTAAACGCAGGAGGTGATCGACCCGGCTTGTGGCCGGCGACGAATTGTCTTTAATGACCAAAAGACAAAGAGAGATTACGGCTAAAAAGTTGACAATTACTTTAGAAGACTGATTCAGTGGATTGATATAAGTAGCTGCGCTGAAAGAGGAAGAGCAGCTAGCACTTATGTGACAAAATGACTTCATATGCGCTCGGCTAAAGATGGGTATAGTCAGAGTGTAACAAAAGTTTGCATCATTCTGACGCTTGTAAAAAACTGGGTTGGTGTGTCAGCTATTACACACTAGCAGCACTGTCAGCAACATGGTCATTCTTCCTTAAACACCAAACTTGTTTGCAATAAATTCTATTTTGTTTAATCAATAGCAAGTTATTCAAACTTGTAGTTACTCTGTTACTACCAACTTGTATGCACATTGAATGCTGTGAAAGAAAAAGAAAGTTTTCACAGGACTTTATGCAGCCCTGTGAAAAACTAAGTGCACCCCGTGATCCAGTAGCAGAACCACCTTTAGAGGCAATAACTTGAAATAATCATTTATCAGTCTTTCATACTGAGGAGTTTGGGCCCAGTGTTCAGTTCAGTTGGTTAAGGCCCCACCACAGAATTTCAAGAGCAATCCAGGTCTGTACTTTGACTGGACAGCTTGATTCTTTTCTTTTTCAGCGATTTTGCTGTAAATGTCCTGATGTGTGTGGGATCATTGTCCTGTTGCATGACCCAAGTTTTGATCAAGCTTTAGCTGTCGGACATTTGACTCTAGAATACTTTGGGATGCACAGGAGTTCATGGTCAACTCAATGACCGCAAGGTGCCCAGGTCCTGTGGCTGCAAACAAGCCCAAATCCTTACCCCTCCACCACCGTGCTTGACAGTTGGTATGAGGTGTTTGTGCTGATATGCTCTGTTTGATTTTCTCCAAACGTGGTGCATCAAAGCCAAACATCTGCACTTTGTTCTTGTCTGTCCAAAGGACATTGTTCCAGAAGTCTTGTAGACTTTAGAGAGAAGGGTTTTTTTTCTCCTGGCAACCCTTCCAAACAGGCCATACTTGTTCAGTCTTTTTCTAATTGTGCTGTCATGAACGTTAACATTTAGCATGCTAACTGAGGCCTGTAGAGTAATACAAACTCATTTTGTTCGGATTATACAGAAGAGACCAAAAGTTTATTTTTTTGGCTAATATTGCATTTTAAATAGCAATACTCCACAAAAACATCATCTTTGTCTTGAATGATTGGAATATACTGTATTCCATATATCAGATTTCACACTTGGCAGACATGAGCCTCCTTCAATCATTCGCATCCTGGCTCTCCGTGATGTACAAAGTGTAAGTTACCCTTACACTTTTTTTATCCAATTTGCTCTTCACCGTGTCTCTGGGTATAATTCAGTGCTGCTGCAGTCAAACATATCAGTGACACTGTGACCTCGAGAATGAGTATTAAAATACTCATAATAAGATATTAGTTTGCATCCAACTGTAACTGAGGCCAAGCGTATTCTCCAAGAGAAAACAGAAGAAAATAAATCTCAGACATACATAAACACAGACAGAGCACTTTATGCCATAGAACACACATACACACACACACTTTTCCCCTCCAGGCTATAAAATTCTTGAGGTCAATACGAGGTCACCTGGGCTAGATCATCGACCTCTTGATGAGTGTGCATCCTGAGCCGACCTTGGCTCTGTCCCCACGCTGGTTCTGTCTCTCCCTGCTCAACGCTGCCCTGGGCCTAGTCCTATCTGTCTGGAATGGCAATGAGCCCAGCTATTTTGAGCTTTGTTTTGCATTTGCAGGCAGACCTATAGACCCCTGCTCTTTTTCACAGAGGCGCGGACATTATTCTGCACTACAAGAGCCAGATACTTCAGATGGCATGAAAGCACCTTTATCTACTGTAAAACGGGGTGAGGAAGTCTGAGCTTTAAAAACTGCATTAGTGAGAGTGGAAGAAGAGAGAATGGCAAAGTGTGTTTTTTTTGCTGCGGCTGCTCCAGTGCAAGCAGGGCCAAGTGTTGATTAAACAGACCAGAAATACGGCAGGAATAAGAGACAGAACAGATAAGAGCCTTCCAAATACAACACACACACACACACACACACACACACACACACACACGCATAATACTTCTCGCAAGGACAGGAGCAGAGCAGACAATATCTACCTCAAACTGCACTAACAGTGTTTTCATGCCAAGGAATTACAAATTATAACTTTTTAGCTCTCAGGGCCACTGAGAGTCTTTGTGAAGCCAGGAAAGTTGAACCAGAATTTAGTGAGGAACAACAGGCAAGGCTGAGTATTCAGCACCGACTTTATCCCTCCAAGGACACACTACTTCCTCCTCATACATCCATAAATTCTTCTGACAATTAAGTCAAGAATATACAACAATAACGCCAGAAAGGGAAAAAAAACAACATGTAGTATTACTGGCTGAATTGTGGCTTAAGACTTCAACTTTTATAGCTTTAAAGAGAATTACTTTACAACCGTCGGTTTTTCAAGGAATCAAACCTGTCATAACCCGGCCCGTATCTGTGTCTTCCACTATACTATTGTTGGACAGTTCCAACAATGCCTGTCTGTGTGTTGTGTTGTGTTGACAAACTGTCTTTGCCTCCCGTCCATACGCTTTTAACATATACCATGCGTCAGCTCTGACGCCTCGAGCCGCATTCCTAGAAATGGCAGCGCATTCCACGCAAGTCAGCCGTGCTCTGTGCTCCGTGTGCCGTCTGCGTTTCCCCGCGGCCGCCGTGGGGAACTGAGAATTTGGGAGCTTATTTGTTTATTGTTTGAGGCCACTTCAGCCTGTTGCTCATGAATTGAAGTGACAGCAAAGGCCGTAAAGAAGCGACTGGGGTGAAACGGGGTGGTGGCTTTTTCACATGGCTGATGACCCCTTTGCTTGATATGCAGCACAACATCAAATGAGCTCATGTTGAAGGTGACAAGGTCAGACGATTGCATAAGCATAAGCAAACGATGCATGGTGGGCACTGTGAAGTGTTTTCAACACAGAAAGCACTCAGGCACATTACATTTTGATGGCAATCAGATACTCAGACACAGTCGTACTCATAGGTTTATGTGTAAAAATACACGCTGAGTGTTTGTGGGTGTGAAGTGTGAGAAAATGCAAGCCCTTGTGTGGCTGCTGTAGACAGCTGGATAGTTTCAAATAGTGAAGGCATTGTTTTTGGGAGGTGAGAAAGTGCATTTTCTCTTCAATCTGACTTTAAAAGTGGAGAGTTTCAGTATTTAGACTGTGGACAAGTTGACTAATAACTACTGTTTTTCAGCCTGTGAGCAAACCGTCTGGAAAAAAAAGTGGTAGCATTCATAAAGTTGTCATAAAGAGTCAACTTTGCAATGATGAGGAGGTGCCAGGCTGTTGTAGTCATGCATGATTCTTCCACGTGCTGCTGAGGCCTCTGTTAAATAAAGTGTTAAATTGCCAGTATAGCAGAACAGGCTGTTTGGCATTAGCAGAAGATTTGACAAGTTTTTCATGGGCGCAACTCGCATACTCAACTCTGCTGCTCATCCCACAAATGCATTTTGTGCCTGAGACTCAGCACAACTATGGCTACACTGGACAGCTATGAAAACAAACAGGATACCAGCACTCACCTTACTTGGTCCTTGGACCTGGTTCTATGTATACTGCTACATTATACCTTTTTAGGATTGCGGTGATGATGACCTATAGCTGTAAAGCAGCTGTCTTGCACAATATTAAATATAGCACTGATGACTCAGACTGCTCATCAGTGAGTGCTGGCACAGTATTCTGTTTGTTTTAATGTGTCAAAACTAATGTTTCCACCTCCGTGCTTGACTGTGGGGTTGGTGTTCTTTGGGTCATACTCAGCATTTCTCTTCCTCCAAACACGGCAGGTTGAGTTGATTCCAAAGAGCTTGATTGTGGTTTCCTCTGACCACAGCACTTTCTCCCACGCATTCTCCGAATCCTTTAGGTGTTCACTGCAATCTTAAGACGGGCCTACACAAGTGCCTTCTTGAGCAGGGGGACCTTGCAGGCTCTGCAAGATTTCAATTCATTACAGTAGTGTGTTACCAATGGTGTTCTTGGTAACTGTAATCCCAACTGCCTTCAGCTCATTAACAAGCTCCTCCCATTCAGTTTTAGGCTGATCCACCACCTTTCTCATGATCCTTCTCACCCCATTTGGTGAGATCTTGCATGGAGCTCCAGACGGAGGGCAACTGATAGTTTTTTTTAGTATTTATTCAATTCCGAATAATCACACCAATAGTCTTGTCGATGGTCTTCAAGCCAATTCCAGCCTTGCAGGTCTACAATCTTGTCCCTGACGTCCTTTGACAGCTCTTTGGTCCTATCCGCGGTGGTGGAGAGGTTGGAATGGAAGAAAGTCATTCTGTGGAGAGGTGTGCCTTATACACATAAGAAGTTGAGATCAGAAGTATCTGTGATTGATTGATTGATTGATTGATTGATTGATTGATTGATTGATTGATTGATTGATTGATTGATTGATTGATTGAT
>JAVDPK010002579.1:42597-53811 GCA_034780415.1 Cichlasoma orientale
CCCCACCACCACCACCACCACCACCACCCCCCACCAAGGGGGTGAGTCTTAAGTGATGACTTAGTCGTATGTCACTCTTTAAGCAAAGCCATCTGTGTATTTTGTTCAGCGCTTCAAAACCTTCAAAGCATACATCATTTGCTTGTAGGCAACAAGGAAAAGCACTCTAAAAATGAAACCTCACTGACTGATTGATCGCCTGATTGACAGCTATATTGACTGATCTTTAAGTGTGCCCTCTCGAGATGGGAGGGTGGTTGACATCGAACCTAATTCAATATGACCCGATTCAATATTCACTTTGTTTTTTTTTGGTTTTTTTTCCCGATGTTCAAATCTTAGCAGCAGAGAGGAAAGCTGAAAAAAAAAAAAACTACAAGAGAAGCACACATGAATCAATAATAGCAGTGATCCAGTGACTTCATGAACTCGGTGCGAGTGTGCCACTGTTTGTGGAACTGGGTTGACAGGGTTCACGAGGGACTTTTAAGGTACCACACTGCCATCTATAGTCGGGCCCCGAAGGCTGCAGGCACCTGACAGATTACATCATCATGTTGAGGGCGATGATGTGTTTTTCTAAGATGCTGTGGCTCAGACAAAGAGAAGCAGGGACAGAGAGGAAAGAAAGTTTACAAGATGTGAGTGTTTCTGTATAAAGAAAGAAGATCAGAAGTATTTTTTTTTTTAACAGAGTTCAGGAATATTTCAGATTTCTGCATCATTTTAAATAGAACCCTGAACTGATCTGTGACCACCTGACAATAACAGCCATCCTCACCGATGTGCCACAGAGGATTTTGTTGTGCAGCAATGTTTCAATCTGACTAACGTGTTCTTCCTCCAGTGATGAAAGCCAGCCAAATATATTCAATGTAATTACCAGTCTCTTCTTTCATATCCAGTAAATGGCCTAAGGAAATGGTAATCTGATCAGCAGAGTCAATGATGTCAGTCAAACCTGCATTTTAACCCTTTCCCCTGCTCTTCTAAAGCTGTTAATGCCTCCAAACCCATTCAGATTATGTGTCTGATAAGTAGCCCGGGGCCATCTTGGCGACTTCACTTGAACGAGACGACAAACTGTCATCGTCATGTCAGCAGGCGCCTGCCCCGCACAAGTGAACGCGATGAATAAATATAGCTCCCAACAGCTCAGGAGGTGATGCTTGGGGCTGAAACAAAACCCAGCATGTGGGTGTTCGGTTTGACACTGAGCCTGTGTCTCCTGATTTTTCTTAAAAAGTGACTAAAACTTTCCTTCCACTATTTAGACTGAACGCGACCAGCGAGGCGCCACATGATTTAATCTCGGCTCATTCTCACTTGAATTTATGAAAGCCAGTCCTCAGACGGGCAACACTTTATGGCACAGTTTGAAAACGACACAAGCTTGTGAAAATGTGTTTTAGGGATTCTGTGGGATCTCACTGCCTCCTAGTGGCAGTGAGATCCCATTTGCACACAGCACGGAGGGTTCTGCAGCAAGTAAGACGGTTAAAGTAACTGCTGACGCTTTTTTTCTTCTTCTTCTTCTTCTTAAAATGTTACTGATGTAGTCCTGCATATTGGACAGCATGAACACTAAACAGAAGCACAGAACATGATGACTGTTCTTATGTAGCAGGCCAGTGAGAGGAAACCTCAAGCTGCTTCATCTTGGCGTGCAGTTTGGGATTTGAAAAGCACACACTGGGACTGTACCAAAGCAAAACAGCTGATCTCCCCCCACTGTGGAAACATTTGTATAGAAGTGGTTCAACTGGATAAATTGAACAACATATTAAAGACAAATTAAGCATCACAAGAAAACAATACGAGATTAAATGGGAATTATGGGCAAAAGCAAAGCTCTCCCAGTTTATTGTCTATGATGGAGAGTAGCGGGAACAAGCACCGGTAACTTGGATCTTTTAGCTGCTTTCTGGTAAGTCCCAGGAGAAAAGTTGAAAAAGTGCATCTTGTCAGATTGTAACAGTGATGATCTGTAATCTTGACATTCAGCACTATGAGAAACCTGCTTTACACACTCTAAATGTATGAAGTCATTCTCAGCATCGAGAACTAATGCAAGCTACTGGTTCCTGGGACTGTCTTGCTGGATTCAAAATGTTCCAGGTTTCCTTTCACTGCGATTAAATGCGCGGTAGCATTCCAACAGTTCCCGATTCTCATCTCGTGTCCATTTATGCCACATCCTTGTTTCAGTATCCAGCTCAGTATGTCCTGGTTCCTCAACACCCGACACGGACTTTGTTAATCAGGCCGACGTCTGAGCCGGTATGCTTCAATCATGTATCTCTCACTCATATTCTGAGGTAGGCTTGGGTAGCATGGGGTATCTAGCCTGGGGACCCTTACTAGATGGACGCCCTGGCCGGGATTTGACCTATTGTTCCAAAGACAGTAATGTTACCACTGCACCATCCAGCTGCTATATATACACAGTACCAGTCAATAGTTTGGACAGACTCACTGGTTTTGCTGCCTTTTGTTCTGTTCTCTGTCAAGATGATCCCACACTGCTTCAATAATCTTAAGGTTTGGATTCTGGGGAGGCCGATCCATCACTATCCAGGGCTGCTTTTACTGCACTGGCGGTGTGTTTGGAATCACTGTCGTGCTGAAAAATGAAGCTGTTGCCAATCACACACTTTCCAGACGGTATTCATGGTGTATCAAAATCTGATGGTACCGTCGTGCTTTTGTAATTCCATCCACTGTGTTTTACAGATGGCTGTAGACACTCACTGTTGCACCTCTCTCCTGACCTCCTCATTACATCATGATAATGATTTGAAATAAAAATGTCACATTTGGATTAATCACTCCATCAGACCTACTGCCACTGATTTTCAGTCCAGTTCCTGTGTATTTTAACACACTTCAGTTTTATCTCCCTGTTTATCTTCTTTAAGACAGCCACCCTTCCACTGAGACCATTTCTGATGAGGATTCAGTGAACAGTAGATGGACCAGCTGAATGGCCAGATGCATCTCTCAGGTGCTGTGTCATCTCCTGCAGAGTTTTTTTAGACCTGCTACTCCTTTTGTCCTCCACTTGTCCGGTTTCCTCGAATTTCTAAAGGACACACCACACAATGCCGAGATTTTGCCAGGTTTTTGGCTAATAGCTCTATTTTATGCCCGTCAAACTGTTTTACCTTTGACAGTTTTTATAGATTTAAGAAACAGATGATTTTTTTTTTTACATCAGGCTGCTAGTAACAAAGTGCCGAGTGCCTTTATTCAACTTTCTTCCCACTGGATGCCCTCATTAACAGAAAATCTGGACAGCAGTCAGGTGGGGCTTATGTGTGGGAAGATCTGTGCTTGAAATGACCATATTGGAATATCCTCTCTCACTGACATCACACAGAGCCAAGACTAAGAAAAAATCTTAAACCGAGTATTCATTGCTGTCTGAATATAATGAAAAGTTTAATGACAGTAATTTAACACAGAACCACTGAAAACTAAACTGTAAATTAAATTAAACTGGGAATTAATAAGTAAACATGTACATGAGCTCATATATTTATTAAAGTTTTTATACAGTTTTCAACAGAAATTACAGAGTGACTCACAACTAAGGTCTGCTGGGTACAAAGGTGCATAAGGCACAAACTGGTACATACTGTAGAACTAGTGGAAAAGGGTCCTCAAATAAGAATGAACCTCACTGAGAAGACAGAACTGACATGAATGTGTGAACAGCAGGTAAAAACAACAAACCTTAGTTAACAAAGAAAACTGTTATTGTTTGGTTTTTTCACAGTAACGACCTCCCACCTCTGCCAGGCAGACCTCATGAAGAGGCTAGCGCACTTTGTGGATTACAGAAGACCAGATGAAGTCATTTTCTCAACAGTGGTTAGCTGTTCAATGCCCCATAAATACAGCAGTTTAGCCACTTGAGTCGGGCACCGTCCTAGTTTGATACTGACAACAAATGACAAGAATTCTGGTTAGCATTCATAACAGACGCTGCAGTGAAGATGAAAAAGGTTTAGCGTTACAGTCCTTTCATCAACAGAGGCCCTTTCATTCTCCGAGGACGACGACGAAATAGTTCACCCAAATGCAACGCGTTTGTTTTTAGTGGTGCCAAATACATCATCGCTGAAGAGCGTGCTGTGAAAAAGGTACAATTTAAAATGTTCTGCAAACAAGGACAGGCTTTAAATGGAAGAGCCTCTTCTCAGTGCTTTTAGTGGTTCAGTGTGTCATCAGCAGACGATCCCACTCCTCTTAACAGCTACAAGAGGGAGTACAGGCTGCGTTGGTACCTGAGCAAGTGACTTACTGAGATGTTTGGCATCGCAATCAGTGTCATTTTTAACTGATGATCACTTTTAAAGCAATGTTCTAGCACAATGTCACACTTTGGTGAACAGTGTAAATGCTAGCGCACAACGGATATAAACAGTCGATATTAGCCAATAGCCGATTTATCAGTATCTGCATTTATAACAGCAGATAAATGAAAAATAAAAGTGTACATTGTGTTATGAGTGTTGATGTTGCATAGTTTGTTCACCAGAGGGCACCACAGACAACTAGCCGATCTGAGCACAGCTGGGCAGAGTGTAAACAAATAATCCACTTGTTGAGCTAATAAAATATACACATAAAGATGGAAATCTGGTTACGTTTTGTGTCTGACTGAAAGGGAAAAAAATGGCTGATATTTGGTGACGTAAAAACCTGATATTTTGGTACAAGTCTTAAAAATCCTCTATCAGTGGGGCGCTAGTAAATACTGTGTATGAGCCAGCCTTTAATATATGAAACTGTACCTGGTGTAAAAGTTACCTGAACCCTGAGAAAAACCAACATGTGTTTAGCCTAACCAATTAACATTCACCTGTTACTTTAACTATATCTTTATTCTGTCATGCCAAACCACAAACTCAGTCTTCAATTACCTGCACAATAAGGCGAAATGACCTTGTGCAGTACGATAAATCTGAGGGCAAAGAGGACACCGTGATTGGACTGACACTCATAAATCCTCATCCTGACTTAAGGTATCGGGAAAAACCTGGATCAGTGAATTTATCAGGGAAGGCAAAATATAGGACAGGAAAGTTTCACGCCTATCACTGCCAGGTAATACCAGACCACCTGTGTGGAATAAAACACAAAATCTGCATTAGCATCTTGACTGAGTTGAGTGAATCGGTGAGAAAAAAAAAAACCCACAACACTGTTAAATCATACCGTCCTGCACAAATGCCATCCGCGGTTGTTTGTCTTCTCAAAACTCCAACACAAGCAACAAGAATCTTATCAATGACTTTGGAGCTACTTCCACCCCTTTAGTGTAAGTCCCACTATGTCAAACAGCTGATGATGATCCATGTCATCTCTCCACAACATTTCACCGGCGTGCCCGCAACTGACACAAAACTCTTGGCTCAAAACCCAACGGCTGTCAAAAAGGTCACAAAAACAGAAGGAATGTCTCGGCTCCAGTCCAAAAGAGAAGGAAAAGAGGCCTGGATGGGGATGGAAGTCTGTGGCAGCCTCCTTTACAGTCCATAAATCCCAGAAGGCAAATGCAAATATTTAAGAAAACAAAACAAAAATCTATTTCATATTCAGTTTTGCACTTCGTTTATTCTATCCCCTTGACATCCTGTTGATGTGAACATTCAATTAATTCCAAAATTACTGCATTTCAAAAACATCTGTTCAGACAAGTGGAATATCCATAGGCAACTGGTCCAAGTCGACAGAGGAGAAGAGGTCAGTGATGCCCTCGCTCTTAGCCAGGCTAGGGAGGTACTCCTCCTCACGGAGAGAAAAGGCCCGAGGTGGAGTGAGCGCGACAAAACTGTTTTGGTCTTCAGAGTGGGCTTCGAGGGAGGTGAGAGTGGTGGGCATAGGAGAAACGGGGGTGATGGTAACTGGGGCTGAGTGTTTAGCTGGCTCGGACTGTGGACCGGAGAGATTATCAATTCCGCAACTATCGTTAGCGTTTTCTGGAATGACATGAGGGGTGGAGACACGGAGGAAGAAAAGCAAAAGGTATAAAAAGCAAAATTCAGCCAACAATTTCAAAGTAGGATTGGACCTAAATACAATATTGCCTAAGGTTCCCGTGAGGACTAAGGACTGACAAGGATTCGTCGTTTCCTCCTTTGTCGCAACAAAGAGCCCTTTGCATCACTAGTCTATTTGGGACAGAGCACAGGACAGTCAAATATAAGACTCACCTCTGGAAGACAGCTGGAAACAGGGCATGAAAGGTGAAGCAAGGATGGAGTCGCTGCCATTTAAATGGCTTCCACTGGCCTCGTTAGCAGCTGAACTATCTGCGGCTTCGAGAGGGACGGGCTCATCGGAGCAGATGAACACATCAATGGGCCCCTGAATGCTACTGATGTGGATCTGGAGGCTCTGAGCATTGGGAAAGCAGACACGTGGATTTCGATTAACGATTCAACAACAGAAATTCCACTATAGGACAGAAATTACTTCATTAACCATTGCGCCGCTGACACGTACCTCCTCTGGATGTGGCACTTCAAGTTTTGTCTCTGCGGGGGCTTTGATCACAATCACAGTCTGATCTTTTAAACTTGGAATATTATGCATATCCTCATAAGTCAAATAGGCGTACGTGATCCACAAAGTCAAGGAAGCTGGTGGCCATTAGAGACGATGCACATTTAAGGCACTCGGTTTCATTTGTGAGAACCAAAAGCTATATCCATCTTTTTGCATACTGTTTATGGTTCACAACTAAAGTGAAGCAACGTTTTTGCAGCGGCACACAAATTCTCTACAAAAACACAAACTTGACACAAATTCACAATCACAAGAAATTAGGATCAGCTGAGATTCTCCTCTAAATTGATGCCACTGACGCAGAGGAAAACACTGTTGCTGCCATTTGGTGACAACTGAGGCTGTATTATTCACTCCACACAGACCACAGTACAGCCAACATTACTGCATCTATTAGCAATAAACTTACAGTCTCTCTGCCTTTAAAACGGCTGTTTCGAAGGCAGGGATCAGGTCTGCAACCACTTGCAGGATCAGTCTGCTTTCAGTTTGCAACTGAATGGGATCAAGTTGACAATTACATGCAATCCATTTCTGATAGTTCAGCAATTTAATGTGATAAATCAGCAAAAATTGCTAATTTGTTGCCACCTACATACAGAAATTCAGAATAACTACTTCAATTCAGAGTCCAGCCAGAATGTCAAAGATCTGAAACAGAAATTCCTCCACGAATAACGAGGATGGAGGAATTTAACCGCAAAATGATGTGCACGCTCTTTTATACACGCTGATACAGATTGCCAACACGCTGCAATCAGCCTGTCTGCTTTCATTGATTAGACGGCAGTTATTTGCAACGCTGCAGTTGGTCAGAGTCAAACCACAATTGCCGGGAGACAAATTGCCTCCCACCAGGCGACCAATCACCTTGTAATTGAAAGTGGTCACTGGGGACCATCTGGTTGCTGCAACTACTTGGAATTGGCCGCCAAATGCGGAAAAAAAATTTCAATGCAATCACCAGACAGCCGCCGCTTTTTAATAATTGCAAGGAGGTTGCCATCCTATTTTTACTCTAATGTGGCTGAGCCATTACTGATACTTAATCCCAGGTACTGTTTGTACTTTAAAAGGAAGAATTTTCCCTCTGGAATTGGGGTGGATATTTAGGAGTTGTAAAATCATCCACAAACACTCCAGTGACTGTATTTGCATGAATTTGAGTTTGGTCTTAACACACCGACCAACCCTTCATATTATAAAGGTAAAGACCCTACAATAATACACTGCCGGGGTTGATTTAACAGGAGACATTAATATTTCTATCCTAGCAGTTCAAACAAACCTGCCTTAAAAGGATTTCTACAAAGGATATCTTTGGCTGTGGCAGTCCTCACACAGCTCCTGCACCTGCTGCGTACAGCTTTGGATCAGTTCGTCCAGCTTACTCTCCTCCTCACAGAGAGCCTTCAGCTCTGAATTATTTCCTAAATTCAGCTGCCCACCCCTGCGCGCACACATATTTAAGAAGAACAGGGTCAACAACACTTAAGATATCGAGCATTTCTGAGCATTAGGAGCAAATAAAAACAAATGACAGTCAAATAAAAGGGTGACGCAAGATGCCAGGTGTCCACCAGTCCTTCCTGTTTTAAAGGTGGTATGAATCAGGCTGTTAGTCTTAAGAAATAGATATTCATGCATAAAAGGTCTAAGCTTATACTTACCACCACTGGATGTGGTTTTTAGACTTCTTTTTGATGAGTTGGACCCCCTCGAGGACATTTGTGATATCATAGATGCGTCTCTTAGAGGTACCGAGTTCCCGGGACACAACATTTAGGTCCAAAACCCCGTCAGCGGAGCACCCCAGCAGCTCTGCAAACCTCCGAGTCAAGAGACCCAGCGATGTGTCGCAGCGCGACCTCTCCGGCTTGCATGCCAGGGAACTGGGGGCTGGAGGTTAATAGAACAGGTGGAGACTGAGAGGATGTCTTGCTGGTAATGGTGGCACATTGTGTCTGTTTCATAACAAAATGTGCTCCTGGAGGCACAAACTGCCATAAAGTTGGCTGATGCTTATGTGTGTGTAGGCCTGTCAGTACTTTTTGGTCAACAAGAGAACATCACAGTTCAGCATTCCCAAAATTTTACATGCGTGTAGCTGAGATTATAATTAAGGTAGGGTTCAAAAGATAGGCAGGGTCTGAGTACTTATGGGCTGGATTGTTTTGTTGAGGCTGTCATTCATGACCCAACAAAATCAAAATCTGGATGCTGGATTGACAGGTAATATAACCAAAAACCTTCTGGTCTTGTCTTCTACACTATAAGACAAAAGTTCTGGGCAACCTCCACCTTGGACCTACAGGACATCTCGTTCTAATTTGGAGCATTAATATTGAGCTGGTGACCCTTTGCAGCTATGACAGCTATCCCCTCTTCTGGGAAGGCTTTCTACAAGATTTTGGAGTGTGTCTGTAGGAATTTTTGCCCACTGATCCAGAAGAGCATTTGTGAGATCAGACTGAGAAGGTCTGACTCGCCGTTGTAGTTCATGCCAAAGATTTTCGATAGGGTTGAGGACAGGGTTCTCTCTGGGCCATGCAAGTTCTTACATACCAAACTCATCCAATAATGCCTCTATGGCTATTTCTTTGTGTACTAGGGTCATCCTGGAACAGAAAAGGCCCTCCTCCAAACTACAGCTGGCACAAACAGCCAGGCAGGTAACATTCTTCTGGCATTCACCAAACCAAGGCTGCCAGACAGACAAGCATGATTTGTCATTTCACAGAACATGTTTCCACTGCTCCAGAGTCCAGTGGCTGTTTTCTTAACATCACTCCATCTAATGCTGAGCTTGGCTGAGCCTCTGCATGCAAGCCTTACAACACCAAGCACAGGAGAACCCACACTTTTTGTCCTGCTGTCAGTGCCAGAGGAGGTTTGGAACTCTGCAGTTACTGAGTCAGCAGAGGGTTTGTGTGTTTTACGCACTGTGCGCCTCTGCGCTCGGTGACTCCACTCTGTAACTTTATGTAATCTGACAGTTCGTGGCTGAGTTGCTGTGGTTCTTAAATGCTTCTGCCTCGCAAGAATACCACTTATAGCTGATCGTGGAATATCTAGGAGAGGAAATTTTCATGAACTGTTCTTGTTGCAACAGTGCCATCCTATTACACTACCACCCTCGAGTTTTTAGAACAACCCATTGTTTCACAAATGTTTGTAAAGGCAGACTGCACCTCTGGGTACTTGACTATACACCTGTATCCATGGAACTAAATGAAGCACCTCGATTCAGTGATTAAGCAGTTTGGCCCAGTTCTTTTACCCATATAGTGCATTTCTGATTTGGGTCTCCCTAGAGAACCTGTAGAGGAGCAAGCAGCATTGAGGAAAGTTTTAGCAATTTCTTCGTCAGCGTGGACGTGTTTTTCATCTGAAACTCCAGAATACAAGTTATTATAACACAAAGCCTTACTCTTTCCTCCTGTGCTGGTCAGGGAGGCCACTGATGTCTTGGATTCGGCAGCACTGCCTCCATCCTTTAGGTCTGGGGGGTCGCTGGTTTCCACCTCCAGCTTTTCTTTATTTGCCTGAAGCAAAGTATTCATCACAACTTGTTACAAAGTAGCAGTTACAAATAACTGCTTGATTTTGCAAATATCATGCAACTTTGGATTTTTGTTTTCCTTAGCTTCTCACAGAACAGCCATTCTACAGTAAACCTGTCACTAGTCCACTGCCTTCACTTGAGATGAATGTAAGAAATGAGCATGCCTCTGCTTCAAATAATGAATTCGTGTTGCCTTCACGGACTAATTCCTTTAGCCATTTCAGGCTGTCATTAATTACCTCGGAGTTGGGGCAGAGGCTAGCTTCTTTCACCAGTGTATTTAGCTAACAGGAGGAACACCCCATCCCCCTGCCATGCCCAGCACAGGCCTGAACAGCAGCTCATTTCCAGCAGTGATAAAGAGTGTATCGCTACCGGGCTCCTTACCAATGTTTCCCCACACAAACTCCGCGGGTAAAGTGTGCAGTCAGATTATGCGCCACCCGAAGTCCGACATGTACAAAAGTCCCCGATAAGGCGCGGTGTGATGCCTTTTAGCTCAAGGTAAAACACGCGTAAAGTTACCGGAACTACACAAATGTGAACGAACGGTCAGAGTATACCTTTCTAAGTAAAGGCATGGAATCAAAACATTCTATTATTTTGTCCTTTTCTCACACTTGTTTAAAAATTCCATTCCACATGGAAATTTGAAGTAAGACATCTTTATGAGCAGAGTATTAAATCTAAAGTATGGGATGATCTATTATAGTTTTTAAAATGCTATATTATGATAAATTAATGCCGATAGGATACTGGTATAACGAGTTAGCTTTATTACTTTTGGTACAGTTATTATTTCAGACTTTATACTTTAATTATTATGTATCTAGGTCACATGAAACTTTTCAACTCGTTTCCAATATTTTAAAAACACGCCTTTATTCTGAAGGCGTACTTCCTGGCTAACCTGCACGCGACTGACCGATAATAACCTGTGGCGGTGCTGTTGAACCCTCACGTTATGTGGCCAATTTGATGAACAGCAACCATTTCTACCATAGATATATATACATAGATACCTCGTTGACTGGTTCGGCCCGCTGATGCGACGTAACTGTGTGTCCGCCATA
>JAVDPK010002579.1:53911-77919 GCA_034780415.1 Cichlasoma orientale
CCCGTTTTGACCGTAAATTGGTTCGAAAAACTCAGAGTGCAGCATCTCTCTCATGTTATGGTGGCCGCTTTTGCCCCATCCAATATGGCGGTGACGTAGGCATACGAGTCAGCGATCAATGCGGTATCTATGTATATATATCTATGCACGTAACAGTGTGCGTCTGACGCTAGGGGTGGGCGGATCGATCCAAATATCTATCGTATCGATACCAACGCTGTTATTTGATCGATACTGGCGTGATATAATCAATTCTTTAATTTGTCTCCTGTAAGTTCAGCACGTTGGTCCCGTTTATCAGAAAGGAGACATGTCTGCGCAAACACAGCTCCTCCGCCCACTCCCTCCTGCTCTGATTAGCTATCCTGTGGTCATGTGAGTAGAGCCATGTAGGCTGCAGTGAGTGAGAAACGCAGCATGGCATAGAGGTACTTTACACCTGTAAATGAAAACACTGGAAACTGTGATGCGTGCTGGAAGCAAATTCTCTACTGTGGCAACACCACCAACTTATATAAAGACATAAAAGCTGTGTCACTGAAAGAGGAGCAAAAGAAATTAAGAGGAAGGAAATCCCAGACGCCCGGCACTGAGGTCAAAGATTACTGTCACAGTCCTTATAGAGAGGCAAAGAATAACCAGACAGCTCACAGAGCGGTGAAAATAATGTTTCAGTCATCGCTCACATTGGATCCTCAGCATTAGATAATATTAAAGTGTTACTGGTCATTATAGTTGCTACTTCAGCAGACTGATTGCATAGACTGTATTCAGACACTGAAATAATATATTCAACCCACTGAATTGCATTCAGGTTTGGGCTCCGGGGAGGCCAATCCATGACTGATAGTGTTCCATTGTGTGTTTTTATATCCGGGTATGCTTTTACTGCACTGGCAGTGTGTTTGGGATCACTGTCATGCTGAAAAATGAAGCCATTGTCAATCAAATGCATTATAAATGGTATTTAAGGTGGATCAAAATCTGATGTCACTTTCATTTGTTCACTCGAGCAATTGTGACAAGATCTCCAACACCACTGGCCGAAATGCAGCCCCCAACCATAACAGAGCCTCCACCGTGTTTTACAGATGGCTGTAGACACTCATCATCTGACCACCTCCGTACATACTGATGACAATTTAATTCATCACTCCATAAGGACTCATCACACACCATGCTGAGATATGCAAAGCATAGCTCTTTGAGAATCACCTTGATGGGAGCAAAAATACTATTTTATGTCTGTCAAACTGGGTTATCTTTGCTATTTTCTGTAGATTTGATTAAAGATGAGAACAGATGATGTGTTTTTGCAAGAGGCTGCTAGTAATAAAGTGCCTGAAGATTCAAAATGTAAAGAAATGGAGTGGCTCAAGACTTTTGCACTGTACTGTACATAAAATCTCTACAGAAAAAAGACAGGCAGCAAAGAACAGCATAACACGCTCATGTAAAGATTAAAACTGTATTATTAAAACATGTCTAATAATGGAAGATGCAAATAAAAAAAAAAGTGACCTGGGTTCAGC
The DNA here is from genome assembly GCA_034780415.1 of Cichlasoma orientale. Lineage (NCBI taxonomy): Eukaryota > Metazoa > Chordata > Actinopteri > Cichliformes > Cichlidae > Cichlasoma > Cichlasoma orientale. The sequence goes on from JAVDPK010002579.1 coordinate 55,444, forward strand.
TTTTGCTGCAGTGGATCACATCATGTGTGTCACAGAATGTGCAGACAACAAAACCACCATTTGGAATCACAAGGACCGAAAAGTACAACTGTGTCAGGGAAAACAGATCTGAGTACAGGTTTAAATACATAAACAACAACTTCCTGATGTCGTACTTGGAAATCTTTACCATTACTATAGTACAACCATAGACTGTATGTGCTTCTTAAACTGTGACAAACTAATCACAGAAAAGTTACACATCGAGGTCACAGCTTTAGCATCACAATATTTTAACAAAATATTTCCATTCACGTTTCATAAAAAAGGGCTTTGTGTCTTTTACCAGCATGAAAAAGGAGTTTAAACACTACAACAGATCATCGCTGAACTACTGGTGCTGAATCTTCATACTTTATACAAACAGCCAGCAACTTTCAGTCATCATCATCAAACTTAATCTTCTTCCCCTGGAAGGCCAAGATTTGTCCCTGCTGCTCCTTCCTTCTCTTACTGGCCTCCCAGGATGGATGCAGTGCCTGCTGTGGTGGCCGATGTGAGACACCTCCACCCCTGTGATCCTTTTGCCTCAGAGCATCGCCTCTGTCTTGTCTCCTTCCTCTGCCCGCAGTAGCAAAGCCCTTGTCCTCAGACTCAGAGTGTTTGCTATCAGGGCAGGGCTTGCTGTATTTGGACCCTGAATTTCTCTCCGTTCCTTTCTCCGGCTTTTGAAATTTAGACTGTTTACTGAAATCTTTATTGTGTTTCCTAAATTTATCCCCACCTCTTCCTCTGCCGCCCCCAACAGCCTTAGTCGCAGCCAGAGAAGAACAGAAAACAGACTCCAGCTTGGTCGATTTTGATTTCAGCCTTGATTCAAGCTCATTGAGCTGACTGTCGAGCTTGTCTGAAGACTTCACATTATCTGCCGAGTCCTTTCCTACCTCAGGTCTCTTGTCCACCACTTCTTCCTTCCCTTCATCTTTTGGCTTTTTCTTTTTCTTCTTGAATTTGCTCACTTTTCCTACAAAGAAGTCGTCATCGTCGTCGCTCTCCTCCGACTGCGAGGACTGCTTGTGGAATCGTTCCTCTGTGCTGTCATCGAAGTACTCTTTCTCTTCATCATCCGACTCTAAATCACTCTCTTCATCACCTGGGTCAGCCTGAATATTGGGTTTCTCTTTTTTAATTGGAGGTTCATTTTTCACAATGTCCTTTACGCCACTAGTTTTTGCTGATGTTGGTCTAACGCTCTTAGGCTCTGGATTTTTTCGTGTTTGAACATCAGAAGTTTCACCTTTCTTGATTTCTTCTCCAGCTTTGGCAACGGGTCCATCTTCACTGTCTTTAAGAACTCCATCCTCCCCGTCTTCCTTAAGCTCCTCTTTTTCTTCATCTTTTCTTTCGTCCCTTTCGTCTTGTGACTGCAGAGTCGCCTTTCCAGCTTCATTTTGCACTTTTTCCTTTCCACCCTGCTTTCCACTCTTGATCCGCTCGTCTTTGAAGGCTTTCACAGCAGCTTTGATGTTCTCAATCTTCCTGTTGAACTGAGGGTGGGTGGCGATGCGAGCGATGGCCCGGTCAGATATGGTAGACTTCGGGCTTTTGCACACCTGTTCAAAGCTGAGATTCTTCTGTAAGGCTGTCTTAGTCACCTGTAAATGAGGAGGGAAAACATTATCATCTGAAACTTAAAAGATAAAGCACAAATGGCTTTGAAGCCTTTTGGAAAAATGATTGCTGAGAGGTCAACAAACCTACCTGGTCTGGTACAAGACCCTTCATGGTGTGGATCTCTTCCAGCAGCCTCGCAGCTCTCTTCTGATTCCTCTCCATCTCTGTCTCATTCCCCTTCTTCTTTTTCAGGGCGCCAATCTGACGTGTCAGCTTCCTTATGATCAGTGCTCTAACCCTCTTCACCTCCTTCCTCATCTTCACCACCTCGTTGTTGAGGTTCAGGACATCTGTCTGCTTTTTCTTCTTAGCTCGTACACTTATTGGATTCTTTTTATCTGTGCCTTGTGGCACTGTCTCCTGCTCCTCTTCTTCACCATCTCCTTCCTTCTCACTTCCTTCTTCTTCCTCTTCTGTTGCTTCTTCCCCATCGTCATCTGTCTCTCCCTCTGTCTCCTTCTCTTCTTCCTCAGCAGACGACACCATTTTCTCCAGTTTGTGCACCATCATCTGTTGAAAAATAAATGCATATCCTGTGATAACAGCAAACAGTGCAGCACAAACACTAGTGCAACATAAAAATATCTCATATGGGGGGAAATGATTGGCTTTTTTTTATTGTCATTAGGTAACCAGAATGCCAAAGTTAATAAACAATTAATTTATTTTAAACTGACATGACTTGAATCATGACTTGAAATCTATGGGAGCCTTCTGAAACAGCAAAGCTGGTGCTAGGAATTATTCTGAGGCAACAACAGCAAACTTTTTAACCAGTATCAGATTTGACTGGTTATTATACATACAGCTTTTATGTAATCACTGTCGCGGAGTGGCATGACTTGCCCTTTTCCTCACCCCACGAAAGAAAAAAAATCACCATCAAGTGCTTCATCGAAATTATCTATTTCATGCTGCGTTGCTGCAGCTAAATAGAGATGAGCTACAACTCTTCTTAATACTTTTCTCGGCCGACCCAAAACAAACGTGGTTAAACACGCATGGGCAAGTTTTACCAAGAAATATTAGCTATAAACAGCTCATTCTGCTTAAAACGCAATTAAACCTAGCGACAAATGTAAAAGAGCATCACCGCAAAACGTTATTGTTCCACTTACCGCTCAAAAACGAACATTAAACAGTGAAAAACCTAGAGGGACGTATCAACTAGCTGGGAGCAGCCATGTTTCGGACGCCTCCGACAGCGGCATGACGTCAGACGCCAGCAAAGTCAACGCCACCGTGTCGTGAAAAGGGGAGGGCCTTCCGCGGACTGTTTTTATTTATTTCTTTGTTTCATGTGCATAAAACAACAACAATGGTGGATAATTGAAGAAGTGTGAATATTAGAATGAGCGAATGACGTTTCCAGTTCCAGTTCCAAGGCCGATATCACAAGTGAATCAACAGGGGGATGATGAAGCGGCGCAATGCGGACTGCAGCAAACTCCGACGGCCGTTAAAACGGAACCGAATCACCGAGGGTATATATAGCAGGTACAAAAAAAAAGGGGGCCGGAGGGACGTTATTGTATAACAATGGCGCCGCGTTGCATATGTCAAGACAGAGGGGAGAGTCTCTGCTGTGTGCATATTGAAGCGTATTAACGCTTTGTTCTTGAGCTGAATGAACATGCCCGCTTATTGTCACAATTATAGGCCTAGGTTAACGTTTCTAGTGTGACATCTTACGCACGGCTAGGCTGTTAAATGTAAAAGAATGATGCAAATTACGTTAAATGGACATCCGCTTAAAAAAAGAAGCGTGAACTTGTGAGGGGGGGGGAATGCTGTTCTCGAGATGACAGCAGCAATGTCAGAGGCGCTCGTTTTGAAGTCGAGGGGTTTCCTCACCTGTGCTTTGTCTGCCAGACAGCGGGCTAAATTTAAACACCTCAGTGGGAATAGTTAGCACCCAGCAAAACGCCCTGAACCCCTAAAAGCCGAACACACGATTCAAGAAGGGCTTGCAATTTCAAAATAGCACGGCCTTTCCTATAGACTGACTGATGGCAGGCCAGAGCAGCTGTGCAGGAGCTAGCATATCCAAACATGAAATTCTATACATGCAGTTTACCCCTTAAGGTGTTTGGATGTTTTCAAGGTTATTGCGAGCTTTTGATAATGGGAAATTATCATTGTTATTGTTTATAGATATGGACTATATGCATGCGTGCTCTCTGCGTCAGTGTTTTGGGGTATTGAAAATGAAAAAAACGCTAGTTATTAATTTTTTATATGCAATTAAATATTTTAAGTCATTGTAATGTGAAGAATAAATATACTCCATTTGTATGCAACTTTCCTTCACCAGATAAATTCATAAAGGCATAAAAGGAAGATTTAAGTTTGTTCGCATGGTTTTATGCAGTAAACCAAAAAGTCACGTGTTCCCTTAAAAATGCTGTTAAGTGTTATTCAAGCAGCTGTTCTGTCTAGTAATCTGGGCTTTTGTAGGAATGCATCCACAGGTCGGCACATCGCCTTTGAGCCACACATAGCAATTGCACACACAAACATTTTCTCAATATGATATGAGAATCAGAGGGCAAGGGGTAAAAACGATGTGCAGCCCCTCTAAGTGAGACACCTAGTCAATCTTCCTACAAAATTAGACAGCCCATGGACCAGATCCCCTATTAGCAAGCACTTGGCGATGGTGGGGAGGAAGAGACTTCTGGCAGAACCAAGGTCAGGGAGACATCTACCACAACTAGTTTGGGGAAAGTGGAGGAAGAGAAAAGAGCAGCTAGAGCCTATAGCTGTATAACTAAGGTAAGCTTTTAGGACAACCTGATAATAAATTACAGAAGTCAAGCCTGGAAGTAACAAATGCATGGACCAGTTTTTCAACATCACTCTGAGACAGGATGTTCCTAATTTTGCGAATCTGCCTTCATATCTAGAGGTAACACTGCAAGTCACACTGGAAATGTGGTTCTTATAAACACATTAGACTGTTGCATAAACCTGAGACCAGCATGATTGTCATTAAACAGTCCAAATCTACAATAAGCCTTCTCTAGTGGCTCCTCTTTATCTCCTTTTCTTTTCTCTCTGTTTACCTTCTTTTTCCTCCATATTTTCCTCTGTGTCCTCTCCACAGTACGTTCCTGTATCTGAAGTTCCTGGTAGTGTGGGTGTTAGTTCTGCTGGCTGACTTTGTGCTGGAGTTCCGCTTTGAGTATCTGTGGCCCTTTTGGCTTTTCATTCGAAGTGTCTACGACTCCTTCAGATATCAGGGGCTGGTAAGAGCTTAGTTGTAATGACCCTGATCACACCACTCCTTCCACTTGCTATTAATGCACACTAGAAGTGGTACCAAAGATGCAATGTCTTAATTCTCCATCTTTTTTCTCCTACGTCTTTAGGCATTCTCTGTCTTTTTTGTATGTGTTGCGTTTACATCAGACATCATATGCCTCCTCTTCATCCCCGTCCAATGGCTGTTTTTTGCTGCCAGCACCTACGTATGGGTCCAGTATGTCTGGCACACAGGTTAGTCCAAGTTTTCTTTTTTTCTCTTGTTTTCTTTTTCCCTTTTGGCAGCCAAATGGCCACTTTCACCTCAAATACTTGGTGCATAAGAAATTAAAAGCTGCCAAGTTTCCTCTCTGCTGACTCGATATTTTTTCTCATCTCCTCCTTTCATGCAGAGAGAGGAGTGTGTCTACCCACTGTATCGCTGTGGATCCTGTTTGTGTACATCGAAGCTGCCATACGGTTCAAAGATCTGAAGAACTTTCATGTAGACCTGTGCCGGCCCTTTGCTGCTCACTGGTGAACATAAATTGTTGTGCATTTTATATTATTATATGTTAAGTAGTGGGGGGAAAAATCCAAGATTTCTTTGAATTTTATAATAAGTTTACAAAGTATTGAGCGTTTACTCTCAGTATTTCCCCACACCTCCCAGTATCGGCTATCCAGTGGTGACTCTAGGCTTTGGCTTCAAGAGCTACGTTAGCTACAAGATGCGACTGAGGAAACAGAAGGAAGTGCAAAAGGAGAATGAGTTCTACATGCAGCTTCTACAGCAGGCTTTACCTCCAGAGCAGCAGATGCTACAGAGACAAGAGCGGGAGGCAGAAGAGGGTAAGTCACAAAAGTACATTAAAGGGGTTCTATACCTTTTTTTCATTCATTTCTTTTGTCTATATGCCATTACTATGGTGGGTTCTCATATTAAATATGCCCAAAGTTTCAAATAATGAGGTCAGTGTATGTGCAGGTAATCCCTGCCAGCTAAAAACTCAAGTTTCAGGCTGCTATAAATACCTGGTTTCAGACAATTTTTTCCTACTCCTGGGTCTGTATGATGTCAGTGAGAGTGGATATCCCTAAATAAGGTCATCTCAGTCACATAGCTCTAGCCAAGCGTACAGAAGTCCCGATCACATGCTGTTCAAATGATGTTTGCCAGGGGCAGCCAATCAGAAACCTGGCCTAAAGAAAGGTGGAAGATAGCTAAAACAGCTTGTTTCAGACAGGATGGATAAAGGGGCTGCACAAATCCCAGTAAAAAAGTATTACTTTGAACGCTGAATCATGCAAAGCTGCGCTAGCAGGGTCTAGTATTATATGAAACTGAAAATGAGCCCCTTTAAACGCTCAGACAATATCCTGCAGACTGAAGATGTCAGCAGAAAAATAAGGTCAGGACACACATGGACATGCATCAAGGATGAAAGGGGGATATATCATCAGCATTATGGGATGTAAATATTGGCAGATTGTGAAACTTTAATCTGTTTTCTGCTGCTTATCCAGTTCAGGGGGCTGCAGTCTATGCCAGCTGCCCAAGGGCAAATAAGAGGGTACACCCCAGACAGGTTGCCACTCTGTTACAGAGCTATTGAAAAACTTAACTGACTTGGTTTATGTAATATGTAAAGGTGTATTTGTGAGGCTTTCAATTGTAGGGATGCTTTCATACCTGTAGTTTAGAAAAAATCTGCACACTTTTAGCACTTATTTTTATTTAGGAATAAAGATATGAAGTCATCTGGACTAACAAGTATCTGATTTACCATCAGAAGTATTCAGACACATGTGTAAGTCACGCTGTGTTTATTTGTAGTACATCAATCAATCCCAAACTCGTATGCATCTGCAGTTATCAGCATTGTCTGTCCTGGTGTCATGAGTTGCTCATTAAGTTGTAACTGATTATAAGAAATACTTGTACAGGATGTAGATTTTAAGTCTTCAGAGACTGATTTCAATCTTTATCAAAAGATTGCAGTCACATTTGTCATCATGCTGCTTCTTGTTTTGTCCAACCAGTAATCCCAAATGTACAAAGAGAGGCATTAAGTCCTTATATTTAAATTACAGGTTCCGAGCCCGTTCAGAGAGCGTGTTATCCAAGTTATTTTTTTCGAAGCTTCAAATTACAGATGTCCCCTGCACGCTTCACATGTAGGCAATCATAAAGCATGGTTTCGGCCACCATGTTATAAGCTACTGGGACCCTTGATTCATTTTTTTTTTTTTTTAAACAAAAGGTCTAAAACATCTTATTGGACGTCTGTTCCCATTAACCATTTTATACATTTAAAAGCTGCTTGAAAAAACTATAAAGAAGTCAAAAATGAGAATAAGGAACCAGGAAAATGTTCTGCCTTCACTATCTTCAGCTGTCCAGTAGCTGAGATGGGCTAAATCAGCCGTTGCTGTATATGAACTAGGTCAGCTGTTATTCAGTGATCTCCTGCTTGTTTATATGATACTCTTCATGCTTGAAGTGGGAAATAAACAAATGCAGCCCTGCTACGTCACAATTAGCAGTTATTCACACTTCTTCAAAAGCCTAATATTAACTCTTGGTCAAGCACTACAATTAGAGTTAGGTTACAGTTGGGGTAAGGATTTGGCATTTAAAGTTTATTGGTTAGATTGATTTGTTTTCAGCTTTAAACTAGGTGCTACAACTAGATCTCATCAAGGGATGGTTAGTGTACATTATGCAAACTGCATGACTCATCGGACACCTGTTTAACAACCTTTCAGCTTTTATATGACCAGAAAAACAATAACCACATTTGTGCTGACATGTGTGCACGTGGCTACCAGCCATCACTTTTTTTTAGAAATTCACAAGTTGGCAATATATGTTTTAAACTCATCTGTTATGCTTCGGATGCTCTGCTTTGCTTTCAAACCACATGCAAACCTAGATTCAGAACTAGACCCTGCTGTTTCCGGCAGGCTCGGCCCAGATTTATAGAGTTCGTTTGACGGTGTGTACGCCTGCTGAGGCAAACTAAACAAAACAGGAAATGCACCAGATTTGGTCCCACTAAACAGGTTAGGTCTGAAATCACCCTTTTCTGTTAATACAAACTCTTCTGCTGCTATGAGGCTGTTAATATAGCATGTTAGGGATCGTCAAGGTCATCACTTGGCCTCTGCTTATGGCCAAATATGAATCCAGTTTGCTCTGGAATTTGGTTAAATCTATCTATTATGTTTTTGTATGTGTTCTAATGCTGTATACACTTGCTTTCACCCAGCTGCCTTAGCTAAAGGGATCTCAGAGGTAGAGCCCACAGTGGTGTCTCAAAACGGAGCACCTCCTGGAAAGAAAAGCACTTCAGTACCGTTACCTGAGCTGGAGTACCGAGAAAAAGGAAAGGACAGCTCTGCAAAAGAGGGCAAAAAACAGAACACAGTTGGAATCAATAACAACAGTATTATGCACGCACTGGACTCCAAACTACAGGAGACGGAATATATTGAGAACTACGTCGGGGCAAAGAGACTGAACAACGACCTGGCAGGCGAAAACACACACGCCGAAACCAACACACACACTTCTTCTAAAGAGGAAATTGGGGGGATGGGTAAAAACTACAAAAATGCCAGCGGGGGCAGCAACTTGTCTCCACGGAATCACAGTTCGGCAAACGGCAGCGTGCCGCCGGGTTCCTCAACCACTAAGAATGAGAAGAAGCAGAAGGGAGCAGGAAAGGGGCAGAAGGATCCGGTGGAGAACTGCATCCCCAATAACCAGCTGGGAAAGCCAGATGCTCTAGTGCGGTAAGAAACCCATCATTCCATCAGCCATTTTTACTTGGATACTTTGAGGGACACTCAAATATTGAGAGCTACTTTTCATATTGTGTAGCTCTGTTGGATAACCAAGCTAACAGGAAATATGAAATTCATATTTCAACTCTGAAGTTACTAAAGTGATTGCATCATTATTTTCTATATTTGAATACCTCTATACTGAAACCAACTCTCTTAGGAAATGTGTTTTGCTAATGTTGGGGCGTCTCTTCCTAAAGGCTGGAGCAGGATGTCAAGCGTCTGAAGGCAGATCTTCAGGCCAACAGGCAGCTGGAGTCAGAGCTGCGGGGTCAGCTTTCTTCTCTGAGCAGCCAGGACCGCAGCCTCCGCTCTGAGCTGAGCCAGCTGCGCCAGGACAATGAGCTGCTACAGAATAAGTGAGTGCATATGCACTGATTGAATATGGTACACTAGCCAGGACCACTAGAGTAAAAAAAAATAAAGATCACTGTTTAAATCCGAGGGATGGGCGATATAACTTCAATAATCACAATATTTCAAGGAAAGGTAGAAAATATTTTTCAATTTTATTATGTGACGCTACTGTGCAGGCTCCAGAAGAGTTAAGATTTAGTTAGCACTGTGCTTTGCTAGATGTTCTTGATGGAGCTCCCCTTTTACTATATTGTCATCAGAGGCATGTGGCTCTAGCTCCGGATGTGTCTGGACTTGTCTTGTTGTGTGGCGGAAGTAAATGCTGTAAATGTAAATACTTTTATATCACATAAAAATGTAGAGCTGTATGATCGTAAACGATATGATACGGCACAGCCCGAGTACCAGCTGATGTGGGCCGGCGCTGATCTGCCAGGATTCTGTGGCCTGCCTGCTAACACTGTGTTATTTTACAAACATACTAAAATACTGAAACTGAATTTTCATTGACAGTCTTCACTGTCAATGTTTTTGTTTTGTTTTTTTTTTCTTTTTCTCGTCACAGTTGTTCAGATTAAACTTTTTAAAGGTCATGTTTGACTAAAGAGAGGCAGATTAATGCCTACAGTTCCCATAATGCAACTCAGTGGAACTTTGTCTTTTAGAACTTCAGTGCCTGTGAAATGCCCATTTATTTCAAACAGGCATTATTTTGCACTAAGAGCCCAAGTTTTTTTCTGTTGATTGGATTTTTTTTTTTTTAATAATTAACAAAAGTTTGGTCTGCCCGTTAAGCTCATTTCCAGTTCTAAATTTTTATTCTGAGAGACTCTAGAGAAATTTGCATGAGTCCAAGTTTAAAATAATCCTTCTTTATCTTATATAGGGCCTGGATACAGCCCTTCAGTTCATCCACTGTCTGAAACAAGCTGTTTCAGCTCCTCTCAGCTTAATTGAGTATTTCAATTTGCTGCTGAAGATGATTCTGCAAGCTATTGAATCATGGAGTGGACTTAGTTTTTCACACACTGCTTCTGCATTTTGGCTTAGTTTTTGTTAGATAAATAATGGCACGGTGAGGTTTTATTTATCCAATTTTTAGACCTGCTAAGGACTAGATGATTTTTTTTTTATTATGTATGGATATGTAAAATCTTAGAATTGAAAGAGTGCACTTTCTTTTTTGTATGACTGTATATTCAGTATGATCAGAATAAAATGTAGTGCAATTAAATACACCAAATTCTCCAAATAAAATTTCTTCATGAGTGACGTTTTTCCTGTCTGTGCTTTAGGCTCCACAGTGCTGTCCAGGCCAAGCAGAAGGATAAGCAGACCATTTCCCAGCTGGAGAAGAGGCTAAAGGCTGAGCAGGAGGCTCGGGCTCTGGTTGAGAAACAGCTGGCTGAAGAAAGGAAGAGGAAGAAGATGGAGGAGGCCACTGCTGCCAGAGCTGTAGCTCTAGCAGCTGCAACCAGGTACTAGCTCTTACTACTTCTCTCTGTTGACTCTTAGCTGTTTCCACTTTTTTTCAGCTCCTAAACAAAAAAGCCATTTTCCTCTTCTGTGCTACAGAGTGGAGTCTACCGATTCTCTCCGTGGTCGTATCAGAGAGCTGGAGACAGAGTGTAAGAAGCTCAGCATGGATATGAAACTTGCAGAAGAGCAGATTAGGGACCTGGAGGGCAAATGTCAGGTAAGACCGAACAGCAGATCCTTTCTTTTATTCCCACAGTGCTTTGTTCTCATGAATGTTTGTATATTAGGTTTAATGATATTGGAAAATATATTATTTAATTGCTATGAATATAAATACTTATATATTCCCACCTGCAGTTAACAAGCTGCTGCAGTACTCCAACAACAACACATTTTACCACTGTTATGTTTACATAATTATATTGTAAGTGATGTACTTACACAAGCGGACCTTTGGGTCTCTCTTGGGTATTAATGAAATGCACCGTAAAAGGTTTGTCTGAAAATAAAAATATAACAACTTAGAGTGACTTTAAAGCAAACACATATTAAAATATATGCTGTAAAATATTTTATAGCATTACCATTTTGTCTCATTTTCTTTTTGTGTTTCTCTCTCAATCCTTCCTCACGAAGGAGCTGCGCAAGTACAAAGAGAATGAGAAGGACACCGAGGTGTTGATGTCAGCGCTGTCTGCCATGCAGGAGAAGACTCAACACCTGGAGAACAGCCTGAGCGCCGAGACCAGGATCAAACTGGACCTCTTCTCTGCACTGGGGGATGCCAAGAGGCAGCTGGAGATAGCACAAGGTAGACTGTTGCTGTAGGAATCCAGTCATTTACTCATACTTTCTAATCATTGCCTTCGCTTTTAAAACTCTTCAATGAAGCACTTGCTTGCTCACAGCAAATGTGTCATCTTTAAAAGAGAGGGTGAAATTCAAACACAATGACTAAAGGGCTCTTGAAAAGGATACTAGAAAGGAGGAAATATTTTTTATGAGAAGTGTCCTTTCAGTGGTTGAGATGCTCTTTCTGCGATGAGGTGATAGAAGAAAGATGTTGCAGCTTAAACCACACCACTGGGGGCATGGCAATTCAAAACTTGTTCCATAATCTTTTGTAACCTAATGGCTCAACAAACCCGTCTGTCTCTGGGAGCCGAATCAATAAATGACAGCCGCTACTGCAGCACCATAAATCTCCAACTACACAAGTATTTGGAACCAGCTTGCTTTCCGCATCACAACATGGCTGTTTTTGTTTTTTGTTTTTTTTTCTAATTTTATCTAGTGATTAGTTTCACACACCAGATTTTAGTGATTGCAGTATAGATCACGTCTTCTTTGTTTGCTTCATTTGTCTGAAACCAAATGAATGTTGTTGTTTGTGCTATTAAAACTGTACAGTTTTACACTTTATAGTAGATGTTAAAGGGGGACCTATTGTACTTTTCCTGTTTTACTGCCATATAAATATTAGAATGGTGGATGCTCATATTACACATGGTCAGGTCTTCACATAATGATGTCAGTGCAGGCAATGTGAGCCAAAAGCTCTGTTTAAACAGTTTCCACACCTGGCTCTCTATGATGTCCATGAGAGCGGATGCCCCTCATCTCAGACATACAGCTCTGGCTGTGAGCACACAAGCCCCACACACCTGTTTATTAAAAATTTGTTTTCAAGGGGCAGCCAATCAGAAGTAAGTAAAGGGAACTAAAACAGCTTCTTTCAGATAGAAAATGAACTGAGGCGCTATAACAAGGGTTGGTATAAAATAAATAAGGATTATTTTGATCTGTGAATCATGCAAAACTATTCTAGTCCAAGAATAAAAAATATGGAGGTGGAAATGAGCCCAAGAGGTCCCCTATTAGTTGGGTAGGTCCCCCTAACTATTCATCTTCTCGTCTCAGCCATAAACACTGATGTTCAGCTGCATTAAAATGCGTCAGTATTTATGAACATGTTAAGTACTGAGTCGTAATGGCAGTTGGAGAGTCAAGTGTTTAAATAAGCTTTTAAATAGTAGTAGATAATGCTGATAGTGTTTCATAGAATACAGCGCTGCAATTCATTACATCTCATGGTTACGTGTTGCTGTCAAGTGCTGACTGAGTCTCAGTGAACAGCAGTTAGATTTTAATTAAAGCAGGCAAAGCCCAGGTGAAACGAATCACTGTTAAAATAATTGTTATTAATTCCAGCTGTGCTGTCTGCTAAAATGCCACAGAAAGCTCTAGAATCTAGAAGCTCTACCAGTCAGCTAACGCCACATTGTGATTCTATATAAATAAAACTGAATTGATTTATTCTCATGAACTCTTAGATGGATAGTCTAAGCCCATTTGGATGAGACATGTAGCAGCATAAAGTAAAATAGAAAGCAAATATTCACAATTTTAATGTCCATAAGAAACTGTGGAAAAGAAGAAGCTCTTCAGTATGAAATTAGGTCCATAATAGTCATCTGCACATGAATGGGTACATCAGAAAAACGAGCTGCTAATTGCTAGTTCAGCATACATTTAATAGAGAGTTCACATTTAGCAAGGAAATATGATTCACTGCTCTTTGTTTCCTTTGAACTGTGAAAGACAGAAACAAAAAATCACTTCAAGTCAAATATCCAGATGTCAGTTTGGGGTATTTTTCTGTAAGATTAGCTAAATCATTTTAATAGTGCAAACTTGTTTTGTGGTGAATGTGGATAATTCAGAAAGCTGTAATCCTGTTTGCAAGTAGCTAACTTCAGTAGATTGCTAGCACATAGCTAACGCTAGTTTTCTGATAGCTAACTCAGTATATGGTGCCAAAATAATCTTTGACTGAATTCCAGCATTTTTAGCTAATTCAGTGTGGGCATGGTGTTTCCGCCCCTTTAATATTTTTGGCTGTATTAGCCCGGAAGGAAGTCAGAAATAAGGCACTGCTACACAAGAGCATCCCTATGGTTCTTAAGGGTTTGGTCTGTCCACCCCTGTACTGTTTCTAATGCTTTTCCCTCTCATTTCATCCAGGCCAGATCCACCAGAGGGAGCAGGAGATCGCAGAGCTGAAGCAGAAGATAGCAGAGGTGATGGCAGTGATGCCCAGCCTGACCTACTCATCAGACGGCAGCAACCTGAGCCCCGTCACCCCTCACTACTCCTCCAAGTTCATGGACAATAGTCCCTCCTCCCTGGACCCCAACGCCTCAGTTTACCAGCCCCTTAAAAAGTGACTCTGACATCCACACGTTTGTCAGATGGAACTTTTCCCTCAGTCTTTGTTTTGATCTCAGTTCTGGTTTTGGGTTATTTTTTGAGTTTACAAAGCCCCAGAAAGTTTTTGCACTCTAAACATGCACACACAGACACACACACACACACACAGCCTCTCCATACATTTGGGTATTCAGTCTGGGTTTTTTTCCAATTGATTTTGAGGGGGGGTTGGGTTTCGTTTTTTGTTTGCATTTTTTTTTTTTTTTAGGTTCGGGGGAGTTTTTTTGGATTTAGCCATCAGACAGCGTGATCTGTTTGAAGGTTGAAGAAAGGAACAAACAATTGTTTGGCCAAATGTACTGAAGAGCCATCATGCATCGCTTCATGTCAGTCTTCTTTTAGTGTACAGCGTGAACCTCCGTCACAGGCATTTATATATATATTTTTTCTTTTGTCTGGAGTAAACTGACAGCCAGGCTTTTAATTTAAGGAGAATTGGCTTTTCGTGATGGTTTGTAGATGGCAGAAGGCATGCTTTCAGTTCAGACGTGAATTCGAAGCTCACCTGTAAAGTAAAGCCCTGTGAGAGATACATGAATGTAAAAACTGTTCATGTTTTGATATCAGCATTAACTTAAACCAGTGATTGTTTGTTTTGTAAAGTTTCCGTTCAGTCACGGCGACGTACGTTTCTTCTAAAATAGTGATATTGAACAGATAATCATTTGCTGTGTTTCTCGGATACACGTTTAGTCTCTCAATGCTGGAATAGTGGTTTCTCCAGGATTATCAGTAAGTGGATGAAGCAGATGTAGAATACTGCTGCTCGATTGGACCTGGCACTGCCAAAAATGTTCCATCAGCATTCACTTGTTTGCTGCAGACGCCTCTCTTCTTCTCCCTTCTGGACCAAATTAGAACCGGTTAAGGCCATATCGCTCACTGGATTTAATGATGTCGAGGTAACCCCATTGTTACCTTTATTTGGGGATCTCACAGTGCCTTGCAGTTTCTCTTTTTCAAAAAAATAAAAAAGTAGAAAACACATACTTTGCAATCCTGGGATCTAAAAGCTTCAGACCTGTTCTCTCTCTTTCCTGGTCATCCACTCACACGAATCGCATCAGTATTTAAAAGCTAAAATAATGTCATTTCGCAGCCAATTGACTTAAAGGGAAAATGTAACACTGGACATGGTGTACACGTCATTTCACAGTGACAGTCTTGGTGTGCCAAACACCAAACCAAACTGATTGTCTTGCCCTCTAGCTGGCATTTTGTTGTTTACAGCGATGTACATTAACTTACTGACGAATGTTTTCTTTCTTTCGTTTCAGTTCTTAAGTGCCAAGTGTTGCCGTTCTGTTTCCATCCATACTTCGATCGATGTAGCTAGCGTAATGTTTGCAGAAAAAAAAGAGTGCTGTTATGTTTTTTTGTTCTGTTTTGTTTTATTTGTCATTAGAACATATTCGGATAGTGTTGTGTTTACAAAGGTTCCGGGCCGATCACGATGGAGCAGCTGCAGCAGATGGTCAGTCGGACTCGCTCGTGTTATTCGCACATTTATTTATTTGTGACAGACTTTTTATTGAGTGACACTTGTTTGATATTTCCCATCACGATCAGTTGGTTTCCAGTGTTTTCTAACCAGGAAGGATTGTGTGAATGTGTCGTGTTGGGAAAAGGTCACCCCTGAACCATTTGACCATTTGTTGTGATGTCATGTCGCCTACCTGGGGAAAAAAAAAAGAAAAAAAAAGTATTGTTTGTGGCTCGCTCTGGCGTTGTGAATTCAGTTCTCAAGTTGCTTTTACAAGTTTGTGTAGAAGGAAGAGAAGGTTTAAAAAAAAAAGTGCTTTGTTTTATCTTTTTATTGTTCCACCATGTTTATTTTCTTTACTCAAAGTGATGGTGGCTGTGTCACACTTTTCACTTTGGTCATCACTATTAAAGAAAGTCTTACTGGTGGAAACGCAAAGCTGTTGAGAGTGTGTGTTTGTGTGTCATGATCTGCGTGTGGACTTTTTTTTTTTTTTTTTCCGGCACAACACGAGCACAGTCCTTTACATAAAACTTACCACAAGATGGTGACATTGTGGTGCACAGAATTTGCAGCGCCAACAAGCAAACATACCGGTGGATATTTCTGAGGAACCTTGTGAGACTTTTAATTTGTATGTCTTTTTCCAGTCACACTCATTTACAGCAGTTCCTTTATCTTGTTGACAGCTCCCCGATCTTTAATTTTGTTTATGTATTTTGTTTATATCCTCTGTCTAAAACTCTGCCAGAATGAGCATGCCCTGTGGTTTGATGCTGCCTTCAGGTGCTGCTTGGAAATACTGATTTATTTATTTATTTATTTATTTTCTGAAGAAATGCCCAGATAAGCTTGATTCACTTGACATAGAGTAGGCAAGCAATCAAATAGTCAAATTGACATACTGGTCAGCATCATGTTTATATATTTAAAAGTTATGTGATTACATAGTTAGTCATGTGACATCCTCCAGGGCCAGATAATGAAGCTAGAGCTGGGGTGCCGAAAACTGCCACTTGAAGCTGGTTCTAAATCCCATAGACTTCCATGTTAAAATGACCAAATAAACAGCATTAAAGATTATGATTAATGCCTGGTACAAAAAAATGATTTGGCATAGGGCATGTAATGGGCAGCCAATTTTAAACTGGAACATGCATACAGTCATGGTAAAGAAAAAAAAGAGTATAACCTCTTTCAGTTCTAAGGTTTTATATAAAGTGCTGTGGTGAGACCTTAAGAGAGCTGTGCATAAACAAGTACTTGCAAACCTCAATGAAATGAAGCACCATTTTAAAGAAGAGTGGGCCAAAATTCCTCCACAGTGACTTGAGAGACTGATAAAGTCATACAGAAAATGACTACATCAAGTTTAATTTAATAAACTGTATGCATTTTGGCTTTATGTTCAACTTTGGCATGATGTAATATGTCATGTTCATCTGGGGTTGTATTTACCTAATTTAGGCGCATGGTAAGGATTTGATACTTTTTTGGTTTACTATTTCCTGATATGGAAAACCTTAGAATTGAAAGACAGTATAATTTCTTTTTACCGCTACTCTATTTAATATATATTTTTAATGTGTTAATTTTTTTTATACATCAGTGCCACAGGGCTGTTTAGTCATATTTATTTGTTTGGCACATTTTCTTTCTTTCTTCTTGTTGTGGTTCTTATATATAAATTCTTTCTTTCGTTCGTTCGTTCTTTATTTACTTAGCATATTTTCAGATTCCGCGTAATATCCCATGCAACCCAAATGCAGCATTGCTACCCTGTTCGGCTCGTAAATAGCGGGATATCTGACTGTACTGGAAGGCACCACAAGTCCATCCTCTGCCCATCAGCAGTCCGGTCAACATTTCTTCTGAACACTCAGGCAAACTTCACCGACTCTCTGCACTTTAGAACACCGACATGGACGCCCTCAAGTCGGCTGGAAGAGCTATTATCCGGAGCCCAAGCATGGCGAAACAGTCGTGGAGTGCCGGCAAACACAGAAGTAAGAAATAGTACTTAAATTAGCTAAAGAGAAAACCTTTAAAATAAAATGTACTTTTTTCACTTTTAGCAGCGAATTTTAAATTTAACCGAGCCGAGTTTGCTTCTGCATACTTCTGTATCCAGTTTACCTTTACCGCGACAGATAGTGAAGAATTAAGACGTTTGTAAGATAACTTTACCAAACTTTTGTCTCTAAAACGTCACGTATTGTGCTGTCGGCTGTCACAGCGAAGTGGCCGAGAGGATGTTTGACACGTGCTTTTTCCTTTAGGTTGCGTAGTTAGTGTTACGACTGGATTTGTTTCTCGAAGGGCGTAAAGGTGGCTACAAAACGGCTTCATTTAGAAGAGTTTCTCCTGCTTGTTGTTGTTGTTGTGGGTTTTTTTTTTTTTTTTTTTTGGGGGGGGGGGTACAGCGGTTTATTCCTGTGGAGGGAATGGGGTTTATCATTGCCCAAGAATTTCCCGGGAATTCAAGTTATTTTGGAATCAACAGGAGCATCAACAACAAAACTCAGAAAATTCTGATTTTTATTTTTATTTTTATTTTGAATGTGCTTCTCTTCCCATTCACATGTTTCAAGAATGATTTTAAGATGAGAAGCAGTACTTTCACGGTTTTTTACTCAGGTGGCCAATATAGTAGCTATCTTTATTGCTTTGTTGTTGTGGATAATCCCAGCCTCCCTCTTTCCACCAACACTGCCAAAGGAAGTTCAGAGGTCATTGTCAGCACGTGTGTGTGTTTGTATGTATGTGTGTGTATGTATGTGTGTGTGTGTGTATATATATATATATATATATATATAAAATCCCCCATTGTTTCTTGGTGAAGAGCATTTTGCTAGGGCAGGAGCTGTCCCATGCAGCTGCATTAACATAAAGCTCTTTAAGAAGGCTCTGGCACCCATTGTTGGACTCAAGGGCCACTTTGTAAGCTAAATCTCACTTGATCCTGCCTGTGAAGTTGAGGGGTGGGGGTGACTTCGAAAGCCTGAAAAGTCCACAGCCTGTAACTAAGAGGACAAGCCAGGAATGCTGCGGGGTGAGTCTGTGCGCTGCCCCTGTTGGCTTGAAGTCACACTGCTGTTTTTTTTAAATTCCAGAAAGGCTACTGTCACATCTGTAGAGACATTAGAGAGTTCCGGGTGTATCACATAAACACACTCCACTATTGTGTGTAACCTTAGTTGCTCACAAGGGAAAAAGGCAGTGCCTCAGGAGTTTGAGATGGGCTCCTTCATATCTTGCCAGCATATTACTGTTAATGGATGAGGCTGAGATGTTAATGTTACATCTTCACAGCTGTCAGCAGCTGCAGGTACATCTGATTGTAATGCATCCAACAGGTCCTTCACACAGTACTAGTTTGTTCTGTGTGAAGTGTGTGTGGGAGGCATTCTGACCGGAAGTGGGCTATTCTGATTATTGCTGGAATTAACGATGTTCCTGTAAATGTGGCTGCTGACCCACTTGTTATAGAAATAAAGTATTGTGGTGTGCTCACAGATTACCTGGCTGCAGGGCACACATTCCTCACCAGCACTGACCCATATCATTCAAGCCAGACTTCCAGGTCTGACTCGGGCTTAGTCGGGATCGTCCTACATTTCCACGTATTCAGGGTACTGATTACATTGGGTGTCAGCTGATTGCAGTAAAGGACTGGATCACCTGAGGACCCATGCAGCGTACTGACATTTCAAGTTTCCTTTTTAATGAGGCTGTCATAAACATTCTAGATATTGGAATTTTGGCTGCTGCCATGCTGTATTTTTTCAATTAATTTATTATTTTATAGGCTAAAGGGATGTTCGCAGAAGCTCCATAGCCGCTCGTCTTTGCATATTCTTTTTTCTCACTGTACGTTTACATTAACAAGATTCTTATTCAGCTCCCCGCAGGGACTACCTCATTTTCAGCTAGCCAAGGTTTCATCCTCTTGTCTGTTCTTTTGCCCTGGCTTTATCACCTTAGACGACCCACCGCAGTGTCGAGGGCCCCCCGGAGTGCATTTGTTTGTTTTTTGAAAAGCCTTTTTCCAGAATCCTCCTCAGTGGGAGTTGCTCTTCAGATCTCCTACCGACTGGTTTTCTCTGCAGCTGTATTTCTGTGTCAGTTACTTTAAACTGGCTATAGTGGAACTTTTGATGTCTGTGAGAACCAATTACATATTACCTGCAGAAAAATCTGTCCATAACCCTGTGAGACTGAAGTTGCAGATTCAGCAGGTGGCAGTTGATGTGAATACAATAGTGCTGATCAATTGTGCTGCGTTACTTTCAGCAGTGTTGCTCTCATTATGGCTTGCATTATAAATTCATGGCTCCTTTTTCATTTACATCTGGTGTCTCCCCGCCCTTCTAAACCAGGGAGTCCAAACGTTTTTAAGGAGGGCCAGACTTGACAATGTGAAAGTGCTCCAAGAGCCAACAGTCCGTGATGACATTATTTTAAAGAATATTATTAAGAAATATTATTTAATACTCTCATTTCCATGCAGCAAACAAACTTGAAGTAAACAAATGTGGAGCATTAAAGCTCTCTGAATTTCCAACTGAAATTTATAATGTACAGAAACTGTGAAATACTGCTGTGTAATTCTGATAACACAACAACTGATAAGCTACCGACACTAATCGGAGGGTACACAGGGCAGGTGTGGCTCCAGAGCAGTGGTACACGTGAGTAAAATATCACAAAGGTGGGAGTTACTTAGTGTTGATCTCAAGCAGTTCTTGAGTTCAGAACAGAGAAACTCTGCGCACACAGATATGTGGAGCCAAACAAGTTGAACATTTTCTTTTTCAAATGTTCATCTCTGGAAACTTGTTCTTATCCAGGTGCCGGTGTTGTGCCAAAAAGTGATTTTCAAGAAAAGGAAAAAGATTTCTGATGTTTTAATGTGTTTTTGATGTATAATGTCTCTGCTTATATTGGTAAGTAGCCTGTAGTCACCAGGCTTTATGAAGGCCTTATAAATAAATAATGTTTTGCGATTATCTTTATGACTGTGTTACTCTATCTACATTATAATTAACTCGCTCCTTTTTGGCCACATCAGCTATCTTTATAGAGCTGTGATGTTATATTTGTTGCAACTTCTGCTGCCCGCTTGGCCGGATCTCTCTGATAAATAAAGAATATATAAAAGTCACTTTGCTAAAACGTGATTGCAGCTTCTGCCTGTGACAGGAGTGTTCTTTCTCACTCAAAATGAATTGATTATCATTTATGATAGATATGTTTGACAGATTATAGGCCAAAACGTCATTTACAACAGTTTAAATATAGAAAATACCAAAAATCACTTTTTGGCACGACACCGGTAAAAAGGCGAGAAAACTACGGCCCGCTGGCCAAACGCAGCCTGAGTTCGGATTTTATATGGCCCGCGGGCCGTAGTTTGGACACCCCTGTTATAGATTATATAAATGTAGTATACATCCTTGTACAAGAGTGCAGTACTTTCTCTGATTTGTTTACATGGATATTTTTTGTGTCTGTTCTAGGACGTGGTTCCCAAAAAGTATTTGTAGAGATGTTAATTATAATCACAGAATATTAGTCTCTTGCGGCATTATTTGGGTAAAAGTTTAAATTAGGGCAAAATAGTTTTGCAGAAGTTAATATGTCTGCTTAAGGGTTTCTATTATGAAATGGGGCTGTAATGTTATCCTGACGTCTACATTTATTTTATATTTTCATTAATCGTGGGAGGATATCCCGATCGGTGACGGGTCTTGTTGCTCGTTTTCTATCCTTTTACAACATAATCCTCTCAAAATGAACTTATATGAACACGCTTCTCTGTGGCTGCCTTAATAATGGGAGAAATGGTAGACTAGATGAGCTTTAATGTGTGTAACTGGGTTAGGAGCTGTGGTTTGCAGTTTTACTGGTTGGTAGACGTGACAGGCAGAAAGCTGAACAAATTCATTAGAAGCAGTACATCCTCAATGTGTGGTGGGCTCGTTTTGCTTTAGGGGAAAAAAAAACATGAAGTGTTGCTTTTCTAAAAGCGATGAGAATGCAGAAAGAATTTCTCACCTTATTTTCTCTAGATCCAAAGAGCTTGTTTGGCACATTAAGTCTTTCGCTGATAAGCATTTCAGAGGCGTTCTTCTCCTAATTTACTTAACTGTCAATCTGCAGAGACTTCCAAATTGACACGCTCTCGCTAATGTGTCTGTTTCCCCACATAATTAGAATCCCAAACATAAACTCCAATGAATTTGGGACTGTGTGCATCATAGTTTCAGAGCCGTGCAGCCGTAGATCAGTGAAGTTGGAGGGAAGTGAAATGGCAGCACAGACTGGGTAAAAGATAATTTGGCACAGAGCGCTGGGGGGGTCCTAAGTTGTAGGACCACAGTTGGTGGTTTCCCCAGTGATCCAGTGTTTGGTGTAGACACACAAATCAGCCAGGATGCAAATTGCCTGTCAATTGGACCTTTTTGGATCAGCACGATTGTTGTCACAGTTTGCAACCAAGAGTTATTTTGCACTCAGACACATGAAATGGGTACTCATCCATCAGTGCTGGATGTAATGGATATCTACAGGGCTGAAACTCTGGCTTTGTTTTCCATTTCTTTCAGGGTTTCTCTTCTTTTCTTTTTTTTTTTTTCTTCTCTCCTTACATCAAGACTTCTGTTAGTGCTACAATGAGAAGCCAGGTAGTAATTAGTTACCACTAACAGATGGTGAGTTTTCATTAGAAGGTCACCTGGTTTTACTTGGTCTCGTGCACACAGCTGTTTCCTCTGCTGTGTAGTGGTTGCTGATCTTTTATCCTCAAAGGCCTCCACATTCTTGGGCTAAGTGGTGCCTGGTACCTTCTCTGTTGCTGGTGGACTTTATTACAAGCTTCATGTTAGCCGTCCAGCGCTGTCTTTCCTGAGCACAGTGGAAAGCCTGCTTTAGTGAACCACTGAAAAGATCATTTTCTTCTTTGTGTAAATTGAAAGTTTTGATGTCCACTTGTTTTTAAGCGTTGCTTTGGAATTTCATAGCGGTTCAAGACAAAATGAAAAACTGTATTTGCAGTGATCAGCTATTAGGGCTGTGAATCTTTGGGAATCCCACGATTCGATTCAGAATCGATTCTTGGGGTCACGATTCGATTTTTTTCC
>JAVDPK010002579.1:78019-93667 GCA_034780415.1 Cichlasoma orientale
TACATAGCCCACGCTGCTTCCTTGTTTTGCCTAGCACTACGGTGGCTGAGAAGGCACACCCGCACCCGCAAAAAAAAATCGATTTTTTTGAAAATGAGAATCGATTCTGAAACGTTCAATGTTAGAAACGCGATTCGAGCTCGAATCGATTTTTTCCTGCACCCCTATCAGCTATGGGGTCACATTACAAGTTTCTGATGTAATGTGTTGACAGGAAACAGCATTGGATACACAGAAAAGGTTTTCACAGTAACCAGTGTGTTTGAGCTGGTTACATTTCAACTGTTTCAAACTCTCCCTGAGTCCACTTCTTTCATCATGTGCTTCTAATGTGTTCCGTGTAAAATGTTCACCAGGCAAACTGCAAAAGATGTTGAACTTATTTGTCATGAAGATTAAACTTATTTCCCACTATCTTTCCAAGTATCACATTATGCTTTTCTTTACTTTGTATATAATTAATTTCCTACAGTGTTGGATTCTCATATTAAATATAGTCAGACTTTCACATAATGAGGTCAGTAATCCATGTGAGCCAGAAACAAAGGTGTCAGACTGCCCTAAATGCTCAGTTTTATGAAGTTGTTTTTTTTTCCTGCTCTTGGCTCTGTGTGACGTCAAAGATGAAAGATATCCTTTGTTTTTGTTTTTTTTTTTGTTTTTTGTTTTTTTAATCTAAGCTGCATCTAGCTGCCCAGTGCAAATGTGGAGGGCAGTAAGTCGTAAACCTAATTCTTCGTTTTTTTTATTTTTTAAAGCTGTGTGGAGGACCAACAAAGTGTCACAGCAAGTCGTGAAATATTCATGGCCTTTAATCTATTGATTTGTGTTTTGGGACACTAATGTTAGAGTTTCTCTGATGTTCCTCAACATGAAATTTCCTAACATTGATTTCGTGTTCCTGAACACAACTTTTTCTTTTTCAGTGAAAGCTAAAAATTTAGACAGTAATGCACTTTGAGAAAGACGTACACTGCTGTGTTGGAGAGATCACTGATGTTACCACACTTTCCTCTTATCACAGTGTGTCGCAGTGCATGTACACTTGCTCCTAACGCTTTGCTTTTTTTTAAAAAAAAAATTTTTATTGTCAAGTCCCATAAGCTATTTGGAAGATGATATATTTACTTTACACCCCAGTACCTCTGACCTAGATACCCTGTTTTGCCTTTCCACTTCAGTGAGGGAGAACATGAAATGTCTCAACTTTAAGTTCAAGACTGTTTACATTCCTTCTGATTTGTGTTTTTCTCAAAGTCTTTGAACGTTGCACTTATTTATTTTGGAACATGAACCATGGGAAAAAAGCAGATAAATATTTGATGATTGCAGCTTGACAAGAACATCCCTACAGTTGATCAGTGTAATCGCCACTTCTCCTCTTCTCTGTAGAGCTCCCAGAGAACTGGACGGACACACGGGAGACCGTCTTGGAGGGCATGACTTTTAACCTTCGACATCTCGGCATGACGTTGGTGGACCAGCCCAAAGGAGAGGAGCTGTCAGCAGCTGCTGTAAAGAGGATTGTTGCCACGGTCAGAGCTCACTCACTCACTCACTGTTTACATTATGTCCACTTTTCACTGCTGTGCTTTGACTTCCTGCCAAAATCAACAATGGAGATTTTGGAAAAAATAATCCAGTGGTTTTTAAGAGGCTTCATAACTTGAGGCTTACATGATTTTCCTACCACATGAGCGGCGGTCACCTTTTTAGTTAAATTTGAACCTCTGTATTGTTGAGATTTGTTACATTTTCAGAAAATACTGACATTTAGGATTTTACCACCATGTGTACGTTTATGAACTGCAGATCAAATTTGGTATAAAGCTGCTCTCTGTATCTTACTGTACCCGTTTCCATACTCCAGCATACTAAATCTAGATGAACAGTAAATGCAGGGGGATTTTTGAAAGTGTCTGGTGATTAATAATGTACAATGTTGTCTTCAGCGTACGGCCAGAAATAGACATTGTCGAAAAGCAAGTAGTCTATGCAAGCAGTGTGCGAATGTTTTGCATCTCTGTCATAATACTTTCGATCATTAATTTCTGTTGTGTTATTTTCCCTGTGACAGGCTAAAGCCAGTGGGAAGAAACCTCAGAAGGTTGCTTTCAAGATTTCTCCTCAGGGAATCGTCGTACGTGACAGCTCAACGAATAAGCTCCTGGAAAATGTGTCTATATACAGGTACGTATAGACAAGCTGATTTTCAAGCCTCTGAGATTTCAGTCTCACTGTTTCCTTTTTAAACTGTGTTGTTGTGCGTAGGAAGCTGCTAGCTCCTTAGTCTGTGTGTTTTGCTCTTTATAAGGTCTTTACATTGTTTAATGACCCTGTGAACTCTGCTTGACCTCTATTACCTCTTTTCCACTAACACAGTGCTGGTGCTTAATGTAGAACCATTTTCATAACCAGACCACAAAATTGCTTGGCCCAGAGATGGAACCACTGACATATGTGGCTATGGGAGGGGCTACAAGATTCACAGGTTCTGCTCTGCTATGTGGTGCAGTGTAACCTTTAGGTCTCAAACCTTTGCCAGAACTGGCATCACAACAGAAGTGGTATCAGAAGTGGCACTGTGTCTGTGAAAAAGAGGTTCCTGTGTGCTGTTTGTCTAACCCGTCCCTCCTGGTCTGCAGGATATCCTACTGCACAGTGGATAAGCTGCACGATAAAGTCTTTGCTTATATCGCACAAAACACCTTGAATGGAACCCTGGAGTGCCACGCCTACCTCTGCTCTAAGAGGAAAGTGGTGAGTTTAGAGCATGTGTATTAATTTTTATTTATTTTTTTACTTTTTTTTTTAAATAGAATTTTATGATCGTACAAAGATTAAGACAACTTAGAAATTAAATAGAAATAAATAACATATAGAACATAGAACATAGTCCTGAGCTGGTGGTGGTGGAATTAATTTGGCAAATGTTTAGCCATTCATTTCCTGTCAGTATTATTTTTGCCTTCTTCTCTCACATATTTTTAATGTGTAGTGTTGATGGTTTTTTTTTTGTGTGCTTCTAGGCATACATATATTCTGGATAGCCTCTTATTAGATTTACCTTTTTATAAGCATCAATAAAGATACTAATGAGATCCTGATTGTTTCTTTCTAATATTTTAACATTTTTATTAAAGTGATGCCTGAACTGGTCAGTTCCTTGATCATATTCAGTCTGTTGCGTAATTCTCTGGACCAGGTGTTGAGAGGGACTTTTGTAAAAACACAATTTTCTGAATATGTATTCTTGAGATATTTGTCTCCCAGCAGAGCTTTAAAGGGGGATGTCAGTTTGATTTACTTCTAGTTCTTTCCACTTTGCATCATACCACTTCACACCAGTAAGCAGCATACTGCAGTTGTGCTGCTCTATAGTAATTTTCCAAACGTGGGAGTGGCGTTCCTCCTTTATCTCTTGGTAATTCAGGGTACGCTATAAAACTTTACAGTGTCTTGTTCCGCCATATAAACCTAGATATGGATCGGTTCCACTCATTAAATTGCTTAGTAGTAATTTCCATTGAAAAAGGAATAATAGTTGAGGTAAAACAATCATCTTTATAATTTCTATGCAGTTATAGAAGGCAAGTGTCAAAGGGGCCCACCTGTTTAAATCATTTTTGATTTTATTAGTCATAGTACCATAATTTGCTGAATATATTTTGTTTAGGTTTTTAATAGTAATATTAACGCCTAAATATTTCATGGTTTTTGTTTTCCATTTAAATTTAAGCATTTTCCTTATATCTCGGGGTGAGTAGTTAAAGTAGAGGGTCTGGTTTTTTTCTATTTAACTTATAACCCGAATGGAGTCCAAATCGGTGGACATGAGGTTGGGTAAACTAGCATCTGGGTCGGATAAACTCACCAAGATATCATCGGCATATAGACATGTTTTGTATTCTTTCCTTAAATAGGATTCCCTTAATTTCAGGATCTTCCCAAATTTTTTTTGTGTATGAACTTTTTTTTTTTTTTTTTTTTTTTTTTGCACTTAAATTTTTATTGAAGTTTTGTATTAGCATAGTGTATGAACTTTTTAATTCAAAATCAGTGTTTAGTATGTCTTTCTCTGTGGCTGTGGAGGAGTCGGTCTGCTTTGGCTGTATGATCTGAGGTGAAAGCCCATCATTCATCCTGTAACTGGCTCTCTTGAGTGTCTTGCTGTCACCGTAGCTCTTCCTGCACCTCGCCCTCCATCCTGAAGAGGAAATCCTAGAAGTCAAGCTCCTGTCGTCTTCCTAGCTTTTCCTTTGTGTTGAAAACTAGAAGGGCACTTTTCCTCTCATCTTACCTGCTTCCTCACTCCTCTCTTTTTCTCCCAGGATAACATGATAATGTTCTACTTCCTTAATATGTTCCCCTCTATCATCGTGGTTATGGAGATATTTGTGATGACCTTTCTGTGTCCTCTATTCTGAGAGTAGCTCTGCAAGACTCATTGTTTAAAGTAATACTTTTTTTTAATCACATACTCTCTTTTGGTGTGTGTGTGTGGGGGGGGGGGGGGGCTAAAGAGAAAGTGAGTTTGAGTTACAATTACGTCCATAATTTGTTGGACAAAGACATTTTTTTTGTTTTGGCTCTGTATATTATGAGATTCTGCAGACTTTGAGCTTTAATTCAAAGGGTTTAACAAAAGTTTAGTTTGAACTGTTTAGGAATGAGAGCCATTCTTATCCGCAGTCACCCATATCCAAGGCTCAAATTGACTGACAAGCAGTTTCATGGCCAGGTGAGGCCTTTTCCTTATTTCATGACAAATGAAGCAGGCATAAAATCTGAAGTTGGTTTAGAGTGTTGAGTTTATAGTGTTTCAATATAATTTTAAAAATGAGGATAAAATAGAGTGAGGGAGGTCATCATTAGGCTGAAAACCCCAAATAAAACTTTCAGAGAGAGCAAAAACTTTTCCAAATCAGCGATCTGGTTCATTCTTAACCGAAGAGCTTCTAAAGGCAAAAAACTGAATATTCCTCAATGGCCAAGTCAGCCACCTGATCTCAGCCCAACAGAGCAGCTTTTCTGTTCTTAAATACAAAACTGAAAACCTCCACAGACAAGCAGCAGCTGAAGGCGGCTGCAGTAAAGGCCTGGCAGAGCATCTCAGTGGAGGAAACATTTGGTGACGTCCACGGGTTCTAGACTTCAGGCAGCCACCGACTACAAAATGTTTTCATCCACAAAATAATCCTTATATGTAAAATTGTTAGTTTTAAGCTGAAAGTCTGCACTTCAAACACATGAACTGTTTTAATCCACTGTGAGGGTGTACAGAGGCAAAACTTTGTCTCTCAAATTATGGATCTAACTGCAATTTTACTTTTGTCAAGTGAAGTTCTGCATAGCTAAGTAGCTATTATAATATTCCATTTTTAAATGTAATATTTAGTAATATTATGACTTCCTTAAATATTAAAGTAACAGAGGCATTTTTTTATGAATTCAGACTAAAAGCTGAAAGAACACATTACAGAAAGCAGCAGCATGTTATGTTAAGGGCCTTTGTTTGTTTTTGTGTCTAATAGTCAGCCTGAAAGGATTGTGCTTCATTTCACCAGCCGGCCATGAAAGCCTTTATTCTCCACTTTAATACTTCTGTATTTTCTGCAGTCTGACTTTGTAGGGCAGGAGAGACGTGCCCCCACATTTGGAATGAATGAATCTCAGTTGAACTGGTTTCAGTGTAAAGTATCTTGACTCACTGCAGTTGTAATAGTACAGAAAGCAACGTCAAGCCCAGAAGTGACAGTTCTTATGTGACCGTGACGGCAGCCTGTGGACACCTATCATGAGCCATCCTTGCTTTGCTGACACCCTTCAGTAATTTGCAGCATTACTGTAGAATGGGAACATCTTTTATTACCATTTTCACAGCTGCCCATGTTATAAATGTAACTTTGCATTACTATCAAGATAATACTTGTGGTTTACAAAACTAAATGTTTTGCCTCAGGTGGCATTTTCTTAGACAGCAAATAGCAGACACTGAATATAATGTTGACTTCTCTTACTTTAAGTTGGTGCCACTGGGGTTTGTAAACACTAATGTAGTCTCTCTCTTTATTTTTAAGCCACCGTTTGTCTCTTTCTCCTTTTCTCCAGGCTCAGGCTGTGGCTTTAACTGTAGCCCAGGCCTTCACAGTAGCTTTCGAGCTCTGGCAGGTGGCCAAAGAAGGTAGGCATCACACGCTTCTCCTGTCAAGGCCTGGAAATGACACGTGCACGGGCACTGCCTGTGCAGGGGCTTAATCAGGAGACTGTGTTTGCACTAAATCAGCCTTGAGTCACAAAGTATGTTGATATGATCTGTAAAGTTACTGTAAACAGGCCTTGACCTTTTTGTGTTGTGTCTCCTTTTATCTCTTTGATAGAGAAAGGGAAGAGAGTGAAGTCCGGTTCTGCTGGAGAGGCCAGCAGCAGCTCTCGTTCAGAGAGATCAAGCAGCTTTGGGAGTTTGAAAGGGACAGGTAAAATAAAAATTACATATACAAGAGCTGTAGCCACATTAGGTCATTTATGTTATCTAGTCATTCACAAATGGTGTTTATATGTCTGCCTATATTGACAAAAACATCTTAGGTTTTAGAAACATGACCTGGTATTTTTTTTGTAATCTCACTGATTATGGCAACGATCACATACACTGCCTGATACTTTTATCCTCCTGCAAAATTCTTTAACTTCTCACAAATCCTGATTGTGGGTAAATAAGGAAAGAACCTCTGTGTGCACATACCAAACATCACATGGTCTTTAGTCCCATAGTTGTATGTTCAAGGGGCACACACTGGTAGGTGGTCCGGTTTGTAAGCAAAAACTGTGTTGGTGTGGCCAAAAATGTTCATTAGAAAAATCTAATACTTGCTTTTGAAATTTGAGGTTTGTAACATTATTTAACATTTTTAATGGATTACATGGTCCAGCACAGTCTGTGTAATACTCATGAAATGTAATTAATTTATTCATGTCTACTGGCCTTGCAAAGTGCCACAAACAGTATGTTACTCAAAGTATATTATTGTTTGCATCTTGTCAACAACACTGTATTTGCCACAGAAAGAGAGGATCCGATAAAAAGGCAGAAGCAGACATAGCAGAGTGATCTGAGGATTTGCCCCGTCATCATTTTTAACTGGCCCCTCTGTTACTACTTTCTGGTGTGGAGCCTGCACTGTGTGTGTTTATGAGCCGTTACTATAGCAGCAATCGATTGTTCTTCCATCTCCTTTCAATTAGATGTGGTTACAGACACCTTACTGGACTTGGAGAACAGTGTGAATGTGTCAGTGGAGACCAATAGAAACATAGGCGAGGATCACCTGGATAACCACAGAGAGACCTCTGAGACCAATAACAATCCTGCCTGGGTACGTTCTGCTTGTAGTCTCACTTTGGCTCTTTGTTGACAAGTGAATCAGTCACAAATAACTGTTCTCTCTTAACTTTTCTATCAACTGAAATATTGACCATCCTCAGTTTGAGAGCTGGATCTTGTCTGGCTCAATTTGGGTCTGCAGCTTTTTGAAAAGTTTTGCTTTAAATCACGTTCAAAATGCTTTGAGTGAAGTTGACAATACTGTGAGAGTCTTAAAGAGGTCTTACATGTACCAGTGTGAAACCTTAGGTTCCTCGTTTGTGCCAATACCACACACACACACACACACACACACACACACACACACACTTAATACTTCTCCCTGAGCATCTTTTAAGGAATGACTGCTTATCTTGCAGGAAATAGAAGATGTTTTGGATGAAGCCTTCTCCAGGTGAGATTTTGGTTCATAAATTCTTTAAATAATCTAAACTGAATCCTAGGTGATTTTCTTTACTGCTTTTTCTTATTAAAATATCCCCAAAACCCCAAATCTGCCTCTGTACTGTAGTTCATACTCATACTGCTTGGCTCCATGTCGCCACTTGCTGGTGATTTCAGCATACTGCAGGCTACAAACCCTCCCGTCTCTGATAATATAAAAATATAAATGAAGGGATAATCTCAATAGAGGCTACAGAGTTGGTGAGAAATGATTTCCTAGCTGAACTTTAAACTGTCCTCAATCTGCTGTGTGTTTGTGTCTCCAGCTGTGCTCTGGATAGCTATGGTTCATTTCCAGGTAAAGTTGAGCATTACTGTCAAAAGCCTTAGAGTGGTAGTCCCAGCTACTAACCTGACATCAGTCCATTCAATCACCTCCAAACCCAATAACACAGATTATAGGTCAGAAACGTTAGTCGCTTAGTGTAAAACAACCTCCTCCGTCTTTTGTTGCCTCCCAAACGGATTTGTTGTTGGCAGCGATCAGCTGATTCAAAGTATTGAAGTCCAGTCTAAATGGAAAAATGTTGTTGTCTCCACCCATTTCATCATCACCACAAACTAGCTTTATCTGTCCGATAACCCTCCTCCCTGATTTGACTGAAGCAGTGGGGATGATGTGACCCGCACTTCACACAGCGGGCTTTTGTTGAGCAGTTCCTGTGTTTGTGTCGCTGGTCTAAAAGTGGAGCAGTGGGTCACTTGAACTAATTTATGGATCAACACCGTTGATCCCGCAGTTCAAATGAAGCTAATGTCTTGAAGTAATCCTGCTGACCTCTCTCTCACTGCATAGACATTTTTATCCCCAAGAGAAAGGGGTGCTTCAGCCAAATGCAGGGAGCCGAATTAGAACAGACTGAGGGTGTCGTTACATAAACGAGTCTGAGAGGCTGAGCTGCAGTGAATTGAAATCAGTACAAAACCGAATGCCAGGAGTTGAGACAGCTTTTCTTGTTGAGGGTCGGGGGGGGGGGGGGGTAAAAGGGTAGGAAATGGAATGACAGCTAGTTCTCATCATACTACCCAGTGCAATTTACATAAGCTGCTATGCCTTCTTGTTTTCTTCTAGTTTATTTGACTTCATTCTGTTTGAGCTAGTGGGGGAAGTTTCCACCTTTTTATGCCTCAATCTGGAAATGTTGGAGTTCAGTTTTAATCCCAGGTTTGTTCATCAGCCTTTTGTGGAGCAAAAATCACGTTTTGTCTTATCAAGTCAGTTTTTGGTTCCTGTTCAGTTCAATTCTATTTAATTCCAGTATCCAGGGAGAGGCTCTGGTTTTCTGTGGGCAGGTGCTGTTGATGCTTTAAGAACATGTTCAGCACAACCTTGACTGTTGCGCTGAACACGGTCGCATTAAAAAGACTAAAACCAGTGATGAACTGACCAGTGGATCCAAAGGTTTTAGTGCATTGGTTCAGGATTATTTTCTACATCCTTTTGTCTTTTGTAATCTCTGCTAAAAACTACAGCACAAAGCTGTTTTAGGATGTTATTTAGCTGCTTTAAAAAAAATTTTATTTGTGATTTGAATTTTAGATTATCAAGAAACAGACTACCACATTACTGGTTTTGGTCTTTTATGGAACTGGTTCACACAAAGTAGAAGAATTTCTTCTTACTTACATTCTTCAGAAGACGAACTGCTGTTGACAGTTGATGGTCGTTTGTCTTTCCTTGCTCTGGTTTCTCAGACTGGCAGTGTCACGTACTAACTCCCAGGTCCTGGACATTGGGGTGATGCCCCAGGATTGGCTCACTGAACTCGACTGGGACAGCACCAATGGAAACACTCACAACCCCGTCAGCCCATTTAAAGATGACTTCTCGGGCTTCTGACCACTACTGCACCACAGGAAGAGAGGCGACAACTAAGAGGAGGAGGGCGGGGGGGGGCTGTCTTCCCATGAATTAACCAGATATCAGTGTGTGTTTAAGATGCGTTTATCGTACATCAGCAAGGGAATTAAGTGTTGTGAGCTGTGAGATGGAGTTTGGCCTCTTCACCTTGTTGTTGTAGTCTTCGCATGAGCAATCCTTCCTCTTTCTTTGTGGAAACAGCACAGGCCACTGCCCCCGTGCACCAAAGCAATAATAACACCTTTTGAATGTTGTCGCATCTCCTCCCACATTTCACTGCACAGCATCACTACTAACTTATGTTCTTCTGTCAGCACTTGTTCTCTTTTGTTTACTTTTTCCTGTTTCTCTGGTTTTTGGCATCCTAATCAGTGTTTTGTATGTGTTTTAGTTCTAATTTATAGTTGAAAAATTTTTTTTTTTTTTTGTGTGTAGATGAAGTAACGATTAATTCATACTGATGTACAGACAGTAACACCAGGCCTTAATAACGGCAGGACAATCAGCTGTTCCGTATGTTCAAGTGAAATCTGCCTTGGATGCAAAAATGAAAATTGTTTTATGTCTATAATCTGAAAATCATTGCACTTGTATTTATATGAAATCTTCCAGTGACTCATTTAGGACATGTTACAGGCTTTGCAGCGTAACGGTGTTGAATGAAGCCCAGGTTTCATTTTGCTGTGGAATATTTCAGTGTTGTATAGAAGTAAAATGTAATCATGCATATGTCATATTTATAGTAGTCTTTTGGTATATTCATGTATGTTTGTTAAGATTACACTGGCTAGAAATGCAGAATTAAAAAAGTGAACATATTACTGGAAGTGTGACAGTTCATGAGCTCTGTTTTGTTTTCATGTTTTTTTTTTTGTTTTTTGTTTTTTTTTAGTTCAGAATTAGTCAAAAACAAGTGAACATGACGAATGTATTTGACTTTAAAGTCAAATTCAGGTTCTTTACCTGATCACATGGATACAAAATGATGGTGTGACTCGATGTACGGGCAGCAGGGGGCAGCCCCGTGCTGTCGAATGAAATGAAGCTCGCCCGGTATACTTGAGATGACTGCTCTTTGAGTTTTTAGCAGCATCTGATGCTGGTCACATCTTCAGCTCTGGACCAAGACGATCGTGTGCACTCTCCAGTGCCACGCAGTGATGTCTAATTCTGTTTAATAAGCCCGTTGTCCTAGATTCAAAGTGACAGTGTAGGTCAATAAATGCAACTTTATCAGCTCCGAGAGGGTTTGTCATAAAGAGGAAAGGATACTTTGTGTCAGATTGCGCTATAAACCACAAGCAAGAGGACATGATATCAGGGAGAGAGGACACCTGGACCTGTCTGGCTACCCCGTCACACACACGCAGACCCACACACGTTCCTCGCCACGTTCTGTATTCGACCCGTGTGTGTGAGCAGGACTCTGGAGGGCTGAAAGTCACGCGGTCTCCCCTCTTTTCTCTCTCTAACAGGCTCTGGCTCAGTGAAGCAGGGGCTTTTTTTACAATTCGTCCCGACAAGCTTACTTAACCACCTGCATTATTTAACAGTCTTTCCTCAAAGGGAGCTCCAGCTCTCTGTCTCCACTCTCTGTAAGTTTGATGAAAGCGTGCACAGTAAAAGAACAAAAACACAAAACAGCCAAGCAAAAGTCTCCTCTCCATCAAAAAAGAGACAGATGCTGTAGGCACAAACACTTAAAAGGCAATAACAGCTAAAGACTCATGAGTCTTTGGGCATCAAGGTCAAGTGACAGCAGGTGGCTAAAAATGTAGTATATGACATATTTAGAGAAAACCGATTTTAAATGGGATGATTTGCTTTTGTGCATTGGTATAGTTTTCACATCAAAGTGAATATTACATTTTGTGAAGAACACTATGCCAGTGAAAACCTTTTAAAAGGAAGTACTAGTCTAAAATTCAGGCACCTCCTGCATTTTCTCCTCCATTGCCCTCCTTTTAAGGTTTTTGCAGTAAACCTCAGTGCATTTCCTATTAAAAATACAGAGAACAAATCACCTGCAAAAGACTATTTCTTCTCCTCTAAGGTAGCGAGGAAGAAAAAATACCCAAGCATTTCTTTTCTAACTTTTTTTTTCTTCTTTTGCCTAGAGTGAGATGAAAGGTTTGATATCACTTTCATTTCTTTTAAGTGTGAGGCTGCAGCAGGTTGGGTATTTTAGCATACCGAAAAGTGAGCGCAGATGGAGAAGAACATAATTGTAGCTTAACTAAGAATTAGGACAGAGCAGCAGCTTGTTGGAGGTTTGACAATCCTCAAAAACAAGCGAGCAGTCAATATTCCGGGAATAATTTTTTCACCTTGTGTTCTTTTATTACCATAGAGGTCAAATTTGCTGGTTGGTCAGCTTTTTGTGAAACGGTTTTATTCATTATCCATGACGCCAAGAAGACTGATATCATTAATATCTACACTAGCTGAATACAGTTAAGTCCACATGTTTTTGGACAATGACACCTGTTCACCACCACAGTGGATTTTACATCAGTCAGTATATGATTGAAGTGCAGACTTTCAACTTTAATTCAAGGGGGTTTAAAAAAGATTGCATTACCTTTTAAGAATTACATTTTTTATACACAGGCCCCCATTTTCCGATGCTCAAAAGTAATTGGACAAACTCCTAATTTTAAATATAAGGATTATTTCATGGATAAAAAGTCAATGGGCGCCGTAAAATCTAGAATCACACACTAATCATTGTATATTTATGATTAAAATATGTTTTTTTTTCCATTACATAACCTCAAAAAATTACTGTCTGTACCTTTAAGGCTATATAGTAGAGGGAACTCAAAGTTCTATTTTGATTTAGGAATCTTATGCAATGAAATTTTTGTTGTACTCTGTACATCACTGGCTCTGCGTTCTGAAGGACTGTACATTGCAAATCCTGTGTCTCAATTTATGGCTCTGCCAGGTAAACTTGATGAGCTGAGTTAGAGTCATCATGCTCACAGGATAGAAGATGGTCACCAGGATGTAAATCTGCATGCATGACAGCATTCAAACTGAATAAAATCAGATTATAAAGTCTGTCAACTTTCCAACAAAATAAAGTTTTATAAAGCTTTTTTTTTCGCTCTGGAAGTTCTACTTCCACCTCCATCCACGCAGAATTCTCCCAAAGATTTCTATCCAGGATTCTTTGAGCGCCATGTCTCTCTCTTATAATGTCTCTACTATTAACCTAACCCCAGCTTCATATTGAGCATACAGACAGAGTACTATTGATCTTGTCCTCTCACTCTCTGAGAGAAAGCAATTAAGAGTGTTTCCCAAAATGTCAATTTGTTTAACTGTCACACTGTTCCTCGGCCCTTTTCCTTTTTCAATCACGGTACTGGAAACATGCAAGTGCAAAGATGGCGCACGAGGGAATAAAGCAGAGAGTGGACGACGTGCATTAGCATGTTGAATACAAGTTTCTGGCTTATGCTCAACAGTAAAATCGCATGGGTAAACAGACTTTGCAGCGGTCAAAGAGGGTATCCAGTGGTTATGTCATACACACACACAAATAACTGCGCTGGTGTGTGCTCAGTGTAATTGAATAGCTGAGACAAGCACTGCAGTAGAGCTGGCACAGCATTGAATAAACATTTACAAAAACTAATCCATAGCTTTAAAGAAAATGAATCTACAGTGGCTGCAATTGATTCTGTTTTTAATTCGCATATCTAATAAATTTGATCCATAAAGGGTAGTGTACTGGAGCAGTTGCAAAGGGGATACGAGTTTCGCCTGGTTAACACCAGTGGTTGCA
Source organism: Cichlasoma orientale (assembly GCA_034780415.1). Lineage (NCBI taxonomy): Eukaryota > Metazoa > Chordata > Actinopteri > Cichliformes > Cichlidae > Cichlasoma > Cichlasoma orientale. The sequence continues at coordinate 91,502 of JAVDPK010002579.1, forward strand.
AAGTGAAGCAGCAGTGACGGGGATGGGAAAGACTCAGTCAGTTTAAAGTGCTGCTGATGGGGAATGATTGTGTGTCCCTCTTCATGTCCTTGTCTTCATCTTTGACATCCATGGCACATCAGACAGACACCCTCCAAGCTTCAGCCATCCAAGGCAGGCACCGACAGAAGTGTTTGCATCATTAGGCTCCTTCAGCCTCCTCCGACAATCTACGCAGTCATCATCTGCCACCACTGTTTACCCCATTCATTATAAAGCAAATATCACCATTTTATTTGACACAACACCATTAGTTGGTGTGCACATGTGAGCCAAAGTGTGTGAACACCTGCGGTCGTGTGCTCTCTGGAGCCTCAGTCTAATTTATGTTTTCGGTTCCGCAGGATGCCCTGGATAGTTGGGAGTGTGCATGTGTGTGTGTGTGTGTGTGTGCGCGTGTGTTCCTGGGTTGCTATATCGATGCACAGCGACTAAAGATCCAGCCCAGTAAACCAGCCTTGAGTTGGAAGGCGTGGGCCACATCCATTGCAATCTAACCTTGTCACACCCCATATGCTGGAGGCCAACTTTGGCCACCCACACCCTTCATTAGCATTCAGAGAGATAACATCTGCTCTTCCCAAGCTCTGAAGTTATCTGATATATTGGGCCGATACTGATCTTTCATTGAGATCACATCTAGGCTGACATGAAGCACCACCTGCCTCCTATTTAATGGACATGATACAGTTTTATCATTAATATACTGATTATTTTAACTCAAGTTCTATTTTGGAACTCTTGATGCATCTTAATGAAATTAAACAGCATTTTGGGAAGAAGTCCTGCAAGTGGTGTTTCATAAAAAGGACCTCTAATTAATTTCCAGCTACAAATTTGCATTCTTAGCTTCTACCTGAGTAGCTTTGTATAATTCACAGTTTAATATTATCCTTATTCATCTTATGCTGGGCCTTGGTGCAGCCTCATTTCATCATCCTTGTAAAGCAAGCTCTTTTATCTTGTTTTAAAAATACTTTAAAACCTTCCAATAATTAATTAAAGGTATCAGAGAAATGTGAGGAAACAATCACTGTGACTTTATGTCCAAAAACATCTATGTATTGTGTTGTAGTGATATCAACTGAAATTGAAGTAGGGCCAGGTTGTCCTTTCATGTAATACCACTTTCTGTCACAAGATGGTGCAGTGACCCACTGTAAGCTTTATTTAACCAGGCAATTCATTACATGCAAGAGCACATTTTTACAATGGTGGCCTGGCAAAAGGCAAAGCCTTTTGAGGAAATGGGTGAAGCTTAAAATAAATATGAAATTTCAAACCTGATGCACATCTTACGACATCTAAACACATATACTGGTAAAATACTGCTCCCTGAAAGTTGAAGCTTTAGTTAAATTCTGTACAGGTACCTTTAAGCATTTGTTCATTTTTATTTTCAGTTATTTGTAAACCTCATAAAATAGCAGTCATAATTTCTCCTGAGTTTAAGGAGCAAGGTTGAATTATACCCTGGGCCCTATAGCTCCTGACCTTTTTAGACTTTATTGATTTTTCACATGTTGGTTTGGAAACATGTAAAATTCACCCACTGCTATGGCCCCGCGTGCAAACGTAGCCCTGGTTAAAAATACATTTGAACACCCCTAGTACTGCAATTATTTTTCAGCATCTAATGAGATTAACTTGACTAATTTGGTCCAAACCTGGGGCCAGGTGCAGGGGATGCTGTGGATTATTTAACTCTGCTGCTGTCAAGCACAGAATAGAAGCGTGCTACTTTTACTCTTAAACGTAGTCAGAAAATACATCTGCCAACTTCCCTCATCAAGGAGAAGGAAACAAGCTTTGAAGTTTTGGGGGATAAATCTTGTTTAAATTTAAATATGTTAAATCTGGCATTAATTCAGAGTGACATTTATGTCTTATTTATGTCATATTCTGCTTTTCAGCCTTACAGCGTAAAGTGGCAGCAGCTTACAAGCCATGACGTCTCGCTGTTGTTCGCTTCACTTTTCTAGTGCTGGTGATGGCTAATATTGGGGTTGATTCAATACTTTTTTCTTCTTCACAGCATGAACAGGAGCAGCTAAAAGTCTTAGCATGAGAAGTGAAGCGACAGGGCTTCTGATTGAACAGAGTGCCCCTTTTACACCCAATTGCATG
>JAVDPK010002579.1:93767-112036 GCA_034780415.1 Cichlasoma orientale
CTAAAAGTCTTAGCATGAGAAGTGAAGCGACAGGGCTTCTGATTGAACAGAGTGCCCCTTTTACACCCAATTGCATGCAAAGGATATACAATATAGAAAACAGGCTCACTTTCACAGCTGGTTTCATACTATAGAACATCCCTTGTAGAGTCTTTAATGAAAAGAGGGCCACCAATTTTAACCCTATCCAAACTGGGAGGGAGGGGTAGGCTTTTGAGTGCCAACTTTCACATCATATAACTCCTGAACAGCTAAAATTGATCTGCCAACAGTTCTGTCATAATGAGTCTAGTTCACCACTTTTGATGTTTCCATGGTAGTGGCTTTTTTTGACAAGCATGTTTTACAAAATTTTGTGCTTTAAGTTTAATCGATGTAGTTTCCAGGTTTTCTTGTTTAATTGCGCATTTTTAATTAGATTAACACAGTTTTATATAATTTAATACAACCGTTATTAATTAAAGTAACTGATTAAAAAGTTAATAATTTTTCAATGTATATGACATTATTTTTATGACATCATTTTGCCATAATTGCTGTTGCTACTGACAGCAAAGATCTTAGAAGACATCGACACTTTATCGGACATGCGTTCTATTCAAGTTTTCTTGTACCAAATTGATGACATCATAATGAAGTCATTTTTCATTATAACACCAAGGATCAGCTGACCAAAAATGCTGGGGTGTTTCCCATGATGCGCTGGTTTTCTTTCACTCCTCTCTTTTTACTCCCCACATGTTCAAGTGCCACTATTACATGTCGGTAACATTTTGCTCCTTTTTCTGCACCCCCCAACCAGTCCTGGCAGATGACTCCCTTTCTTTTAACCTGATTCTTGCATAATGTCTTCCTGTTTAAAGAGAGTTCTTCCTCCCCACTGTCGCCAAGTACTACTTTGTCATAGGGGTTCTATATCTTTACCTTACAGTGTTAAAGGCCTTGAGGTGATTGTTATTGTGGATTGGCGCTATATACAGTAAATAAAAGTGAACTGAAATTGAATTGATCGGGATTGGATCAAAAGCAGAACAGCTACAAAATTACATTAATAAAAAGGGTGGTGAATCCTCACACTTGAGTAATTAAAAGGAGCAAATGTTTACAATGCTGCTTGTTAAATGAAGCCATTTTTATGATTTGACTCGCAGTATAAATGTATAATTATTGCAGGATGTTTTTTCCACATGTATAAGGAGTGCAGCAAACAAGAAGACACATACATGGTGCTTTGAAAATATTTTATTTATTTTCTGTGTTGATACATAATTAGACATTTATATTTTCATAGAAATAGTATATTTATATATACCATGGGTGTGAACAATAGCAGAGTCATGCTAGCCCTCATGAACAGGTTTTATCCCATTAACATCAAAATGGTTCAACAGACATCGTGATTGTACATAAAACACAGACTCCATTATTCTGCTGTAAATCCATGCTTCTTGGTTATTTGCTTTGACATAATGAACAATATATGCCATAAGTAAACGGCCCTATTCTTTGCTACACTACGTGGGGCCTTGGAGTGATTATTCAAGGTTCTCAATATTCAGTCATCCAGTCATCTACAGTACAGGCAAACCAGTGGGAATTGGCTGATTTTAGCCATGTTGTAGGCTTCAGTTTGAAGATGAGCAGGAGTTCGGTTTAAGGCTGGGGTTACTGAGAAGCTCACAGATATTCATCATGTCACAATGACTTAAATCACATAGTTATATCTGGGTTTATGGCGTACAAAGAAGAGAGATTGTGAGTGTGAATAAACACTTAAAAGTCCTCTGCAGCGATGAGGAGCAATGACTTGCTTTCTGGACCCTCACGGACACAAAGTGGAGTAACAACTGGTGACTGATCAGATGCTATTTGGCCAGTGTGATGCATCATCCGCTGTGGTGCAAATGTTTGTTTTACCTTTGCTGGGGTCGTTTCTGTCGATGATGACACATTCAGGCCCCCTTCACGCCACAAACAAAAGACACCCCTGTTACGCATTCAAACATGTCACCATGAATGAAATTGGAGCTTTGACTCAGCAAACCCCACTGGGTGCAACGATCTTCTCTGCCCCTCTGCGTCTGTCACTCATGAGTCTATTCCCTCGGACTCTCTGACTCATCCTCCCCTCTGTGCGTGTGTCTCACTTGGTCTCTCTCTGTCTTTAGGTCTCTCTCCCAGTCTCAAGCTTCATATTTGCACATGCCTCATTGGATGTTCACCTTGAGCAGCTGTTCAGTGGCTTCCTGCAGCCTCAGATTGACAGAGACTGAGCTGTCTGGGACAGGCCTGCCTTCTGCTGCTTTTCTCCCCATGTGTCAGTTTGGACCGCAGCCAGTTGGAGAAAAGATGGTGGATGAGCGAGTGTTTAAGTGTGTGAGTGTGTGCGTCTATGTGTGCTTGGATTAGGCCAGTATAGGAAAATTATCACCTTCATATAAACATTCAGTGTTTACACCCCATGCACCCCGATTAAGACGAAAGAGTATGTGTATTCATAAGTCCACATTTTTCAAAATTCCAAAACTAAAAACTATAAAACTAAAGAAATTTCATCATATTTACTTATAAGCCATAATTGGTAAAAGTATGACTCTTACATCATGACCAGAGTTTGAGTAAAACAATAAAAATGCTCTTTTATAAAAAAAAATCTTGTTACCAAAGAGAAGAAAAAAAATATCATTCTGTCAAATTAATCTAACATTATGTGACAGAATCATAAAACTATTATAGAAAAAAGTTTCCCCCCAAAAAGGAACATATTACAAGCGATATAGAAAGTGATGTTAAAAAGACGAGTAAATATAGGAGCGTGCATTTGTTAAATCTGAGTGACAGCTTGTGCAGCACAACTTGCCTTAAATATCCATTTTGCTTAATGGCCACCAGGGGGCGATACCTGCAGATGCAAAAAGACTATTGGCCCTATCTAACCTCTGGAAGTGCTTTTCTGCTGAGTTTGTGTTCATTCATTTTGGGTCATATTGAACAAAAATAAGGTAAATTTTGTAAAACTTGTTTCAGAAAGGAGGATCCAGGGCATGCTCATTGGCTAATGACATGTCAATAATAAGTTAGCCAATGAGCATGCGGTTTCACAGTCAGACCTGCCCCGCTCTCATCATATCTGGTTTCAAAACACCAAAATGATGGAGAAAATGTTCATTTCAGGACTTCACAAATCAATGGGTGACGTCACAGTACGCCCATCTTTGATACTGTATGGTTTTCTCCAGGTGTAGCCTGCTAGGAAGATGCTGCCTTCATTCCAACCAGAGCTGCTAGCACCAATTTCCATCCATTTTCTACCAATTTTCAAATAAAATCAGGGATATTTGCAGTGATTCTGAGATCTGGGACTGATTGCACCAGCTGTTTTTTACTAACCCTGATCTTATCTTAGTGCACATGCTGTCTTGCTTAGAGGGGGGGATGAAAGCAAAAGCACATCAGTAGGCACCAACTTAATTATTGATGACTTTAGAGAGGATTCACCTGCTTTCGCCTGGTTTGCCCAACATAGAGAGCAGTGGTGCCAACTATGGAATATGGTCCAACACCAACTGCTAGTCTTGTGACCGCTCTCTGTCAGCTCCTCATTGTTGCATAAGCCCAGCAGATTGCTTTCTGTCCCTGCCTTCTGAGAAGTCGTAAATTTGACACGATGTGCGACAGTGCTGCAGGTTTGTGCTCCTGACTGGGTTATTACATTAACAATTATATTACAGCAGCAAGAAGAGTGCTTAAGCCTGGATGCTGCAGCAGGTGTTAACCAAGACTTTGCCTAAAACCTGGCTCAAGCCTTGGAACAAATCTATCCTAGCTAACAGTTGGCCTAATTCACATCGGACAGGCTTTGACAACAAAACACATTCAACAGAATTTGTCTTTGAAGTGCAAATATTAGAATTAAGACAGTAACAGCAGTCTGCAAGTGTGCTCAGGTCACCGTCAACACAACAGGAATATGCTTCTTCTCCTCTTTTCACAGTATTAATTTAAAAAAAAGAAGGAAACAAGTGGGTTATTTAAAAGTACTTCCAGATATGCTGACTTTTCTGCTTTCCCTCTTGTACACATGTGCAGATAGAGCAACAACAGTCAGTCTAACTCCAGCTTCTAAAAGACCAGCTACACTTTCGAAAAGCTTGACATTCACGTCTCTGGAGTCTACTTTGTTTGACATGCTTGTTCTTTAATTCTGCTGCGCTCTACAGCGCTGGTCATGGTGCCCTACTTCTGTCATCGCCTCAAGTATCATGCGCTCCCCAAAATCACAAGTCTTCTCTTTTAGTCTTTGCCTCTCTGTTTGTGTTCCAGTGGAAAACACTTCATTTGGTTTTCTCGATGTCTCTTTACTAGATGACCACACTTTCAATTAGAAGTAATTTCTTTAATCCCTCTGCTCTGTAGAAACACTTGTTTTATATCAATATGGTTTAAGAAATGGGTATACGAATTAATTAATTTTTAAACCCATGTTTCTATGCCTTCTGTGATCAATAGTGTCAAGCCTGTAGACCTCTGTATCACAAGGCATATAAATTAAACCACCAAAGGTCAGCAAAGACAAGGTTTTTTAGGTGTTGAACCAAATGTCCTTTTTTCATGTACTAAACCTTGAAATTCTTGTTAATTTTTTTGAATAAGTGCACAACTTTAGACAGAAACAGCTTCTCATTTCTAACCAGCGACTTCTGATATTGGCCTTCAAAAAATGAATGCTAGCATATTATATGTGCTATAGCTATCAAGCTAGTGACGCTAGAGTTAGCCCAGTACCAGTAATTTGATACTATTAATAAGGAAAAAATAAATTTACTGCTATTACAGTCAAATCCTCACTTATGACATCAAAGGACACAAATGCTTTAAGGATAAAGACTAACCAATGTGCTTGGTTATATCATGTTTAATACTGTTTGGTGCTGCTCATCCAAATCCAATAAAGAGAGGAGCAAAGTTGCCAATTAGTAACAAGGAAATGCTAAGTCGCCTCACCTCTAGCGCCCGCAATGAATAATATCCTGGTCTGGACCAGGATTATCTCGTCATCCTAACATTTATATCTAAGCAATATCTTTATATCTAAGGTTTTAGTTTTCTTTTTCATTTGTTTTAGAAAAGCCACAAACTTAAAAAAAACAAAAAAACAAGTGCTGCTCATACTGTACTTAAATGTGCTTAACAGTCAAAAAAAGCTTCTTTTCCTCTTCTCATCTTATCTGCCCTTTTCCTCTGAGTTCTCTTTCATTGATTCTGTCATTCTCCTCCTCCCTCTGGTCTATTTTTTTCTTACTTGTTTACCAGGTAAAGTGTCCATCCCAGCCAGTCTGAGACAAAAAGGTGATAAATGGGCACAGGAGCAAGGGGTGGGCAGCGGGCCGGGGCCAAATGAATGAGAGCGCGGCGGGCTGATGCTGAGAGGGAGAGGGCAGCTAGCGGGAGCCTGAGAGTGGATATAATGAGAATCAGGGGAGAGGGAAGCTGGGAGGGAAGAGAAGTGAGGACAAGACTGGTGAAGGGTGGAAACAAGGAAGGGTGCAGTGATATATGAGGAAGAGAGCATCAGGACAGAGGGATTGAAAGTGAGAGTAAAGTCATAAAAGGGAGAATGGAGGTGGATGAAGGTGGCCGGGGACAGAGGAAGAAAAAGGAAGGCTGATAAAGTAGGGAGAGGGGGAAAAATGGATGGCGGGGTGAGCTGGGTTGGCAGAATTGATTGAGATGAGAACAAAAAGCCTGGCTATCTCTCAGCACACGGCAATACTTAAATCCAGCGTGAGCGTGTGCGCACGTGTATGTGTGTGTATATGTGCTCCTTATTAGCAGTCATCTCAGCCAGCGAGGCATTCAGACATTCACTCATTATCTCTAATAAGGATGCAACTCTGCTGAGTTCAGCTTCGCAGCACGTCTGTCTGACTTTTTGAGTGAACTCAACTAGACAGCATCGGTAAAAAGGGTCGGGGTCCAGTATATCTGTAACTGTGCAGATTAATACAGCATCATTTAAGAGGAAACTAAAAAAAAAAAAGATAATGAAGCCTTATCTTTAGCTGGGTGAAGTGTTTTGCTCCTGCACATACAGTATATCCCTTGAAGTAGTAAAAAATGTACACTGGATTTCTCATTTAATAATACGATATCCACGCGCTTAAGAACTTGAGTAGCAAATAATGAGCTCCCCTGACTTTAAATAGCTCCATTTACTTTTGCTTTTGATAATTTGTTTCTTCTTATTCTAGTTTTTTTTTTTGTTTGTTTTTGTCAGCAAATCCCAAGAAAAGACCAAAACCGACAATCTGTTCGCTAAACTGCCTGCCATTTGTCACCCATCTGTTCCCGCTGAAGACATAAACCTATAGAACTGCCATAAACACATTTACTTCCCGTTTTTAAACATGAAGCATCTGGGCACTCATATTTTTTTTTGTGTCACAAATGTTAATCAGGAATTAGCAGATTATATATGTTGGGGTCTACTTTCAGCTGCAGTTAAATATGCATTTGGTGCGCTGGTGAGTTTTTTTCCAGCAGCGGGATGATTGACGAGGAACGTCAACCAGTTCCTTTTTTCTACGCCTACGCTCCTTTTCTAACATTCACGCGCACACTCACATAGGAGGCAACGTGGGGTTCACTATCTTACCCAAGGATGCTTCAAGGAGGAGCGGGGGAGCAAACTGCCGACCTTCCAATTGGTAGATGTCCCACTCTACCTCCTGCACCACAGAAGCTACTTATCCCATCAAAGGTTTGCAACGGTACTGGTAGTTTCTGTGCTATTTGCTGAATATCAAAGAATTCCTGGACAAGATACGTGTTTGGCTAAGCTCAACCCACTCCAACCCATAGCTGCCGCCGGGCCTGAAAGCAGGTCTGACAGAAAATGGACAAAGAAGCCTCAGCCACCTGGACAAGTGCGTCATCTCTGGGTTTCTACTTCTTGGCTTCCCCGCTGGTCTTCAAGAAAGTCTGACAAACATTTTCCCCTCTGTATACATTTCATTAGGAATGATGCCCTACATTATCTTCATCCAAATTCCCTGCACATCCTGCTGCAGACCGCAGATGACATATGGTGCTGAATATGCATTAATGAGCAGTAACCCCCAATATGAACAGAAATCAGTTCCTTTACGGCTATGCCATTATTTTTCTTCCCCTGGTGCACAGACAATGATGGTACGTTAACTACTAACAAATTGGCTGTAATTGTGCACATGCATGGTTTTCCACTTTATGGTGACCGTGTGATCTGTTCAAGGTGTACCCTGCCTCTTAGGCTGCTGCTGTATTCTATCACTCATATCAGCAAAACCGCTATAATAAAAAAAAGTCATCTTTTATCCCCAAATTGACAAGTTGAAGTTAGGATTCCCTTTAAGAGAAGAGAAAACCCCAAACCTTAAATAAAATCAATGCGCAGTGTGCAATACTCCTGACCCAACAATATAATCATTCCATAATCAAGACCGGGATTGTAAAGGCTCGAACGATCACAACAGGAGAAGCACCAAACAGCAATGTGCTTATCATTGAGACACCGACACAGAAAGACAGGGAGAGAGAGGAGCTGCTACACGGAGGGCTGTAACAAAGACAGGAAGGAGGTAATGCAGATGGACAGACATAGAAAAAGAGAAAAGTCTTTAGCTTGTTTTGTTGTGTGCTGACTGGTACCTGGACCAGCTATTCGCGCGTGGCAGTCTGCACTTCTGCCACCCCCGACCGACGATACAAACCTGAAGCTGACATTCGCGTTTAATGATCCGCTCCCGGGATTCGACGATGAGGAGCAACCGGAACATACGAGTTAAGCAGTCCTCGTCGAGAAGAAACTGACCGACGGCCATTTTTATATCTTGTGTCCAGTTTTGGTTGCTACAAAAAGTGAAAGCGCGGTTTTCTCATCTGGTGTTTCCCGTTTCACTGTTTTTCAGCCTTTCATTTTTGCAAGTCCACGTTTGTGCCTGTTGTAGCTGTAGAGTTCTCCATTGTGTCAAGAAGAGTTTCTGTAATGGATTATCTGTTCTTCAGTATGTTTTCTGAGAATGGCTTTCTGTTGGTCTCAGGATCTGAAAGAAAAAGAGTTATTGTACTTGAAGAAGGACAAAAGGCAGTTAGAGTTAAGATATTGTAAAGTAAGCAAAAGATTAAATATCTTCAGTCGGGAGAATGTTTGTTTTGTGGGATTTTCTTGTTGCTGTTTGACCGTTCACTAAGCCTGGTTGAATAACTGCAGTCAAAGCTAAAACTAATCATTAAACAGAGGGCTTTTCCTTTTCCAGGCCAAGCTGATTTTGACAGCAGAAATGACAAGAGAACGCGACAGAAATGAGAAATGAGTTGAACTGCAGTCAGATAATTAGTCTGTGAGCCAAATTAAAACTCCATCTGTAACTGACTTTTCTATGTTTTCCGCTGACTTATTTTATACTTATTAAGTCTGTCAACAGCCTATACTGGAGAGCTCTTTAAAGTTTGCATCCCTACCAGTTACTTACAATATATGAAAACACTGCTCTGAGCTAAAAGGACCTCACAACCACAAACCTTTAAAAGTTGGGCTTAATTTATAGGTCTGAAAAACTAGTTCTCTAGTTGCAAAAAGAGGTTTGATTACTACAGAATTCTATGGGGAAATTGGCCTTTTGCTTCTTTGAACTAAGTCACCACTTAGCTGATGAGCTTATGGTCTTGATCACTAGTTGAAGATTTTGCTGAATAGAACATATTTCTTTTAGAAATTATTATCCCCATCAGAGTCAAACAGAACGATAAAGCAGGGTATGCTTTCTGATAATAGTGCAGCGTGCACTGACGTCTCAGTCCTTGAGGCTTCATAAAGAATCCTGGCTTATTAGTGATGGACATCACTAGAGCCTGATGGATACGGGATTTTTTTAGACCGATACCGATCCCAATATTTGGTTGATTTAAAAAGTCCAATATTGCAATATATTTGCCAATAATTTTTTTCTGTCATACACATGAAGCATAAACAGATTTTCCAAACATTTGTTATGTGCAGTTATTTATTTTGTCATTTACGCTCTCCCCGGCTTTGCTCGCATCAGCTGGCTGTCCTGTTTGTGGTTCCAAACAGCCAACAGGGAAGTTGTAGACAGGCTTCTCTGGTGGACAAACCATGCAACGTCAACACTCATGACACGATTGAAGGGTGTTTCTCCTGACTTATCTTTATTTATAAAATGTATAAAAACTGAAAAAAAGAGATATTTCTGAGGTACGATGAAAGACGAGAGCTTTTGCAGATGATAATAAGGATTTCCAGTCTCACCTGTCCTGAGGTTTAAGGAGTTGGTTATTGCAGAAGGCGATGCAGGGCTGGTCTTAGACGTTGCTGCGCAGTAACCCCCCCTGTGGGTGCTCAGGAGTACTGCACTCCGAGGAGTTCTTGGCTTTGTCCTTGTTGTTGTTGGGCTCGTTGTCTTTGATGATGTCGTACTGACGACAAAACAGGGCGATCACCCCTGAGAGACAAATGCACATCTTGATTCTCTGCTATAATAATAATAATAATAATAATAATAATAATAATAATAATAATAATAATAATGATAATAACAGTAATATTTACATGTAAAATATGCGCTGATGTCGTCACCTTTATACCTTTACATACAGCAGCTCGGAAACCACCACATTGGAGCTTTGCAACAAGGATGTGAAGATACCAGAAATTTGGTTGTCTGTATCAGCATCACTAGAATTACACAATTCTGAATACCCAATTAGATACTAAAACAAAGAGATAATCCCATGCACTTTTATTAAAAAGTTGTTTTAAATCACTGGCATGTGGTGACAGCTCATCAGGACGCAGGCTGACATGTTAGGATGGTTGCTGAGTAGCGACGTATAATGTTAATTACATCAGTTTAAGCATTTATATAACATTCGCCATCTCAAACATGTTAGCCCCTGAGACATCATTGATTTCACAGCGGCAGGTAAAAATTGGCATTTCTATTCTTTTTCAGCATGTAAGGCAAGACAAGACCACCTGTAGGTGTTTGTCGCCCCCTTCAGCTCTGGAGGAATCGCATCCTCGGTACAATGATACCTACGATACTAAAAAAGAGAAGTACTGTCTTTTATGGCTGTGCAGGGATAATTACATTTACCACAAATCATATTTCGGAAATAAAAAAATCCCACTGGTGAAAAACAACAACTATTCCTTTTTTATAGATGCAACAACATCTCAGGCAGGTAGGCCTATATACAATTATAACAGCTTTACAAAATCAAAGACTTCCGCTTCTTTCACGCTTTTATGAGAGGTTGAAAATGCACTGCAATAACATGTTCTGCATATTGAGGGGAATGTGTTTCCCATGAGTCCCCTACTTTAGTGGTTGAAAATGCTAATAACAGTCTAGGAAGCTGGAGGCTACAAGCCTGGTGAATGATGGCTGTGGTGCATATCTTATTCAGAGAGGCGTGAACACAAGGCAATCATTTCTAAATTTGAATCCGGATGTTAACCTGCTAAATAGTACAAAAAGACATTACACAGCCTCTCTATGTTTCCTAATTTCTTGTCCGAGGACATCCTCCTTCCAGTCGATCCAGCATGGGATTATTTCATACTTTCCCACACTTGCTTCTCGAGTGGTCTCTCAACAGCATGAAATAATAGGTCAGATTAATCTGAGCTACATCAATTGCAGTAGCACATTGCCTTGTATTATTCAACTGCTTTACAAACTACAGGACTCCTACACTGTACATACATCAACAGCCTTATTCTTGTTAGACAACATAAAAAAAAAGCACCGTGAGGTCCAATTTGACTGAATTGGACATTCGTGTCTCGCACACAGGTCCACTAGGTAATGCTGAGAAAACTTCAGTGCTCAGCTCGTGTGTGAAAATGGCTTATTTAACATTAACGCCGCTGACAAAGACTGTGATATTGTTGAAAGCTTTAGAACAAAGCAAGCATGTGCACCTTGAGTTGGACAAGAAAACATAAATACCAGGCAGTTCCATGAGCACTTCCAGAAAACTGGTAAAACATTGTTTACATTAAATAATTTGCAGACAAATTAATAAAATGGCCTAATTTAAGCCAAAAGGAAGCAATCGCAGCTTCTTCTTTGTCATCCACAATCCTAGATTTGCTGCATTGCTTCTTTTATTTGGTCTTTTTCTCTGGTCCCAGGCTTAAAAACATGGAAATGTATTTCTTTCAGCAGCTGGAAGTGATGCTATGTGCTACTGATGTGTCGTAAAGGCCATTCAAACGAAGCTGAGAGAAACAGAGACACAGGCAGTGTGAAATGAGCAGATGGTGATATGAACTTGATGTGGAGATAGCCGCGTGGAGCCTGCCTTCAGTCAGGGAGATTAAAAACACGGCAGAGAGGAGTTACAGATGCGACGGCAGATAAAGAACGAGCGTGGAGAAAGGAGAAAGGGAATAATTCATGAAGGTGGGGGAACACGTGGAGGGTGGAATCCAGGCCTGAATGGGCTTCAGCCTCAGCGGTTCTGCTTATGTCAGCCTCCGCTCATCTGATCACTGCAATACCAAAGGGCAAGACGGGATATCTCACTGTGATATCCCCCAGCATTCCCCACAGGCCCAATTAAAAAGTGAAAAACATAATTCGCCTCCTTCACTTTCAGTTTTTTTTCACCATGCCCTCCTTTTTTTCTCTTCGCCAAACTCGATCGACTTTTTTCACTCTTCTTCTTCCACAGTGCTCGCTCTCCAACTGTCTTTGAATCCACCCCAGCCTCTCATCCTCTCACAGCTAATAGGCAAGGGAGATCCTTTTGCCTCCCGCAGAGTACTGTGTGTACTGTATATACCTTATACAGTATTTGGGCCATATTTATATATCATTACACTCAGTGAACTGGGTCAGAAAGGGATATATATAGCTGTGTGCATGTGTAAAACAGTGCAGAGATGCATCATACAGCTAATCACTGGGAGGCCTAAATAACAAGTAGCCACGTTGTTGCAGTTTGAAACATTATTGTGAAAGAAAGACTAGGCTGTGATGATGACAATGTTGGTTTGCTATTTGCTTATGTCTTGTGTGATACTGAGCAACAGCCTGTTATAACACATGAGTCAGCGTTTCTGCAGAAGTAGAATTGAATATGGCCAAATGTTTATGGAGTTTATGTGCATGTGTGAAAATACATGATTGCTCACACTGTTTTTTAAATCTCTGTTACACTTGTTTTTTGGAGTAGACTAAAATAGCTCAAAAACTATTAGACATATTAGAATAAAAATTTTAAAAGATATTTACGATCCTCAGAGGATGAATCTGTTCCACTTTGGTGATCCTGGACTTTCCCTCTAACGTGTAGCCAGTTACACTACACTAGTTTATGTATCTCAGCTGCAAATCTCAATGGTGATAAAACGATGAGCCGTAGGGCGAGAGGCAGGTCACCAGTCTGTCACAGGACTAACACACAGAGACAGACAACTATTCACACTCATATGTGTAATTTCCTGTTGAGTTTATGCTCCTAATTGTTAGTTTCTCATCTTATTGAATGCAAAACAATATTAATTTTGTAAATTATGATCCTATTAGTGTCCTGAAGGAGACAGGGTATGCTTTATGGCGGACCTACCTTCTGACTGAAAAGTCATTACCATATGATCTTACTTTCTCAGTCAGATCCAGTCCTTGCTTGTCACACTCACTTGTTTTGAAACAGCAAGATGGCGAGAATGAAAACGCACAGCAAATGTTCTGCTCATGCATAACTAGCAAATGCAATGTAACAGAGAACTGGCAACGTAAGACTGAAGAAAAGTCACTATAGAAAAGTGCTGGTGTGGAAGTCCTATGGGAACTGCCCTGACTGATTATCTTCTGAACTAAGGAGCTTATTCTAGTCAAACTAGCAACACATTGCTGATTTTAGTTATTATTATTTCGCTTATTGTTCAAGGGGGTCACCCCAGCAGATGGATCCACACAATTGATTTGACAGATTATATGCAGGATGTCCTTCCTGACACAACCCTCCTATTTTTATCTGGGCTTTGCACCGGCATTAGAAGTACACTAGCTTGTGACCCCCTGAAAGTGTGTTTGTGTCTCCTCCTGCAAGCAAAATCTTTCGTATGTAAAGTGAATGCGTTAACTACTACACCACTAAAACACTGTGGTGTTAACCACTATATCACAGAGCCACTATAGTCAAGATAATGTTTTTTTAAACACATATCTTTCCTTTTAGCACTATGATTTTGACCAATTTTAAGCAAAACGTCTCACATTTAATCTAGCAGACGCATCAATGCTTTTGTTTATTGCTATAGAAGAAAGGCCAAAATGAGATGGCGAACATGGTAAACATGTTAACATGCTAACGTTTGCATTTAGCTCAAAGCAGCATTTAGCCTTATTGCAGCATCACAGAGTTGCTAACAAGGCTGAAGGCTTAGTCCTGTGTTATAGATATGTGACTGTGGCTAAGGGGGTAGAGTGGGTCATTTATCTATTTAATTAAAAAGGTTGGTGGATCGATCCTTGACTCCTACTGTCTGTATGCCGAAACATCCTTGGGCAAGGCACTAAACCCTGACACACACTCCAATGCATCTATTGGCGTGCTTAAGTGCTTAGGCATAGATAAAAAGTGTTATATGAATCGGCATGTGATTGGGTGAATGATATTTATAGTAAGAAAGCACTGTGAGTGCCCAATTGAGTAGAAAGGTGTTGTATAAGTACTGGTCCATTTTATGTGCTATAAGGTCTGATGATAACAGAAGGCATCCTATGTACCGCCACACAAGTGTTTAGGTTTTTAATACATTAAAGTTTGGCACTGCGTTACAGTGGTTTGAATCATATTTATCTAACCATCCATTCTCTTCCGCTTATCCTGTTCAGGGGCTGGAGTCTATCCCAGCTGCCCCAGGGCGAGAGGCAGGGTACACCCTGTACAGGTTACCAGCCTGTCACAGGGCTAATGCAGAGAGACAGACAACCATTCACACTAACATCTACACCTAACCCAGGTAACTGCATGTTTTTGGACTGTGGGAGGAAACCCACGCAAACACTGGGGGCACAGACTCCACACAGAAAGGCCCAGGCCACGGTGATTTGAACCCAGACCTTCTTGCTGTGAGGCAACAGTGCTAACCACCACACCACTGTGCTACCCCATATCGACTAGACTGCAATTTGTTCATGTAAATTGGGAGTCTTCTTCACACACTAAGGTTAATTATGGAATTCCACAGGGTTCTGTGCTAGGACCAATTCTATTTACACTATACATGCTTCCCTTAGGCAATTTTCAGGGTCCTAAATGCACCCTGAAACGCCTTCAGCTGATCCAAAATGCTGCAGCTAGAGTGCTGACAGGGATTAGAAAGAGAGAGCATTGACTTCTATTCATTGGCTCCCTGTTAAATCCAGAATTGAATTTTAAATCCTTCTTCTTACATATAAGGTCTTGAATAATCAGGCCCCATTTTATCTATAATTACATTATTACTTGCATTACAAAGGATTTTTTTTTTTCCTACACACTTGCACTACAATCAACAAATTTGAGGTCGTGTGTAGGGAGGAGGAAAATGTTTGGCGCAGTCTGCAACTTTTGAAGATTCAAGATATGGACTGAGCTCCTGTACAGATACATCACTGAAATGTCAGTAAAGACCAACGCAGTCGTACACTGGTGTCTTTAGGCTGTGCAGGTTACAAAAATTGGAAGGTGCGTGACAAACCAAAACAACTGGTGAGCAGTTGTGACATCACCTTCAGCGTACACCTGATTTATTTTGCTCATGAACATGGCTTATCGTGATTCTGTGAAAAATTTGCTCAAATTTATACATCTAAAAAAATAATACAATTATTTCCTTTGTCCATTTTGACAAGCATTTTACTATAAGAGCTGCTTGTCTGCTGATAGGCCTCTGGTTAATTTTTTTGTAGTTGCCTTCTGCTGATGAATATATAGAATTGAAACTTGGATTTGATGTGTTGTCGCCTGTATTCACACTAGCTATCTTCACGTCATCTCGAAATCCCTGCAGGGGACACAGTACTCATCACAGAGGGATGATACCACAGCCAGTGATTGTCTCTTAATAGGAACTCACTCAGCGAGCACATTTGCCCCAAAGACAGTGAATTCCTATAAGGTCTGTGGTGACAAATGTGCATTGCTGAACAGAAATATTACCTGCCCACATGACGAGCACCACTACAATGATGATGAGTTCTCCCGCCCTCAGCTGGGCAGCATCGCCGACCTCCTCCATCGTCACCTCGTCTGGAGAGAGAACACACAAAGGCGTACACAATCAACAGTGTGCCAGTGAGGATGCTGCGATTCATTGTCCCACAGAGCAAATGTGAAACTGCCATTACTCTGAAACTCTGCAGGGAAAGATAAAAGAATCAAACAGGGTGACAAGAGAGCAGAGAGGCTGACTGGTGTAAATTCTCTACTCTGGTCAGTGTAATTAAAGCTAAGTGAGAGCAGAGGTCCGCAGAGACAGAGTAAGCTGCATCCCTACCCCATCACTCACTGTGTTTCTCTTGCTGACAGCACTCTGGCAGCAGCAGCATAGAACCAATCACTGGGTTAAAGGTTTGAACACAGTCTGGACTACAACTTCTCCCTCTCTGCTGCCAAAATAAGGCCTTCTGCTACCTCCCATATTCCCACATAGTCAAACTGCCTCCTTCCTCCAGCCACAGCCTGCTTCCTCTGGCTCAGCCTATTATCTAAAGGGTAAAAAAACAAAACAAAACAAAACATAAAAAAGACATCACTGTCAATGCTTTGTCTGGGTTTGCATCTTAAGATGATGTGCATATCCCCAAAGGAGGTGCTGACCACTGGCTGAAAGGAGCTGATCTTAAAGGTATACTGTCCTCTATATGCAGCTGACAGCAAATAAAACCTCAGTGCAATAAAATAGAACAGGACAAACATTGCTGACTATATAAGACGCTGTTACATTTGATTGTGTTATTACATTCTGAAGTGATAAAAAGTGATTGCAATAGTAATTCATTAACCAGGCTACCAGCTGAATGTGTTTACGGCTGAGCGTCACTTTTATTATGATGGGAATTCTTAGGTTTACTTTCACTGATGCAACACCAGAACTTTATTATAGCTGTTAGATGCAATAACCCAACCGGTCGCGGCAGATGACTGCCCCTCCCTGAGCCTGGTTCTGCCGGAGGTTTCTTCCTGTTAAAAGGGAGTTTTTCCTTCCCACTGTCGCCAAGTGCTTGCTCATAGGGGGTCATTTTGACTGTTGGGGTTTTTTTCTCTGTAATTATTGTAGGGTCTTTACCTTACAATATAAAGCACCTTGAGGCGACTGTATATAAATAAAATTGAATTGAATTGAACAACTCTGCAAGCTGGTACCCTTGCTGTTATCTCAAAATATGATCAGGTAGTTCTGACCTCTAAGGAAAGGGTGCAGTTCATCCCCAAGTCCGGTCTCTTCACGTCACAGTTTTGTCTGGATGGTGTCAGGGATGATGATTTTGACACATCTCTGGTCTGGCTTGCTCTCAAATCTACTGTTGCTATGGTGATCCCTCTGAGCTCAAACTAAGTCCTTAGGGTTTACGGAGGAAAGGTTATACTCTAATAAGTTGGCAAAAGCAGATTATATGTTTATGTTGTGAGGGCAGACCCGAAGCTATAAGAAGACCTGCAGAGATATCAGCCAGCAGACCAGCTCAGTACTTTGTGGCTGTAAAGTCAGAATGGTGGCCTTGAGGTTGTTCCCTTGGCAAGTGCAGGTAACATAAGCACCAGCCATCGAACCTCTGGAGACATATAGTCAGTCATAAGCTCGGTGGAGTTCCGTTATGGGAGATATGCACTCCACTTTGCACATTATATCAGTTTTAGCAGGTTTACATGAATTTAAATTAGTACTCACATTGCTCACTGTTTAAGTCAACATCATAAAATGAATCAACATTAAATTTTGAACTTCAACTTAATGCCTGCAGAAGACACCCACTAATTAATGGCAAGTAACATATAAATGAATACAATGTCACTCACCAAACCTAGAACACTGACTTCTTAGAAGAAAGAAAGCCATGTTATTTGCTAGATAATTACAGAAATTATATTTTCTCCAAAAGCCACCAACACTGCTGGCAGCCTGTGTCGGCTTGTCATTCAAAGCAGCCGTGTCCCTGAGAATGCAGACTTTAGGCTTTAACACAAATTTAAAGCGGTGAGTTTAAAAAATATAGACAGAGTCATCATGAACAGGTAAATAACCTATACAGTAGAAACCAAAACTGGTTTTTATACCAGTATCTAAACGTGTTTATTTCTGCTGTACAGTTGGTCATTTAAATATGGGAGCTACAGGGGTCAAACTCAGTGGCCAGCCTCAGTGAAGGGCAGTTGTTAGAATTTCTGCATTTGCTTCATTTTTCAAGCAGAATGCTTTCAAACACACTGAGAGAAAACACGGCATGAAGTTTTCATGTAAACTAGATTCTTATTAGATTCTTGTCCACTGATTCAAATGTGAGTCTACAGAGAAGACAAATCCAATAAAAGCTTTAATACTACTCTATTGTTTCTGTTCACGAGTGTATGGGGTCTGAATTAGGACTGACTGTAAAGCCAATGCAACTGTTCTGTATTGCAGAAGTCCAAAACTGCTGCAGTTTTAATGGGGAAGCTGTGAAGACAGTGGTTTGACTGGGAACCTTCCAGACTACACATGAATGAGTGCAGCTGTGTTACTGTAGAGCAGCCTGCTGCTGCAGAGCAACATGGTGCTCGGCACAATGTCTGAGATAAATTAAACGTAGAAACAGTTCAGACAGCAGGCAGGCTTCGTAATATTTTACTGCTGAAAAAGATTTATTTACCAAACTTTGGCTTTTTCAGCAGCCTATATAATGTAATAAAAAAAATCACATAACAACTGAAGGTTTTACCACATAAAAATGGATGTGCACTCAAAACTTCCAGTATATCTTTGCATGTGAACAACACACAGACAGAGAGAAACACAGGCCGGCTTCGTGTTGTGTTGCTTTGCGCCTACAGATACTAAATCCTGTCAGGCTGATTAATACCCGCTTAGAAGGGGAGCAGAGCAGTAATGGCTGGGAGATTTAATCAGGACAGCTAATGAATGCTTCCACCAACACACACACACACACACACACACACACACACACACACACACACACACACACACGCACACACACACACACACACAC